>CM077148.1:103118219-103483029 GCA_039583875.1 Platanthera guangdongensis | reverse complement strand
CGTAGGAGACAACACTCCCACAACACGGGTTGCACCCAACCCTTACAACCTAGGAACTAACGTTTCCCTTTACAACAACAATGAAACTAGAATGTATAAGAAATACAAACTACTTTGGAGACTAAGATGTGCCTCTTCGTTCGATGATGGTCAACGAATAGTCCACAACCCTAGATCTCACTTGGAGAGAATCTCCTCGAAATCGGCGCGGCAAGAAGGGCAGCAGCACGGTTCTCAATCGACGGCGACAACGGTGTGTGGCTGCAGTACTTTGAGATTCAAACTTCGTAGCAAGTCTACCAACGCAACACTAGATCGATCGTCTCGATCAATTCGGAAGGGGAAGTTTTCCCCGATCATGAATCAAGAGACAAAGGATCTCTGGTTAGACGCATGAGACGCTACGCTTGGATAAGCTTCTGTCGCCAGAAGATCTAGAAGAATCACGATCAAACTACCGGCGATCGACTAGCACGAGCGGCGACGGCGAGAGCAGGTATCGCGATCTAGGTCACGTCGGCGGCTCGGCTTCGTATATTTTTCTGTCTATCCCTACTATTCAAAATACGCGAGTATTTATACAGTAGTATACCTCTTTATGACCGTTGTGGGTCCCACCAGAAGAAACCCTAATATCGGTTCCAAGATCAGCGCCTTAACATTTGATCCGGTCCAGCGGGATCCAGAGAATCGTCTAAGTCAAAATCGGCGAGAATCGAAGCTGATTCTCGCCGATTCGGCGAGAATCAAGGGTGATTCTCGTCGATTCGGCGAGAGTCAAAGGTGATTCTCGTCGATTCGGTAAGAATCAAAGGTGATTCTCGTCGATGTAGACTTGTTTGCACGCTCTGAGGTAGCAGGAAAGAGACGGCGAGAATCAGCCAGTGATTCTCGGCGATTCGGCAAGAATCACTAGTGATTCTCCCCGAATCGGCGAGAATCACTTGGTGATTCTCACCGAATCGGCGAGAATCACTTGGTGATTCTCGTCGATTAACACTTGGATGATTTTTCGTCTTTCCGCCCATGAGCTGCTCTTTGACCCATCCTTGCTCCTTGTCTGCTCTTGCATAATCACAGCGCTGTACTTGAAAATAAGTACACTCCAATAGAGAGAGTACACGTAGGCCAACACGCTGATCTGCTCAACGAGGGATTACGTCGTGCAGACCCGTGTATATTGACCTACTGCACCCTGACATTGGTGTGCACTTAGCGTGGAATAACTGCAAGCACAACTTGAAATATTTTATCAAATACATTGTCTATTTACCTTAGCTTGTACAAGGGCTTCTTCAAATCAGGTCCGTTGTGGATACAATACCCAACACTACTCACCCCTCCGAGAGATCAACCTGTCGTGTCAGCTAGTTTGAGCCTGGTCAGTGAAATCATCTCGGGGTAAGGTCAACTCACCCCTCCGAGAGATCAACCTGCCCTACCAGCTAGTGGGAGCCTGGTCAGTGGAATCATCTCGGGGTAAGGTCTACTGACCACTCCGAGAGATCAACCTGCCCTGCCAGCTAGTGGGAGCCTGGTCAGCGGAATCATCTCGGGGTAAGGTCTACTCAACCTTCCGAGAGATCAACCTGCCCTGCCAGCTTGTGGTAGCCTGGTCAGCGGAATCATCTCGGGGTAAGGTCTACTCACCCCTCCGAGAGATCAACCTGCCCTGGCAGCTAGTGGGAGCCTGGTTAGTAGAATCATCTCGGGGTAAGGTCAACTCACACCTCCGAGAGATCAACCAGCCCTGCCAGCTAGTGGGAGCCTGGATAGCAGAATTATCTAGGGGTAAGCTCTACTCAACCCTCCGAGAGATCAACCTACCCTGCCAGCTAGTGGGAGCTTGGTCAGCATAATCATCTTGGTGTAAGGTCAACTCACCCCTCCGAGAGATCAACTTGCCCTGCCAGCTAGTGGGAACCTAGTCAGCGGAATCATCTGGGGTAAGGTCTACTCACCCCTCCAATAGATCAACCAGCCCTGCCAGCTAGTGGGAGCCTGGTCAGCGAAATCATCTCGAGGATTTTCATAGATCACAAATGTTCTCTGGCGGCCCCTGTCATCAATCATAGTTAATACAACGCAAGCAAAGTTCATTACAAGAGATGATCTGTTTCTTCCCTACCTTCCACTTCCCTCGTACAACATCGGATCCCTCCCCGGGTTCCCACATTAACCCTGTTCTCACATCTCTCCCCTGTCGCCTCGGGTTGGACTTCTTCAATACGCATAGGATCTTGCGATTGCTGCGGCTGTTGAGGTTATCGTGCCCGAGCTCTTATCCTTCTAAACTCCAGGAATTCGAGGAAAGTAGCTGCTCCATGACCCTCCTCCTTGTGGAACTCACAGTAGGTTAACTATACTCTGACTCTTCTTCTTCTCGCACGGTTCCTCCTCTCCCTTCGACCGATCACCATTGCTTGATGTGGTGGGGGTAGGAGGCACCTAAGGGCTTTCATTTGGATGTTGAATCTCCCTTCGCCTCCATGAAAATCCCCTCACCTTGCATGAGACCTCTTCCTGGAGCCTGAACGGGTCCTCTCTATTTCCTCCAACCTGGCTCCGGACCTTCTTGAGGTCCCTGGAGCCCCTGAGCTCTCTGCTCCTCTCTCCTTCTCCTCTCCTGATGCCTCAAACGACCTTGCTACTTCGACTCTGCCTCTATTAACCTTGAAAACTTCTTGACAAAGGTTGGGTTGGCCTCCTGAGTTACTATCTCCTCTGCCGCCCTTTCCATCAGCTCCTCGAAGGATAAGGGAGCCTTTCGGGTCAGACTTATCTTGAAGAACCCATCACGCAACCCCACTGTAAACACCATCTCAACGGCATACCCCGACATTTGCTGGATGTCCAGGATCTCTTCTTGGAACCTGTCCACATATTGGTACAACGACTTTTCCACCCTTTGTCTTATCAGGAAGATGGATTTGGGACTCTTCTTTCTCTTCTTAGAGGTAGAGAAGAGAAGCTGAAAGCTTTGGCTCAAGTCTTTGAACTCGTAGATAGATTTCTTTGGGAGTTGATGGAACCAGTCCCTAGCTTTCTCTTTCAAGGTAATCGCGAAGAGGTGACACTTGAACACATCTGTCATCAGCCTGATAGAGACAGTATCCTCGAACCACTACAGGTGCTGGAGAGGGTCATGTTTCCCGGTATAGTAAGTCATATCAGGCTTCCTGAACCCCTCGGGAACTGGGGAAGAGACAATCAGCTCGCTGAAAGGTGATCCCATGAATGGAGGTCTCGCGTGTTCCACTCGCGTGACCTGCTTGCCTAGGAGGCTGGCACTCGCCGGGCTAGAGAATTACTAATGGTCGGTGAGGTCTCGGTCCACCCCATCTCCCATCCTCACCTTCCCTGGCCTTCTTCCTGGCACGCCTCCCTCCACCCCCCCGGGTGATGTAGGCTAGGCCTTTGGGTTCCTACACGGAGGGCGTGACTACAGCCTTGGCAACGTTATCGCTCCCTAACCGGCACACAAACTCAACGCAGCGACCACAATGGTTGTTTTTTATCGTTCGTGCTAACATACGGATAGCCGATCCGCAAGTGGAACGGAGAATGGCTATAGGCCAAAATCCTTTCCGGCTAAATGGAATAATATTAATTCCGATCGAGCTTTGGAGTTGTACCAAAATAGATCCACCAAAAAAAATCACGATTCGAAAAAATAGTAGGATCTATCCCAACAAAACAAAAGCGAGGAGCGCCAATCCTCTCGCGAGATCTTTTCAGAAAACCAACTGAAAATCTCAAATCTATTTTTAGGAACACCGCGAAAATTTAGCAATTCGAGAAATCACGCAAAATCCGTCCACCACAAGAATTAATCAAAGAAGAGAATCTCTTGGGTAGGAATTATGTTACCCCACTCGGAAACGTAGTTCCGAAATGTTGGATCCACAAAGTACGATCGTTGTTCCCTTTTCGGAATCCACGAGAAACGAGCCACGAATGAAGATCTTGTTCGCCTCCTTCGCTTCTCGCCATGGTTGATTACCCCAACCTTGTTTCTTCCTTGCACGAGATCTTCCTCCTCCAAGGTTGGCCGACCACCTTTGAAAGAAAGGGATGGACACGTAGATGAGAGGATGTAGTAGGAAGAGGGATGAGGGAGGAAATGAGAAGAAGAAGAGAGAGAGAAGGGGGGGGGGGGTGCGGCCAAGAAGAAGAAGAGGAAGAAGAAGGGGGGCCGGCGGCTAGAAGAGAGGGAGGGGAGATAGAAATTTAGGGTTTGAGGAATTCTTAATTGATTTCAATATTAGTCTCCATAACAAATGATAATGTGGCCTTATATAAGGCTTACAACCATGTGGCTATTAGCATCCCAAAATAAAAATGTTGCAGAAAAATGAAATGACAAAATAACATAGTGTTAGATACCACATATAACCAGATAAAGGCAGACCAAATAATAAAAGAAATTCAAAGCTTATTTTTGTTGCGTGGGCGAAGATTGTAGCGGTGCCCACTACAGCGCCGCAAGTCTCTTGATGGTGGAGCATCGTCGTCATCTTCTGTCACGGTCACACTGCCATGGTCGTCGTCTTCATCACCCGATTGGCCGTCGTGGTGGCCGTCGCCATCAATCGTAACACCGCCATGGTCGTCGTCTTCATCACCCAATTGGCCGTCGTGGTGGCCGTCGCCATCAATCCTCCCGCTCTCAAAAGGACTCATCACCGATGAGTGGGCTGGACGGTAATGGTGGAGGAGATCTGCATCGAGAAGAGCCAGGTCTGCCGAAGAAATCCAAGAGTCGTCCGAAGCTGGACGACCACGCCATCTGACAAAAAACCTGTGAAAGTCGCCGTCGGTAGTAGAAAACACCACATCCTGCAAAATCTTGTCAGGCAAGAAATCGGTTCGGGGGAACCTTGAAAAAGCGTTAGGCGAAGAAGAAAAACAAGTTGCATCATCAATAGACAACGTACCTCCCGAAGAATCCGAAAGGGAGATCGGTCCAGAAATATTCGCACCCCCCACCCCTTTAGACGGTATAGTGGAAATATGAAACGGAGAGACTGACAATTCAGGTGGTGGAGCGACATAAAGCGTTAAATCCGAAATGTTAAAAACAGGGGAGATTCCCCACTCAGCGGGTAACTGTAATAATATGTATTTTCACCTAGCTTCTTCAAAACCCGAAAAGGACCGGCTCTCTTATTCGCTAATTTTTTATGGTGCCCGAGGGAAACCGTTCAGGGATAAGACGTACTTACCAATCACCAATCTTTAAGGGGACTGCTCGCTTATGTATGTTAGCATTTGATTGATAAATAGCATATTGTTTAGCTAACGTCTTGCCAATGTGCTCATGGAGAGTGTGAACGTGCGAGGCGAAGTCCTGTGCAAATTGACTTGATTTAAATGATTGTGGTAATGGAATCAAATCAAGAGGCACGGGCGCCTTATATCCATGCACTATCTCATTTGGCGATAACCCGGTGGACCTATTCTTAGAATTATTATAGCTAACTGAGCGTGGGGGAGAATAACATCCCATGTACCCTTATGATCGCCCACCAAGCAACGATGTAATCCTCCCAAACTATGGTTAACAAATTACGTTTGCCCATCCGTTTGGGGGTGTAGGCCGACGAAAACATAAGCCTCGTGCCCAACAACTTCAACAGTGTCTTCCAAAAGTAGCTAGTAAACTTAACATCTCTATCGGTCACGATGGTTTTGGGGACACCTCGATGAGCTACGACCTCCTTAAAATACACCTTAGCGACATGGGAAGCATCGTTGGTGCTATGACAAGCGATAAAATAAGCCATTTTAGAGAATCGGTCCACTACAACCAAGATGGAATCGTGACGCCGAATTGTCAGTGGGAGGCCCAATATGATGTCCATGCTAACATCCACCCATGGGGCAGAGGGAATCGAAGGGGTGTGTAAAGGCCCGCATTGGTCTTGTTACCCTTAGTTAATTGACATACGCGGCAGCTCCCTACGATTTTATTGTCCATTGGCTTGAGACCCGCCAAAAGAATTTATCCTCCCATGCGTGATCATTTTATCGCGACCGAAGTGTCCACCTAAACCTCCACTATGTAACTCCAATATAATAAAATGGCGTAGGGACGAACGGGGAATACACAATTGCATGTGCTTGAATAAATAACCGTCACGAATGTAGTAGGCTGAAATAGTAGAGGGGGCCTGTTCCTGAGCGGCTAAATAAATATCCTTAAAATCCGAGCATAGGACATACTCGTCCTTAATGCGTTCAAATCCTATTACCGTCACCTCCATTTTAGATAACAATAGGGTGACACGACTAAGGGTGTCCGCCACTAGATTTAACGTACCCTTAAGGTGCTTAATAATGAATGTGTACTCCTGAAGATAGGAGACCCATTTGGCGTGTCGAGGGCTGATTTTACCTTGAGTGTTTACAAATTTTAGCGCCTCATGATCCGAGATGATTACGAATTCTTTCGAGATGAGATAGTGTCGCCAATGTTGGAGACAACGTATCACGACATAAAACTCACGATCATAATTAGAGTAATTTAATTTTGGGCCCGCAAGTTTCTCGCTAAAGTATCCGACCGGATGTCCCTCTTGACTTAACACTCCACCAATTCCTATCCCCGAAGCGTCGCATGATAATTCAAACACTTTACTAATATCCGGCAACCGTAGTAGGGGGCTCCGGACATCCGATCCTTAATCATTTGAAATGCGCTAGCGACCGATTTGGTCCATATAAAATCACCCTTCTTCATACACTCAGTGATGGGTGCCATGATACTACTAAAATTGCGAATGAATCGTCGATAAAACGTGGCCAATCCATGAAAACTCCTAACTTCCCGAATATTTTGCGGTTCCGGCCACTCTCTAATTACTTGGACCTTCTTAGGGTCAACATGTATACCCTCCGCGTTCACTATGTATCCTAAAAATTCCATGGAAGTCACACCGAATGCGCACTTCTTAAAATTAATATATAAGTTCTCTTGGCGCAATGTAGTAAGGATTGTCCGCAAATGAGTTTCATGATCGATCGGCGAGGTACTAAACACCAAAATATCATCGAAATAGACTACGACAAATTTTCCCATGTTTGGCTTAAATACTTGAGTCATTAATCGTGAGAAAGTTCTTGGTCCGTTGGTGAGTCCCTCTCCTAGGACTAACCACTCGTAAAGCCCGTCCTTGGATTTAAAGGCCATTTTCCATTCGTCTCCCTCCCGAATCCTTATTTGGTGGTAACCACTCTTTAAATCCAATTTTGAGAACACGGTGACACCGGACATCATATCCAATAGATCGATCCAAACGGGGGATGGGAAACCTATACTTGACAGTAATTTTATTGATGGCCCGGTAGTCTACACACAACCTCCAAGACTTGACTTTCTTCGGGACCAACAAGGCTGGGACGGCACAAGGGCTTCTACTCTGACGGATAAATCCTTTAGCTAATAAATCGGAAATTAACATTTGTAGTTCATCATGTGCGGAGGGATTAAGTCGGTAATGGGGTAGGTTAGGCAAGGACGAGCCCGGGACGAAGTCAATTTCATGTTGAATATCCCTGATTGGTGGCAACTTGGAAGGTAAATCTACCGGATAGACGTCCTTATATTCTTCCAATAATGTGCGCAGAGATAACGGTATGTTCTCTAAAGAGGGTGAATCTTCCTGTACTTATAGACATACTAACGCATATATGACGCTATCGAGAAAGGTCTCACGTTCTAACTCCTTCCTACTTATAAGACTTATCGTTTTCCTTTCCGCAGGGACCACTGTGTCCTTGGACGCAATCGACGGGTCCTTAGGTGGTGTGGGTTTCAAAACAATGGTCTTACCATTGAACTTGAACTCGTAGGTGTTGGCTTTGCCAAAATGGGTCACGTCATAATCATAAAGCCATGGACGTCCTAGTAGAACGTGACAGACATCCATAGGGATGACATCACACCACACCTTATCGACGTAGTTCTTCACCGTAAGCGGTACCAAGCATTGCCTAGAAACTACGATGGACGTTTTGTTCACCCATGCTATCTTATACGGATGTGGATGCGGCTCAGTGACTAAGTGCATTCGAGTGATGGCATTCTCCGAAACTACGTTCATACAACTACTGCTATCGATTATTAACTTACACCACTTGTCACCGTTCTTAAAATTTACCGAGAAGATATTCGTCCAATTGTAATCATCCGTCGCTCGCGGTGTATTCAGAATACATCTCATAACCATCATAAACGAGTCGTCGTCAATATCACTCGCTCGGTCGGCGTCAGACTCAGTACCGGCTTCATAAACAATCTCGGCGGGTCAGACGTGGTATCTAATAGTGCCAATGGTTTACTCTTAGTGGGACACCCACTAGCGTAGTGTCCTTGAATTCCGCACGAATAACAGGTAGCGTTAGTCTTATTAATTCGTCCTATTGGGACTCTCTCACCATTTGGATTTTTACTGTTCCTAGCGGTAATTACTATGGAACTTGAGTCAGTCGATCGAAACTTTCCTTTGTCTTGCATGGATGACGAAGGTGGGGGTCCTAAGATGGATTTTCCTTTCTGGAATGCCCGGCCCTTGGACTTGTTGGCATTGTGCTTTTCTATATCTAGAGCTGCATTGAATGTTGTGTTAAGGTCCGTGTGACCATAACGCAAAAGCTTACTTTGGATGTCCGTGTTAAGTCCCTTACGGAAACGAGATAGTGTGACCTCGGGCATTTCTCGAATATCACAACGCACCATCATATCCTTGAGTCGTCCCATGTACTCCGCTACCGATTGGCCCCCTTGGCGAAGGGTGGCTAGCTCGTCGAACATTTGGGTTTGGTGATACGCCGGGACATATTGGTCATGCAAGAGTGCCTTCATGGAGGCCCACCCAATTGGGGGTGCGCCATTCACGGTGCCTAGACGCCTCTCTTCATTCAACTAGAATGTTTTGGCTCTACCCTGAAGTTTCATTCGTGCTACCCGCACCTTCTCAACGTCCGTCAGATTGTGACACTCAAAGTAGCAGTCAATATCCATGATCCAGTTTAGAAATACTTGGGGTTCACCCATGCCGTCGTAGGAGGGTGATTCCATTTTAACGGCCCTAGTTAGGTCGAACTCATAAGGTGCTCGAGGTGCGTTCTCATAATCCTAATCACGTGGGTGATTTTGTCGCTCTTCTCGTTGGTTGGCGGGCTGGGGTGGTTCCCCCGGTCGATTTATCCCAAAGCCGGGATTTCGAGGTGCCGCCTGATTTACAACCAACCCTTGTATTAACTGAGTGAGTTCATCGAACTTGGTGTTAAACTCTTCCCTAAGCGCCGCGATTGTTGCGGGAGCATGCTCATCATCATGGTTGTCGGCCATGTGGGAGGTGGATGGAGGATACTCCGTGCCAAATCTCGTGCGCATGAACGACAGCGATACAGGGTGTCTCACCCAGACACAAGAATGTTTGGACAAGAGTTTTATAAATCAGGATTTTTATATGCCTAATGAGTTGGAGAACGAAAATATTTTTTTGACTTATATGCTTAGAAAAATAGGTAGAAAATTCAGATTTTTTTATACTTCTTTTTTTTGCAAAATTTTTTTTTGTTATATGCAGACCAAAAAGAGAAATTCAGATTTGGTGATTACGAAACGTGCACGACCAAGTGTGGGTCGACATCCTATGAAAGGGGAGCGTAAGGACGGTGTCGATTGAGAAATCAACACAAACTCGCTTTGATACCAAATTGATGTAGGCTAGGCCTTTGGGTTCCTACACGGAGGGCGTGACTACAGCCTTGGCAACATTATCGCACCCTAACCGGCACACAAACACAACGCAGCGACCACAATGGTTGTTTTTTATCGTTCGTGCTAACATACGGATAGCCGATCCACAAGTGGAACGGAGAATGGCTATAGGGCAAAATCCTTTTCGGCTAAATGGAATAATATTAATTCCGATCGAGCTTTGGAGTTGTACCAAAATAGATCCACCAAAAAAAATTCACGATTCAAAAAAACGGCAGGATCTATCCCAACAAAACAAAAGCGAGGAGAACCAATCCTCTCGCGGGATCTTTTCGGAAAACCAACTGAAAATCTCAAATCTATTTTTAAAACACCTCGAAAATTTAGCAATTCGAGAAATCACGCAAAATCGGTCCACCACAAGAATTAATCAAAGAATAGAATCTCTTATGTAGGAATTTAGTTACCCCACTCGGAAACGTAGATCCGAAATGTTGGATCCACAAAGTACGATCGCTCTTCCCTTTTCGGAATCCATGAGAAACGCGCCACGGATGAAGATCTTGTTCGCCTCCTTGGCTTCTCGCCATGGTTGATTACCCCAACCTTGTTTCTTCCTTGCATGAGATCTTCCTCCTCCATGGTTGGCCGACCACATTTGAAAGAAAGGGATGGACACGTAGATGAGAGGATGTAGTAGGAAGAGGGATGAGGGAGGAAATGAGAAGAAGAAGAGAGAGAGAAGGGGGGGGGGTGCGGCCAGAAGAAGAAGAGGAAGAAGAAGGGGGGGGGGGGCGGCGGCTAGAAGAGAGTGAGGGGAGATAGAAAATTTAGGATTTGAGGAATTCTTAATTGATTTCAATATTAGTCTCCGTAACAAATGATAATGTGGCCTTATATAAGGCTTACAACCATGTGGCTATTAGCAGCCCAAAATAAAAATGTTGCAGAAAAATGAAATGACAAAATAACATAGTGTCAGATACCACATATAACCAGATAAAGGCAGACCAAATAATAAAATAAATTCAAAGCTTATTTTTGTTGCGTGGGCGAAGATTGTAGCCGTGCCCGCTACGGCGCCGCAAGTCTCTTGATGGTGGATCATCGTCGTCATCTTCTATCACAGTCACACCGCCATGCTCGTCATCTTCATCACCCAATTGGCCGTCGTGTTGGACGTCGCCATCAATCGTAACACCGCCATGGTCGTCGTCTTCATCACCCAATTGGCCATCGTGGTGGACGTCGCCATCACCGGGGCCATCTCGCCTAAACCCATCGGAGTCGACTCTTCGAGAGGGGGGGGGTCTAGCTCCTCTGGGGTTGGAGTGATGCTGTCACTCCGAGGAGCAATACTTCACAGCATCTCCATGATGCATTGGATAAATGCCATGAACTCTTCCCTCCATACATAGTGTGTTGGATTGGGGGTCTCATGGGAGTCATCACTACCTCCCTGATCTCCAGCGATGACACTCTCCTGGGATCCTCTGTGCTGGTCAATCTCCACGCTCACAACACCAAGATGTTGACACCGAGAGATCAATCTCTGTGGAGTTCAGGGTCCCTAAAAATGAGCGACCTCACAATTACTGCACCCATGCAAATGTCACGGACCAAAGACTCAGGAAACTAGGAACAGACCCTCGACCCTAGTGTGGAGGTCCCTCCTCACACCCAGAAGAGCTTGGTGACCTCCCCCTCCCTAGCCATTGCTAAGCTAGGTGCCTTGGAGGATGAACAAAGAGGATCAAGAAGTGATGCCCTCCAAGGCACGCCTAAGTGAATATTTATAATTTTCCAAAACCTTGGGACCAAAAGGTCAAAAAAACCCGAAGATAAATAGGTTCTGGGCCAATAGAAAACATCCAAACCCTGGGGAAAGAGTTAATTCCAGCCCCGGGGGCACAACGGTAAAAACATGGACAAAAGATGTCCGGGGGTGAAAAGAGGCTAAACCATGCCCCTCACCTTGACAGCGGCCGAGCGGGCGAGTCCCGTAGAAGAACCGAGATCTGGAGGTGAGGCCTTGTTCCTATGTCCGGTTTCGCCCCGCCAGGCCGGGGTGCAGGATGCGAGACCACGGCCTCCGGCGGTTCTCGCCCCGCCAGGCCGAAGTACATGGGCGAGATAGCGCCCTCCTGCCGGTCTCGCCCCGCCAGGCCGGGGTGTAGGGTCTGAGATCACAGCCTCCGGCCAGTCTCGCCCCATTAGGCTGAGGTGCAGGGGAAAGACCCCAGACTCCTGCCAGTCCCGCTGCTCCTACCCCACATCAAGCAAGTCGGGGCGGGTACCGACCAACTCGCCGCACCCGCTCAGTAAAAGGGCCCTGGGTGTAAGACCCCCCTCCCGGATCCCAAAACACGGCACGAAGGGTGGTCTTATGACCGGAACAGCCGCCCTGCGGTAGCATTAGACCACGGGCTAACCTGTACCACAAGACACCTATTCCGCCGGCTACAACTAATATCAATATAAACATGCCAACCCAACACAAATATAGGCAAGAAGAAGTAAAATCCACACTAAGTAGTAATGTCCAAATAGTACATCAAAATATAGAAGCTAAAACATGCTTCTACAAATCAGAGTATAGCTATAGAAATTGCCCAAAATGGGGATACATCAAAACCTCTCAACACTCACATCTGTGAGCGACGATAACGACGACACCGTCACTTCAGGCCCTGTCGTCCTGGCCTGGCTGTCCTATTGTGTAGTCTGCGGCTGCTCTACCTGCGGCTTGACCTCCTAAAAAGGAAGACGTAGCAACTGTTATTCGAAATAACTAAGTGGCTTCACATCCGCTCCCCCGACGACTCCTCGGCACCGGCTGGAGAGAAGGTACATGGGTAATATATATATATATGCAAGAGTAAAGAAGCACAAGTAGGTGGCAATAGTGCAAGAGTAACAGTATCATAATCTAGCAGTTATATAAGAGCTATAACAAACTAACAAGTAAGGTATTAGTAGCATGAAAGTAACTTAACTTATAAGGATGCTCATACAAGCTTATAAATTAAGGATCGGGTTACAAACGGTAACTCCTCGTATAGGAGTGCCCATATAAACTTATACGATGAGGATCTTGTTGTGCAATGCTATAAAATGCTATGTTTGCTATGTAATGACTCACCCATGCTCACACACATGCAACTGCCATGTCGACACAGACTTAGTTCCCACTTTTCGAGCAGGTAGCTAACCTCTCAGGCATCAGCCGCCGTGACCAGGCGGTGACAGTAGAACAGGCACTTCTACTACTAGGTGGGTATCCACACTACTTCACCTAGGCCTCCATACACCTGAATACTAAGAACACAACAGCGGAGCCCATGCGTACTATGGCCCAGCGGGGTCTTGGGTAGATGTGCACCAAGAGCATAGCCCGAACTGGCCTTTTGTGACTTGGAAGGGGCCTCAGAAGTAAGCACAAGGACACAGCCCAACCGTTCACTTGGCATGGAAGGGGCCCCAGGACATGAACACTGAGGACACAAGCCCAACCGCCCAAAGTCTAACTATCAACTCCCGTCGTTGTGACGATCGGCGAGCCCGTAGACCTGCCACACTATCCTTAACCGAGGATTACGACACCGTAAGGCGACTCACACCGGATGCAAATGCTTCATCGCCATAACATGGAAGGGGCGTCAGAAGTAAGCACGAGGACACAGCCCAACAATCCATCCATACCTTATCTCAACACAAACCAAACAAGTGACGGTCAACACCGCAGTTACATCCTCTCAAAATACTACCCGTAATGAGACGACGCTCTAAGTATTGGACTACTAAACTCATTCCATTAATCAAACATACTCATGGCCATAATTTGTTCTTCTACATGACTTTCCAAATGATGACAACATATTATAAACATGATGCGCATGTAAAGAACCATCAATCTTTCCAAAGGATAACAACATATTATAAACATGATGCGCATAAATAACCATCTATCAATTTCTATCAAGTCAATTCGTTTAAGTAAGCTTGCTTCACAATTGGATTATATGAAATCTGATTAATAAATTTCATCAATTATGCAACTAAAATGACTAATCATAAAAGAGTTAATCCAAGCCAAGTAACTTGTAATATTAATTCCACCGAATCCAAATCCATATTATATAAGCCCAGAATTTTGGTGCAGAGTAAATCTGGGCAGCAAATTCGACCGGAGATTCCCGAAGCTACATGAATCCGGTGAAGATATGTAACCCCTCGCTAGAAAGGTCTTTCCATGGGCTACAACTTTCGTATTCAGACCTTAACCCAGATTTGGCTCTATCCTATTAGAAACCAGCCTTGAGGTCCGCTGCGTACAGAACACAATTTCGGCATGCATGATTTATTGAACACCATCTTCGTTCAGACTTTCCTGTGGCTACCGACGTCTCCTGAAGTCTTGCAGCCACTCGTTGGAAAGGTATTTTCAAGGGCTTCAAATTCCATGTTTAGTCAAAAGTCCAGGTCTGGCTATATACTTAATGAAAATGGCCTAGAAGATCGCTGCGCTCAGAATATAGATTCAGCACGCATCTTGAGGCGGAACGAACGACATCGGTTCATCTTCCTCCTCAAGTCGATCCTCACAAATCTCCTCCAGAAATATCCTCCACCCTTATTCACCCTCGTGAGGCCTTTACTCTTCACGAAACCATCCCTCATCTCCACATGGAAGATCGGAGAGGTTGTAGACACCACTAACCATGGGCACAAGCCCTAGATCGGCCTCATCCTAGAGAAAACATCTTCTCACAAGTCAAGACTCTACCGAGTCGACATCTCGCCTATATATCTACAGATCTAGCTCCAATGGAGAGGGTAGGAAACTCACCTCATTTCTGGCGTTTCCACTATTTTCGGCCATGGATCGTGTAACTCTTCTTGGCGGCATCTTCTCCCTGACGGCGACAGCGGATCTTCTCCTCTACAACTAGACCCAACAACTTCCTTCTCTCGACAGGAGTTTCTCTTAGAAAACAGGGATTAAGTGAGCATGAAAATGGCTAGGGTTTCCTCTTCCCCTTATATATGAAGAGTGACACGGTTGGGGACAAACCGTGTCCTTACTCGTGTCCTGCTTGGCGAAACGGCAACGACAGTTTCCGGTGTCGTTTCAATACTTGACACGGGTAGGGACACGCCCGTGTCCCGACCCATGTCCACATGATACGGTCGTGTTCCCTGGCCGGGTCCTTCTCTGGAAACATTTCGACGAACCAACTCGACACAACGCCACATGGGTAGGGACATCGCTACCCGTGTCATACACTTTGTCGATCTCGACATGTAGTTCGTCGATCTCGACACACTCTGTCGAGTGTAACTCGATACACATAGGTAGGGACACGCCCGTGTCGCTACCCATGTCATATGATGTCAACACACCTTGTCAGTCTCGACACACCCTGTCGAGTGTAACTCAACACACACGGATAGGGACACGACCGTATCGCTACCCGTGTCATACGATGTCGACACACCACGTCTATCCCGACACGCCTCGTCGAGTTCAACTCGACGCACACGCACATGGGTAGGGACACGCCCGTGTCTCTACCCGTGTCACTTCACACGGGTAGTGACATGCCCGTGTCACTTCCTCGTGTCCTTCTCTGGACATACTCGAGTCATCGACTCGAGAGTCGGCCACTCACACACGGGTAGGGACACGACCGTGTCTCTACCCGTGTCCTATGGTTGACTGATTTTTCCTCCTTTTCACATGTGCTGCCCTGTTGTCAGCACTCCACATGAACCCTAGTCAGCTCTCCTGACTCAAAAACACGCACGAGGGGCCTAGTGCGATTCGGGACGTTACAAATCCTATAAACAAAATAAAAGATTTCGTCCCCGAAATCAGGCTTAGGCTATGGGTAGAAAAGTATAACAGAAAATAAAATTTGCTTTTAAATAAAATTACTTTGAGCAAACAATTCCGGGTAGCGTTGTTGCATAAAATCCATTGGCTCCCATGTGTACTCCTCCTTCCCATGATTAGACCATAACACCTTCACCAAGGGAACACTTTTGCGGCGCAACATTCTCATCTCGTTATCCATGATCCGCACCGGCTCTAGTCGTACAGACCTATCGGATGCCACAACATCATTAGTAAAGGGGGTATATTGATCGGACCGCAACATCGCCTTTCGAAGCGACGACACATGGAACACGTCATGGAGGTTCTCCAGCTCGGGCGGTAATTCCAATTGATAGGCCAGCGGGCCAATCCTTTCCAGTACAGTATAAGGCCCAACATACCTTGGGCTGAGCTTTTTCATTCCACGAACTCACGACACTCCATGCATCGGTCGAATCTTGAGGAACACTTTATCACCCACTTGAAACTCCACCATCCGGTGCTTTGCATTGTAGTACTTCGTCTGCCGACTTTGAGCCTCAAACATGCAATCTAGTATCAATCTGACCGACGTATCAGTATCAACTATATATTCATTTCCTAATGCCTTCAGATCTTCATCCTGCACCCAAGACAAGGGAGTCCTGCATCTTCTTCCGTAAAGGGCTTCATGGGGCGCCATGCCGATGCTTGCCTAATGGCTATTATTGTAGGAGAATTCCACTAGGGGAAAGAGTCTTTCCCACGGCTCTCCTCTGTCCAGCGCACATAACCTCAACAAATCCTCCAATGTTCTGATGGTCTGCTCATACTGCCCAGTCCGTCTGAGGGTGAAATGTGGTACTAAAGGTTAGGCGCGAGCCCAAATATGCCTGTACCGCCTTCCACTCCTTGGAAGTAAACCGGCCATCCTGATCCGAAACAATTATCTTGGGCACGCCATGATAACGTACGATTTGATCCACAAAGAGGCGTACCAAAACTTCCACGTGCGCTTCCTTCTTCATTGGGATGAGCGGGAGCGAGCTAGCCCATGGACGAAGTCCATGGAGATATCCTCAAACTTCCCCTCGGGAATGGGCAACGACTGCAACAAACCACCGGGACTCTTACATTTGGCTTTCACCCTTTGACAAGCTTCAAAATGTGTAACATAGTAACGAACATCCTTCTTCATTCCCGGCCAACACATGGCCTTCCGTAAGCCGACGTACATTTTGGCAATACCCGGGTGTACTGAATATTGAGAGCTATGTGCCTCTCTCAAGATATCCTCCTGGATTTTGCCGCCCTTGGGAATATAGAGTCGGCCACAAAAATAAACAAGGTCGTCTTTTAGTGTATACTCATCGGTGGTCCCATCTTCAATTGCCTTGATTGTCGGGGCCAAGGCCGAATCCATTCCTTGCTCCACCCGAATCCGGTCCAGGATATCACAAACTATGTTCATGCTTGCCAAATACTCTGCATACTCTGTCGATGGAGCCATGAATAGCAAAGTAATATCCATCTCCTCAATCATCTGAGCCAACTCCATACTCACCAACAGAGACTCTGGGCTAGAGCCTGGTATTTTCTACTCAATGCATAGGATACCGAGTTCGCTTTCCCGGGGAGGTAGCTCATGATGAACTCATAGTCGCATAGAAATTCGAACCACCGCCGTTGTCTCAAGTTCCACTCCTTCTGAGTGTGGACATACTTCAAGTTTTTGTGATCGGAAAAGATCTCAAAGTGGCCGCCATATAGATAATGCCTCCAGACCTTCAAGGCGAACACCACTTCTCCCAACTCCAAATCATGGACCGGGTAATTAATTTCATGTTTCTTTAACTGTATTGAAGCATATGCGATCACGTTCCCATGCTGCATCAGTACCGCTCCCATCCCTTGATACGACGCGTCGGTGTAAACCTGAAATCCTTCCTTCCCAGACGGAAGTGCAAGGATGGGGGCGGAGGTAAGCCTATCCTTCAACTCTTGGAACGCCACTTCATATTGGGGAGTCAACTCAAATGGCACACCTTTCTTCGTCAAAGAAGTAAGAGGAAGGGTAATCTTGGAGAATCCTTTCATGAACTTGTGGTAGTACCCAGCAAGTCCAAGGAAACTCCTCACATCGGCCGCCAACCTCAGGGTCGACCGCTCTTTCACGGCTCGCACCTATCTTGGGTCCACTGCTAATCCTGCTCCACAGATCACATGCCCCAAGAAAGCAACTTCCTTAAGCCAGAATTCACACTTGCTAAACTTGGCGTACAAGGCATGCTCCTTCAATTTCCTCAACAACAAGTTAAGGTTCTCGGCATGCTCCTCCTCCGTCTTTGAGTAGACCAAGATGTCATCAATGAAAACAATAACGAAGATATACAAATAAGGTTCAAACACCTTATTCATCAGGGTCATGAAGGGCGAAGGGGCATTTGTAAGCCCAAACGGCATTACCGTGAACTCATACAAACCATATCTTGAACTGAAGGCTATTTTCTGGATGTCCCCTTCTCGAATCCTCAACTGATAGTATCCAGAGCGCAAATCCAGTTTGGAAAACCAATGTGCTCACACTAGTTGATCGAACAACTTGTCGATCTGTGGTAGTGGATAAGTGTTCCGCACCGTCAACTGATTGAGTTCCCGATAATCTATGCACAACCGCAGGGTTCCATCCTTCTTCTTCACGAACAGTACAGGAGCTCCCCAGGGTGATGAATTGGGGCGAACGAACCCTGACTCCACCAGTTCTTGCAATTGAACTATAAACTCTACGAGTTCCTTCGGGGCCATTTGGTATGGAGCCTTAGATACAGGCTTGGCACCTTGTATTATATTAATCTGGAAGTCAACCTCTCTATGCAGGGGCAATCCTGGCAGCTTCTCAGGAAAAACCTCGGGAAAATCCCGCAGTACCCGTACATCCTTTACTTCTAATGCTTCTTCCTTCAACTCGAACCAGACCATAAAGACCTCGTCCCCCTTCATATGGGCCTTTATAGCCTGAACATAAGATAATATCATATGCGGCGTGAAGCTAATACCTGGGAAGATGACGTCGGAGTCTCCATATCTCAAATAGATTCGCTTCTCTTTGCAGTCGATCCTCGTGAAGTTCCAGTCCAGCCATGCCATGCACAAAATGATGTCGAACTCCGACATTCTCAGGACCGTGGCCGGCGTATCAAAGGCCTTTCCATCAATAAATAACTCCAACTCGCACATGGCGGTTGCGATCATCTTCGAGCCATCCGGAAGGCGTACTCGTCGGGCTATGCCAGTAAAGTACTGTACATCCTCCACGTCTTTGATGAAGTCCTCAGACACAAAGGAGTGTGAGGCACCGATATCAAACAGCACGTAGGCCGTCTTCCCACCAATTATCACGGTGCCAAAGTACCAATAACCAAAACTTATTGCTAGGTGTCTAGTAAGTCTTAATCAATTCAAGTTAGACCATGTAAATTCGTTAATTAATTAAATCATACCTGCAATCACATCTTGGGATTTCGTTCCTGCACCATGTCAAGCACGTACACCTGATCCCTAGCAGGGCCGGGGTTACCTCCTTGTGGTCCTCGTACCCGACCACGTATGTGACCCCGCCCTCGAGGAGCTGCCGGTGGGAGAGCGGGAGGGACGTTTCCAAATAGCTGTGGGCAGAAACGTCGGATGTGGCCCGGATGGTTGCATTCGAAGCACACCAGCCCACGACGCCCTTTAGGTTGTTGAAATTGCTGAGGCTGTGGTGGTGGAGGCAACGCAGGCGGCTGCGGAACCGGATGCTCCACCCTATAGTTTCGGTGGACACGCCCTCCACCTCTTTGATATCCTCTTCCTCCTCTAAAGTCCCGCCTCCTTCTATTGCTTGGGCCGGCCTCCATCACGTCCTCCACAGGCCTCTTACTACATCCCAACTGGTCCGTGTAAGACCCCCCCCCCCTTTATTTCTTTTTCAACACCGGGGTCTTAGGCCCAGAACCGCCATTTTTGCGGTGACTCTTTCAGACCCTGAAGGGTCATCACCACAAAGCGCCGATTATGCCGGCCAATTCGATCACAGAAAAGTAGCAAGACAAAGTAAATGCAAATTAGCAGTCCACAGAAAATCACAAATCATATAGATAATCTCCACGAAGGGAGTGTCCACAGAATAATAAATCAGAGTACAAAAATACGAGCTTATGCCCAGTACATCATATCCTCACTACAAATCACTCATGTGGAAGAAAAAGCAGAAAATCTACTCAAGGTCGAGACTCACGGTCTCGGCTGTATGAACTCCGGAGCTAGACTGCCCCATCTCTAAGCGCACCGGTCTCTGGGGCTGCTCCTCCATGCTGGCTCTATGATCCCCTAAATGATGCGGTTCGAAAACCGTTAGTCTAAAAGACTAAGCCATATCATCCCCCACCCCTTCCCCCATGGCTCCTAGGCACCGAGCGGAGAGGAAGAAAGGGGAGGACTTGAAGGTGGAGAATAATGAAAAACAGATGGCAGCGGACCTATACTGGCAATTCTATAATAGATATTGAATATAAGATGAAGTATGAAAAGTAACATTCACTTATGTGAGAACACGTAAGCCAAGGGGTCTTCTGCAAGGCTCCCATCATATAAAAAGTACCATACCAATTTATACGTTGTTGTGTCGGTTATCAACAGCAGTAAATATATATCAACATTGACCTTAATTATAAACTTGCCCATACAAGCTTATAGATCAAGGGGTCTTTTTGCAGGTCCTAATGTATAAGCGCCCCATTACACTTATACTTTAGGTGTCAGGGTTAAATGAATCGATTATGCTATGACATGCAAGTGGGTATGATGGAACATGCAAGTGCAACACACACACTTGACTCTGTGCACACAGACCTTTAGTTCCCCCTTTCTGGAGCCATAACCTCCCAGGATACCTCCATAGTGGCAGACGAAAGCGGTGGGTTGGTCCTCGCCCACCTCTAAACCAGTAAGACACTACCGGTCAGACCTATCGTATGCCTAACCGTTGGGTGCACGAAGCGGACTCCTGCGTACTATTGTCGGCTGGCGGACCAGACTTCTGTTGGCGAAGTGCTAACCACACTTGTTGAGTCAGCGTATTGGCGTCGGTGCATCGACATTCCAGTACCGAAGACCCACCACCTTAATTTTCTTTCCTTTCATGCACATGCAAATTTATCGTATCAGTACCGAGCGGAAGCTCCTCGGACCATCCCGTCCGTCACAAATATCAACTGAGCCAAGGCTCGCCGGACCAAAACGTCCGTCTTATAACCATCCAAGTCAAAACTTCCAACTATCTTCCTGTGCTATTTGTGTTCGTGAAATGTTTAACCCTAATTACTAAGTTACTATTTTCAGTTTGTTAATACAGTTTACGTTAACCCAGGACTGCCCCCGGTATTCCCTGTGAAGGGCTCTCAAGGGGCACTAGGAACTATGTTGGGATTACGCCCAGCGTTCCCTTTCGTAAGGTACTTATTATTATTATTGGTTGATTCCCATACCCATTACCTTCTCATACTACAATAGGCTAATCCTAGGGTGATTTGACTCAACCTCACCTCGGGAAGGACGATCTTTCGTCGAACCGGAGCGCCTCTAAACTCTAGCCAAACCAATTTCTCACCACTCTTCCTATACTTTTTTGGTGAACTCATCCACATCTATCCAAAATGACTAACTCCTACACCATGTCCCATCGTATCTTATTGCAATTTACCCATCTTGCCAAATGCAGACCATCCTAGACTATTTGTCGGACCGGACAGGAGATAATCCAAAAACTCATCCAAATGGCCTACCTTATTTACTGGAGACTTATCATGACACAAATAGACTAAATCCAAGAAATTATAATTTTCCTAATTTATCTAGCATTTAATTAATTTCCCTAAAGCTTCCAAAGACAACCAGTTTGAACATGAACTACCATAAGTACTCATGCAAGATGCCTAACAAAATTATGATAAATATTAGATTATCTCAATATTGTAAATCCAAGGTATCACAATTTGTCTATCATCAAAAGGGCACTAAAACTATTTTAGCATTATTTACTATCTTCCGTTGTTTATGAATCAAGTGCAGAAAATATCCATCCAAAAATTATAAATTAATTATACTATGTAGATACAACCTTAAAAGTATCATTAGCCAAGTTTCATAATTTTTCAGCAAGTATTAATCCCTGAATAAAATAATTAACAAAAACCTCAATATTATGAACTTGTAAAGGAAGTACTGTAAACAACCCTCAAAAATTATGAATAAATCCTTACAAGTATATTGTGGACTGAAATCATCAGTACCTAAGTCTCATGATTTTTCAATAGATATAACATCTATAAATAATTGTATACCACCAAAGCCCCTTTTTGAAACTAGTGAAGGAAGTACTAAATATAATCAATTAAAAATTGTAACAAATTTCAGTGATATCCACTTAATCCTAGGTTATCTTCTGACCAACTTTCATCAGTTTCAAATGAACAGAATTATCAAATTAATTAAAAACACCATTTTGGGCCTTTTGATAATTAAAAATAAAGTACCAGAGATATAATCCATAAAATTCTAATAAAATAACCAGGGGATCTAGATGGTCTAAAACTAACTCTACCCAAGTTTCACAACCTTTAGATAAGGTTTAGTGGCTGAATTTACAAAACTGTGCTTCTACCCTAAAAATAGGGTTACGGTTTTGAGGTGCCTAACCTCCTCCAAGTATTCTAAGATTCCTTCCATAGGACTTAGGTTACACTATCTTCATTTCAACTAAGTTTCAAGGTCATTCAAGGGCATTAGCCCCCATGTCCTTCACAACCACCAAAAGTCCTTCCTTAGGGTTTGAGGTTGAACCCTAGGGTAAATCAAGCCTAAATCATCCCATTTTCCTTAAGAGGGTGACATTGGGCATACTAAGTCAGTGTCCAAAACCTCAGCCTCTGTTGAGGGGAGGTGGCCACCCTAGGTCCATGATGCACTTTTAATCAAAAATACCTCCTTAAGGCCAAACTAGGGTTTGGTGATTCCCTAACCAAAACTCATCCAAATGAGTTGAAATTTTGTACAGAGCTAGGTATTGATGTCAGGGACCACTCACCAACATTTGGGAGGGTTTTGAGGTCATTAGACCACATAATTAAAATACCCTAGCTTTATTAAATAAAAGTAAATACTTTAGGCAAAGTGTCTCCAAAAAATCCCAATTTTGGACAGACCCTAGATATAGATAAGATGATCCCCTGCCCAAATTTCAGCCCATTTGGACAAGGGATGAAGGGTGGGCATCAATTTGAATCTCAGGACAGCCCTATGTACATGTCCCACCAAAATGGGTGCCCTGGTCCAACCAGAGGCCCAAATTGGTTCACATCAATTTTGGATTAAAGTAGACCCATAGGGATACAACTTTCATATTGAATGTTTTCCCACCAGGTGTCTCTAAGTAGTTTTAAAAGTTAACACCAATAATACCAAAATCTGTGACATAAATCGAATTATTATTAATATATATCCTATAGTTTTAAATCGGATGAAGCACGAATCTTGGCGCAAAGGGACGGAATTCCATCATCTCCTTCCTTGAGCCGACGGCCAGGATTTGTTCTTCCTGGGCTGACTTCAAGCGGCTGCCGCCGGCCATGCAGCCCCTTCCCCGGCCGGCCACCGCCACCACCACCTCCATTGAGGTGGTGGCTGTCGCCAGGCGGCGGAACAGCCGCCGGAGAGGCATTTTCCTGGCGGTTCTACTAGGTTGTTTTTTTGGCCGAAATCCATGGAATCTAGAATTTAAATCGGGCTCAATTGAGCCCGAACCTTGCACCTAATGAATTCTACGATCTACTCATGAGTTAAGGAGAGTAGGGGGCCTTTCTAGTGGTCTGGAGTCGAGTCGATCTTCGGGTTGCCATGGTGGTGGTGCCGCCGGCCGGATTTCTACAACAGTGCAGTCAAGTGGCTCGAAATCGTTAGGTAAATGGTGGGAAGGGCTCTTCTCATGTCACTGATGGTGTTTAAATCATCAGTTAGGGGAGGGGAGAGGCCAAACATCAATGGCCATTAATGTCCATTGAAAGCTTGGCTCGGCCAAGGTGGTGGGGAGGTGAATCTGGCTTGGGTTGGCCAAGAAACTGCTGGAAACTCCTCCCCTTTTCCATGGGAGTTGAATTCAGCCATCAAAGATGGCTCTTGGCCACCCTAAGTAATGAATGGCTTCTTCCTCCCTCTTTCTCTCTCCTCCATTAAAGGGCAAAATTGAGCTTTCTCTCTCCTAGTAATCAAGAACGAATTTGTTCATCTCCCAAGCCTATTGTCAGCCCTTAACATCGTTATAATTACGAAAAGTGAGGTTATCATAAGGGAAAAATGGCTTGAGCTTGGGTTAGCCCATTTAGGCTAGGTTTGACTTGGCTTAGGCTACGGTTGACTTGGGTCAATTTGATCATTTGGGTTGACCCCAATGGGTCCTTGGTGACCCATTGTCCTCCCCTAAGGTCCATGTAGGGTTGGGTAGGGTTAACTTGGCACCTTGGAGGTCACTTGACCCTTGGTAAGGGCACTTTGACCACTTTGGGGCTTGAGTTGACTTGGGTCAACTTAGCCACTAGGTTTGACTCCAATGGGTCCCTAGTGACCCATTGACCTCACTTTAGGTTTAGGAATCCTGAGTAAGGTTGGTTGGGCACCTTGGTGGTCACTTGAGCCTTAGTTAGGGCACATTGACCAAAATTAGGGGTTAGAGTTGACTTGGGTCAACATGACCATTTGGGTTGACCCCAAGGGTCCTTGGTGACACCATGGCTTCCCCTGAGGTCTAGGAAAGGTCATGTAGGGTTACCTTTCACTTTGGAGGTCACCTACCCGTAGAAAGGGTACTTTGACCAAATGAGGGGCCTAAGTTGACTTAGGTCAACTTGGTCCCTAGGGATGAACCCAATGTGTCCTTATGGCTCTAATGGGCCTACCAAAGTGTTTGGGGTGTTGTGGTAGGGTCTTGGGGTCATGGTGAAGACCTAAGGTCAAACCCTAGGTTTGGTGATGAGGTTGTGCCATAGGCAGACCATGGTGATCCCCACCTTGGCCTTCTATCTCTTGGCCCATTTCTGGCTTCCTTGGGTTTTGTAATGACCTAGTCATGGCCAAAACCACTCTTATGGGTGTAGTTGGAAATGAGATGTTACAAATCCCAATAAACAAAATAAAGATTTCGTCCCCGAAATCAAGGTTAATCCTACGAGAATTTCTACCGAAGAAAAGAAACTTGTAAATCCCATCACGACGCCATGTTTGCTAAATTAAGTTTAAAGGGAAACCTAAATCTATGACCAATTCGCCCAATTGATGAAGCCAAGATCCCAATAAACAAAAGATTAGCCTCTACACTTCCTAGAGCAGCCCTACTAGTTTAAAGCAGGAAAATAAATTAAACATCTTGAGGGGTTGTGAGGTATATCTGCCTGAACAGCTCTGGGTATCTTTGTCTCATCAGGTCTTACGGTTCTCAGGTATGCACCTCCTGGCCGTGGTTTCTCCACAGGACTTTGACTAACGGAACCTTCTTGCGACGCAAGATCCGTACTCCTCGGTCGTCGATCCGAACCTGCTCTAAGCGAACTGACCGGTCTGAATCTATCGGCCCTTTGTAGAGCCGTCCTCAACAAAGAAATGTGGAAGACGTCGTGCAGAGCTACCATCTCTTGTGGAAACTCCAGCCTGTAGGCTAGGGGTCTGCTCCGCTCCAGGATCCTGTATGGGCCCATATACCTAGGGATGAGCTTCTTCCTCCGACCACGCACCCGTGAAACTCCATGCATGGGCCTGATTTTCAAAAACACTCGGTCCCCCACCTGAAAATCCACCTAACAGTGTCGGGAGTCATAGTACTTAGCCTGTCTGCTCTACGCCTCTAGCATCCTGTCTCTAATCAGCCTCACCTGAGCCTTGGTGTCTTCGACAAAATCAGATCCCAATGCCTTCAGATCCTCGTCCTAAATCCATGATAGTGGAATCCTGCACCTCTGTACAAGACTGGAGAGTTGTGTTGAATGTCGACCGAGAGCCCAGATAAGCCTGGAATGATCTTCTCTCCTTGGACGTATACTATCCATCCTGATTCAACACGATCATCTTGAGCACACCATGATAATGAAGAACTACTCACAAAACTTATGAAACACATACGTGAGTTTTCTTTCGGGTCAGTGTGACCCTAGATATCTCGGCCAGTCTATCGTTGATGTTCCAATTATAATTATGCCCGGAGTGCGGATGAGGAATCGTGTGAATGAGAATCCTTAATTATATCCTCTAACTTCCACTCTAACCGGGCAGTGACTGTAATAGTTTCCCAAAAGTTCTTGCACTTAACCTTCATCGGGCGACGGACCTCACCTGCATCACAAAATTCATGACGCCCTTCTTCACTCCAGGGAGATACACGTTCCAAGATACACCAAGATACACCAAGATACACCAAACTTCCAATGATTAAATCTCTCATTTGTACGGGTAGACAACGACTCTATAAAATCTCCACTTCGCAATCAGATTCTTATCCCTATGAATACGCCCGAGTAGCACCGAATACGGTTTACGTCCATTTCACTATATTCAAGACGCAAACTTTTCTAAATGAGATCCTAGGGAAACCCAAGTCAGTAATTAGTTTGCCCAATAAACAAAAGACACGCCCCCAATAAACAAAAGATAAGCCCCCCAATAAACAAAAGATAAGCCTCTACCTGTCTTGGGCTGAGTATCTTTGATATTACCTTGTTATATCGATCCTAGCTGGGTGCACAATCCCTAGGGCGTCAATTTTTGACTTGGGGTTCCAACCTGAATCTATTGTTATACTCGATACTTTAAACCCTCCTGAGTCATATTAACGACAACCTTATCCGGGTAAAAAAGTTCCCAATACCAACCGAGTCTCTTCCTAACTTGAATTCTTATCCGATCCTCGGTGCTTGTCATGGTGGTTGTCTCCAGGTACTGTTATTACTAGTATAAGGGTTGAGACTATGTGTCTTCTACCATTCTACTAATGGATTTTTGGTCTCAATTCTCCTTAAAACAGTCCTTCCGGTTTGAGTAATCCTTGGTAGGGGCCGTAGGGCTACCCGAGTTTATGGCTTAGGTAGCCATTCTCGTGTTATACACCTCCTTTATTCTCTTTAGGTATCTCCTTAGCTTAACCAAGTTCATACCCAAAGTCTATTTCTGACTAGGGCATACTATAAGTTATCGTGGTTAGTCATGTCTCCTAGTGGGTTGAGTCTAACTTGTTGACTAGAGAATTATAAGATGAGATTTTTGCAGCCAGAGGTGCTCCCTACTGGGTGCAGGGTCTGCCATAGTCTACAAAAAGAATTCCAATTGCTAGCTGGTGAACAAGTGGAATTAATGAAAAGGTGGACTTTATATGTGATTCCCCATATGGGCATACCACTGCTTCCGCTGCTTAGTTTGTCCCCAAACTAAACTCGTGCGGGGGTGACCCAGGGTTATGGACTGCTACTTTTCGATCGAGGTCTCCTCTGATACCACTTGTAAGACCCCCTTTTTTTCTTTTTCAACACCGTGGTCTTAGGCCCAGAACCGCCGTTTTGCGGTGACTTTTTCACGCCCTGAAGGGTCATCACCACAAAGCACCGATTCTGCCGGCCAATTCGATCACAGAACAAGTAGCAAAACAAAGTAAATGCAAACTAGCAGTCCACAGAAAATCACATATCATATAGATAATCTCTACGAAGGGAGTGTCCATTGAATAATAAATCAGAGTACAAAAATACGGGCTTATGCCCGGTACATCATGTCCTCACTATAAATCACTCATGCGAAAGCAAAAGAAGAAAATCTACTCAAGGTCGAGACTCACCGTCCCGGCTGTATGAACTCCAGAACTAGACTGCCCTATCTCCAGGCGCACCGGTCTCTGGGGATGCTCCTCCATGCTGGGCTCCACGATCCCCTAAATGATGCGGTTCGAAAACCGTTAATCTAAAAGACTAAGCCCTATCATCCCCCACCCCTTCCCCCATGGCTCCTAGGCACCGAGCAGAGAGGAAGAAAGGGGAGGACTTGAAGGTGGAGAATAATAAAAAACAGATGGCAGCGAACCTATACTAGCAATTTTATAATAGATATTGACAAAAAGATGAAGTATGAAAAGTAACCTTCACTTACGTGAGAACACATAAGCCAATGGGTCTTCTGCAAGGCTCCCATCGTATAAAAAGTCTCATACCAATTTATATGTTGGGGTGTCGGTTATCAACAGCAGTAAATATATATCAAAATTGACCTTAATTTATAAAATTGCCCACACAAGCTATAGACCAAGGGGTCGTTTTGCACGTCCTAATGTATAAGCATCTCATTCCACTTATACTTTAGGTGTCAGGGTTAAATGAATCGATTATGCTATGACATGCATGTGGGTATGATGGAACATGCAAGTGCAACACACACACTCGACTCTGTGCACACAGACCTTTACTTCCCCATTTCTGGAGCCGTAACCTCCCATGATACCTCCGAAGTGGCAGACGGAAGCGGTGGGTTGGGCCTCGCCCACCTCTAAACCAGTAAAGCACTACCAGTCAGACCTATCGTACGCCTCAATGCTTGGTGCATGAAGCGGACTCCTGCGTACTCTTGCTGGCTGGCGCACCGGACTTCTGTTGACGAAGTGCTAACCACACTTGCCGAGTCAGCGTATTGGCATCGGTGCATCGACCTTCCAATACCGAAGACCCACCACCTTAATTTTCTTTCCTTTCATGCACATGCAAATTTATCGTATCAGTACCGAGCCAAAGCTCCCCGGACCATCCCGTCCGTCACAAATATCAACCGAGCCAAAGCTCGCCGGACCAAAACGTCCGTCTCATAACCATCCAAGCTGAAGCTTCCAACTATCTTCCTATGCTATCTGTGTTCGTGAAATGTGCAACCCTAATTACTAAGTTACTCTTTTCAGCTTGTTAATACAGTTTACGTTAACCCAGGACTGCCCCCGGTATTCCCTGTGAAGGGCTCTCCAGGGGCACTAGGAACTATGTTGCGATTACGCCCAGCGTTCCCTTTCGCAAGGTACTTATTATTATTATTGGTTGATTCCCATACCCATTACCTTCTCATACTACAATAGGATAATCCTAGGGTGATTTGACTCAACCTCACCTCGGGAAGGACGATCTTTCGTCGAACCCGAGTGCCTCTAAACTCTAGCCAAACAAATTTCTCACCACTCTTCCTATCCTTCTTTGGTGAACTCATCCACATCTATCCAAAATGACTAACTCCTACACCATGTCCCATCGTATCTTATTGCAATTTAGCCATCTTGCCAAATGCATACCATCATAGTCTATTTGTCGGACCGGACAGGAGATAATCCAAATACTCATCCAAATGGCCTACCTTATTTACTGGAGACTTATCATGACACAAATAGACTAAATCCAAGAAATTATAATTTTCCTAATTTATCTGGCATTTAATTAATTTCCCTAAAGCTTCCAAAGACTACTAGTTTGAACATGAACTACCATAAGTACTCATGCAAGATGCCTAACAAAATTATGATAAATATTAGAAATCTCGATATTGTAAATCCAAGGTATCACAATTTTGCTATCACCAAAAGGGCACTAAAACTATTTTAGCAATATTTACTATCTTCCGTTGTTTATGAATCAAGTATAGGAAATAGCCATCCAAAAATTATAAATTAATTATACTATGTAGATACAACCTTAAAAGTGTCATTCGCCAAGTTTCATAATTTTTCAGCAAGTATTAATCCCTGAATAAAATAATTAACAAAAACCTCAATATTATGAACTTGTAAAGGAAGTACTGTAAACAACCCTCTAAAAATTATGAATAAATCCTTACAAGTATATTTTTGCCTGAAATCATCAGTACCTATGTCTCATGATTTTTTAATAGATATAACATCTATAAATAATTTTATACCACCAAAGCCCCTTTTTGAAACTAGTGAAGGAAGTACTAAATATAATCAATTAAAAATTGTAACAAAATTCAGGGATATCCACTTAATCCTTGGTTATCTTATGACCAAGTTTCATCAGTTTCAAATGAAAGAATAATCAAATTAATTAAAACACCATTTTGGACCTTTTGATAATTAACAAATAAAGTACCGGAGATATAATCCATAAAATTCTAATAAAATCACCAGGGGATCTAGATTGCCTAAAACTTACTCTACCCAAGTTTTACAACCTTTAGATAAGGTTAAGTGGCTGAATTTACAAAACAATGCTTCTACCCTAAAACTAGGGTTAGTGTTTTGAGGTGCCTACCTTCCTCCGAGTATTCTAAGATTCCTCCAGAGGACTTAGGTTACACTACCTTCATTTATACTGAGTTTTCAAGGTCATTCAAGGGAATTAGCCCCCATGTCCTTCACAACCCCCAAAAGTCCTTCCTTAGGGTTTGAGGTTGAACCCTAGGGTAAATCAAGCCTAAATCATCTCATTTTCCTTAAGAGGGTGACATTGGGCACACTAAGTCAGTGTCCAAAACCTCAGCCTCTATTGATGGGAGGTGGCCACCCTAGGTCCATGGTGCACTTTTAATCAAAAACACCTCCTTAAGGCCAAAATAGGGTTTGGTGATTCCCTAACCAAACTCTTTCAAATGAGTTGAAATTTTGTACAGAGCTAGGTATTGATGTCAGCGACCACTCACCAAAATTTGGGAGGGTTTGGAGGTCATTAGACTACTTAATTAAAATTCCCTAGCTTTATTAAAGTAAAAAACTTTAGGCAAAGTGTCTCCAAAAAATCCCAATTTTGGATAGACCCTAGATATAGATAATACTGATCCCCTGCCCAAATTTCAGCCCATTTGGACAAGGGATGAAGTGTAGGCATCCATTTGAATCTCATGACAGCCCTTTGTACATGTCCGACCAAAATGGGTGCCCTGGTCCAACCAGAGGGCCAAATTGGTCCAAATCAATTTTGGATTAAACTAGACCCATAGAGCTACAACTTTCATATTGAACGTTTTCCGACCAGGTGGCCTAAGTATTTTTAAAATTTAACAACACTAATACAAAAATCTGTGACATAAATCGAATTATTATAAATATATATCCTATAGTTTTAAATTGGATGAAGCATGAATCTTGGCGCAAAGGGTCGAAATCCATTCATCTCCTTCCTTGAGCCGACGACCAGGATTTGTTCTTCCTTGGCCGACTTCAAGTGGCTGTCGCCGGCCATCCAGCCCCTTCCACGGCCGGCCACCGCCACCACCACCTTCGTTGAGGTGGTGGCTGTCGCCAGGCGGCGGCAAAGCCGCTGGAGAGGCATTTTCTGGCGGTTCTACTAGGTTGTTTTTCGGCCGAAATCCATAGAATCCAGAATTTGGATCGGGCTCAATTGAGCCCGAACCTTGCACCTAATGAATTCTATGATCTACTCATAAGTTAAGTAGAGGAGGAGGACCTTTCTAGTGGTCTGGAGTCGAGTCGATCTTCGGGTTGCCATGGTGGTGGTGCCGACGGCCGGATTTCTGTAATAGTGCAGTCAAGTGGCTCAAAAGCGTAAGGTAAATGGTGGGATGGGTTCTTCTCATGTCACTGATGGTGTTTAAATCATCAGTTGGGGGAGGGGAGAGGCCAAACATCAATGGCCATTAATGTCCATTGAAAGCTTGGCTCGGCCAAGGTGGTGGGGAGGTGAATCTGGCTTGGGGTGGCCAAGAAACTGCTGGAAACACCTCCCCTTTTCCATGGGAGTTGAATTCAGCCATCAAAGATGGCTCTTGGCCTCCCTAAGTCGTGAATGGCTTCTTCCTCCCTCTTTCTCTCTCCTCCATTAAAGGGCAAAATGGAGCTTTCACTCTCCTAGTCATCATGAACGAATTTGTTCATCTCCCTAGCCTGTTGGCAGCACTTAACATCATTATAATTATGAAAAGTGAGGTTAGCCTAAGGGAAAAATGGCTTGAGTTTGGGTTAGCCCATTTGGGCTAGGTTTGACTTGGCTTACGCTAGGGTTGACTTGGGTCAATTTGATCATTTAGGTTGACCCCAATGTGTCCTTAGTGACCCATTGGCCTCCCCTAAGGTCCATGTTGGGTTGGGTAGGGTTAACTTGGCACCATGGAGGTCACTTGACCCTTGGTCAGGGCACTTTGACCACTTTGGGCTTGAGTTGACTTGGGTCAACTTAGCCACTAGATTTGACTCCAATGTGTCCCTAGTGACCCATTGACCTCACTTTAGGTTTAGGAAGCCCTGAGTAAGGTTGGTTGGGCACCTTGGTGGTCACTTGACCCTTAGTTAGGGCACTTTGACCAAATTAGGGGTTAGAGTTGACTTGGGTCAACATGACCATTTGGATTGACCCCAAGGGGTCCTTGGTGACCCCATGGCTTCCTATGAGGTCTAGGAAGGGTTATGTAGGGTTACCTTGAACTTTGGAGGTCACCTACCCTTAGTAAGGGTACTTTGACCAGTTAAGGGGCCTAAGTTGACTTGGGTCAACTTGGTCCCTAGGGATGAACCCAATGTGTCCTTATGGCTCTAATAGGCCTCCCAAAGTGTTTGGGGGTGTTGTGGTAGTGTACTGGGGTCATGGTGAAGCCCTATGGTCAAACCCTAGGTTTGGTGATGAGGATGTGCCATAGGCAGACCATGGTTATCCCCACCTTGGCCTTCTATCTCTTGGCCCATTTCTGCCTTCCTTGGGTTTTGTCATGACCTTGTAATGGCCAAAAACACTCTTAGGGGTATAGTTGGAAATGGAATGTTACAGTCCGCCTCCAATCTTTTCTCCATATCAATGATCTCAGCCAGGCTACCATGCGCTATAAACAAAAGGGACTGCCTTAGGGGATCTCGCAGCCCTTTGTAGAAGCGCTTGGCATAACCTCTGTCATCCAACTCGTAAGAATCCGCAAACCTTACGAGATGCTGGAATTCCAGCTGGTATTCCGTAACCGACTTTGATCCCTGCTTTAGTAGAAGGAACCTCTGCTCAAGCTCATCTCGGGTCGATGTAGGGATAAAGTGCTCTAAGAAAACACCCGAGAATTCACTCCAACTTATCTCTGTGTAGACCCAGCCTTGGAAGGTAGAGCCCATGAGGGACTTCCACCACCTCTTAGCATGTAAGTCCAAGATGGACATTGCCAATGTCACCGCCATGTTGGCCGGGCAACGGAAACCAGCCAACAACTCCTGTACCGTGTCTATCCATTCCTCTTTACGTAAGACTGACTCCGTCCCAAGGTAGGCTGGAGGGGAGAGAGCCCGAAAGGTGCTTAGCTAGTTGGAGGTCGCGGCCTGTCGTTGCACCGGGGGCTGCTGCACCCTAAAGGAATCGAGGATGGCGGTGAGCGTCTGCCCTAACTCAGATTGTTGGAACTGAGTGGGTATGGAAGGGGTAGGAGTGCCCCCCATCGGCTCAACATGAACTGGAATCTACACATAGAACACAAACTCATGGTCAGGATGGCTAATCTTTAAGGTCAAAGTTGTACAAACTTAGTGTGAATTACATATGGGCACACCACTGCTTCCGCTAAGTCAGTTTGTCCCCAAACTGTCTAATCGAACGAGGGTGGCCCGTTGTTTAATGTCTTCTTTAGTTGAGGAACATGGCAAACTGATACCATTTGTAAGACCACCCTTCCGGATCCCAAAACACGGTACGAAGGGGGGTCTTATGCCCCGAACAGCCGCCCTGCGGTAGCATTAGCACACGGGCTAACCTGTACCACAAGACGCCTATTCCGCCGACTACAACCAATATCAATATAAACATGCCAACCCAACCAAAATATAGGCAAGAAGAAGTCAAATCCACACTAAGTAGTAAAGTCCAAATAGTACATCAAAATATAGAAGCTAAAACATGCTTCTACAAATAAGAGTACAGCTATAGAAATTGACCAAAAAGGTGATACATCAAAACCTCTCAACACTCACATCTGTGACCGACGTTAACGATGGCACCGTCACTTCAGGCCCTGTCGTCCTGGCCTGGCTATCCTGCTGCGTAGTCTGCGGCTGCTCTACCTGCGGTGTGACCTCCTAAAAAGGAATACGTAGCAACCGTTAGTCGATACGACTAAGTGGCTTCACATCCGCTCCCCCGGCGACTCCTCGGCACCGGGCGGAGATAAGGTACAAGGGTAATATATATATATATATATATATATATATATATATATATATATATATATATATATATATATATATATATATATATATATATATGCAAGAGTAAAGAAGCACAAGTAGGTGACAATAGTGTAAGAGTAACAGTATCATAATCTAGCAGTTATATAAGAGCTATAGTAAACTAACAAGTAAGGAATCAGTAACAGGAAAGTAACTTAACTTATAAGGATGCCCATACAAGCTTATAAGTTAAGGATCGCATTACAAAAGGTAACTCATCGTATAGGAGTGCCCATACAAACTTATACGATGAGGATCTTGTTGTGCAATACTATGAAATGCTATGTATGCTATGCAATGACTCACCCATGCGCACACACATGCAACTTCCATGTCGACAAAGACTGTAGTTCCCACTTTTCGAGCAGTTAGCTAACCTCTCAGGCATCAGCCGCAGTGGCCAGGCGGTGACAGTAGAACAGGCACTTCTACTACTAGGCGGGTATCCACACTACTTCACCTAGGCCTCCATACGCCTCAACGCTAAGAACACAACAGTGGAGCCCATGCGTATTATGGCCCAGCAGGGTCTTGGGTAGATGTGCACCAAGAACACAGCCCGAACTGGCCTTGTGTGACCCGGAAGGGGCCTCAGAAGTAAGCACGAGGACACAGCCCAACCGTTCACTTGGCACGGAAGGGGACCCGGGACGTAAACACCGAGGAAACAACCCAACCGCCCAAAGTCTAAGTGTCAACTCTTGTCGGTGTGACGATCGGCGAGCCCGTAGACATACCACACTATCCTTAACCTAGGATTACGACACCGCGTGTCGACTCACTCCGCATGCAAATGCCTCATCACCATAACAAGGAAGGGGCCATGGAAGTAAGCACGAGGACACAGCCCTTTCATCCATCCATACCTTATCTCAACACAAACCAAATGAGTGACGGTCAACACCGCACTTACATCCTCTCACAATACTACCCGTACGGAGACGACGCTCTAAGTATTGGACTACTAAACTCATTCCATTAATCAAACATACTCATGGCCATAATTTGTTCTTCTACATGACTTTCCAAATGATGACAACAAAATATAAACATGATGCGCATGTAAAGAACCATCAATCTTTCCAAAGGATGACAACATATTATAAACATGATGCGCATAAATAACCATCTATCAATTTCTATCAAGTCAATTCGTTTAAGTAAGCTTGCTTCACAATTGGATTATATGAAATCTGATTAATAAACTTCATCAATCATGCAACTAAAATGATTAATCATAAAAGAGTTCATCCAAGATAAGTAACTTGCAAAATTAATTCCACCGAATCCAAATCCATACTATATAAGCCCAAAATTTAGGTGCAGAGTAAATCTGGGCAGCAAATTCGACCGGAGATTCCTGAAGCTACAAGAATCTGGTGAAGACGTGTAACACCTCGATGGAAAGGTCTTTCCATGGGCTACAACTTTTGTATTCAGACTGCAACCAAGATTTGGATCTATCCTATTATAAACCAGCCTTGAGATCCGATGCGTACAAAACACAATTTCTGCATGCAGGAATTTATTGAACACCATCTTCGTTCAGACTTTCCCGTGGCTAGAGACGTTGCCTGAAGTCATACAGCCACTCGTTGGAAAGGTATTTTCAAGGGCTTAAAATTTTGTATTTAGTCAAAGGCACAGATCTGGCCATATCCTTCATGAAAATGGCCTAGAAGATCGATGCGCGCAGAATACAGATTCAGCACGCATCTTGAGGCGGAATGAACGGCATCGGTTCATCTTCCTCCTCAAGTCGATCATCACAAATCTCCTCAAGAAATTTACTCCACCCTTATTAACCCTCGTGATGCCTTTACTCTTCACGAAACCATCCCCCATCTCCACATAGAAGATCGGAGAGGTTGAAAACACGACTAACTAAGGGCACAAGCCCTAGATCGACCTCATCCTAGAGAAAACATCTTCTCACAAGTCAAGAATCTACCGAGTCGACATCTCATCTATATATCTACAGATCTATCACCAAGGGAGAGGGTAGGAAACTCACCTCATTTCCGGCGTTTCCACTATTTCCGGCCATGGATCGTGTAACTCTTCTTGGCGGCATCTTCTCCCTCACGGCGACAGCGGATCTTCTCCTCTACAACTAGACCCAGTTACTTCCTTCTCTCAACAGGAGTTTCTCTCAAAAAACAGGGATTAAGTGAGAATGAAAATGGCTACGGTTTTCTCTTCCCCTTATATATGAAGAGTGACACGGGTAGGGACACGCCCGTGTCCGTACCCGTGTCCTGCTTGGCGAAACGGCAATGAATGTTTCCGTGTCGATTCAATACTTGACACAGGTAGGGACACGCCCGTTTCCCGACCCGTGTCCACATGACACGACCGTGTTCCCTACCCGGGTACTTCCCTGGATACATTTCGACGAACCAACTCGATAAAACGGCACACGGGTAGGGACACACCCGTGTCGCTACCCGTGTCATACACTTCGTTGATCTCGACACGTAGTTCGTCGATCTCGACACGCTCTGTAGAGTGTAACTTGACACACATGGGTAGGGACATGCCCGTGTCGCTACCCTGTCATATGTTGTCGACACACCTCGTCAGTCTCGACATGCCCTGTCGAGTGTAACTCAACACACACGAGTAGGGACACGCCCGTGTCGCTACCCGTGTCATACACTTCGTTGATCTCGACACGTAGTTCGTCGATCTCGACACGCTCTGTAGAGTGTAACTTGACACACATGGGTAGGGACACACCCGTGTCGCTACCCTGTCATATGTTGTCGACACACCTTGTCAGTCTCGACACGCCCTGTCGAGTGTAACTCAACACACACGAGTAGGGACACGCCCGTGTCGCTACCCGTGTCATACGATGTCGACACACCTCATCGATCCCGACATGCCTCGGCGAGTTCAACTCGACGCACACGCGCACGGGTAGGGACACGCCCGTGTCTCTACCTGTGTCACTTCACATGGGTAGTGACATGCCCGTGTCACTTCATGTTTCCTTCTTTGGACATACTCGAGTCATCGACTCGAGAGTCGGCCACTCCCACATGGGTAGGGACACACCCGTGTCTCTACCCGTGTCCTATGCTTGATTGATTTCTCCTCCTTTTCACATGTGTTACCCTGTTGTCAGCACTCCCCATGAACCCTAGTCAGCTCTCTTGACACAAAAACACGCACGAGGGGCCTTGTGCGATTCAGGATGTTACACCTAGGGGAGGCAGATTTGTATTCCACCTTCTAGTATATCCTGCAGATCGACCAAAATTGGCCTGGAGGAGTGCAAAACTCCCAAAAAGCTTAAAAATGTGCACCAGGTCCCACGCCTTGTTTGGGGCCCCTACTCGCGAATACGGGGTTGTACACGGAGAGTGAGGGTCGCAATCACCTCTTTAACTTCCAACACTAGCCTTCACTGGAGTGGTTTTAGTGCGCGAGTGGAGTGGATGTGAATGGAGGCGAGTGCATCACAGCTAACAAGAAGATGTAACTATCCTAAGAAAACTTGATTCATAGACAAATAAAAGTAAGTTCGATTTCATTACAAGCTAAGAATACACTTCACTATGAGAAGAGGTAGAATAAATGGATGGGAGGAAAGCCTAGTTGTGGTTCTTGGCTGGATTGGTAGGTTGACAGTCCACTTCTTGGATCTGACCATTAGTTGTGTATGGACGTAAATGAGTTGCCAATCCAGTTGTCTTCCTCCGTCTTCTTCCCTTTCCTTCAAGCTTTTCTTCCTTTTGCCCAAATGAATAGTACCAAAAGATCTCTGTTGCACACTACTGGTGCCCGAAAACTCTCCGAAGGGTTGAAGATTGCTTCGGATTGCCAGAGAAAGCTTCCCGGAGGGTGGAGATGAGTGGAGGACCTGCGGTGGTGAGAAATGACATGTCGCGCGGAGCCCTGGCGTGCAAAAATGAAAGGAGTTTGCCCTAATTAGCGGAGCACGATATAAATAATACAGTAGAAAATAAGAGCGCTTGATCATATGCGCACAACCAGAGGTCCTGCGCACTGGATCCCATGATCGTGTGGTTAGCAATGGAAGAACTCCAAAAAAAAGAATGAACACGCACGAGCAGTGGAGCATGACAAAAGGTCGTGCGCACTGTAACAACCCAAAATGTAACAGGCAAAGAGTTGGTCTGGCTGCGTGAAAAATCATGGAGCGGCGCTCGACAAAAATCGTCGAGCGGCGCTCAACGAAAATCGTGGAGCGGCGCTCGATGAAATCGTGGAGCGGCGCTCGACGAAATCGTGGAGCGCCGCTCGACGAAATCGTCGAGCGGCGGTTGACAAAATCGTCGAGCACCGCTCGACGAAATCGTCGACCGGAGCTCGATGAAATTGGCCCTTTCGATGAATTTCATTCGACGAAATTTGTCCCGTTCGATGAATTGTCGAAAGTATGGATATAGCCGAGCGGTGTCTCCTGTCAGGTGGCTGATGTGCGGCCACAAAGCGGTGGTTGACTTTTCAGCTTCAATCCCGTCCGTTGATGTGTTTTGAGGGGAAGAAATCGTGTGGCTGGAAGATAACTGATGCCTTATCTGTAGAGAATGGAAATTGGAAATCATTATTTCCTTTGTCTATTCTCTTTCTTCCTGAGTTCTATAGCAAGCCATATCGACTATTAGTGTTGAGTGCTCTGGTTGTGCTACTGAAGGAGGATATTGGGGATGGAATCTAAAGCCAAAGCAAGGTTTGCGAAGAGGAAAGTGTGACGATCATTTCCGTCCGAGTAGAAACGCTTTACCATGGCACCAAAGGGATATTCAGGGGTAACGATCTTTCTTCTTAGACAAGTGAAGTCCTTCTTTTGGCATATGTATGGAATCCCTCACCAAAAGGTGGAAAGTCAAGGGAGTTCCTTTGGGGTGATTCATGAAATCCCTAGTGAGTCTTGCATATAGATCCGAAAATATGTAGTACAGAATAGGCATACTGTGTGAAGCCCAATTGGACAGGTTGGTCTGGATTGGTGACGTATTATTTTGCACGTCGGAGAACACTCCGCGCAAAATGAGTATTTTGTGGAGTCGGTGGGTTGTGCCTGTGAAGGACAGAAGTAGGAAGTACTGGAGTGGAATTCAAGTAAAATACCCGCAAAGTGCAGGTGTTGTATGCTATGAAAGGCCAACTGTTCTAACAATGTAGGTGGCTGCAGGATTTCCGGATGGTTTGTCCAGATAAGGTTAGGGCTGGGGATGGAAAGATAGTTCTGTCGCTAACACTGGGCGATAGTGAGTGTTGATGGCGATGGCTCCTATCTAACCTGTGATTGTGAAGCCAGTCCTTAGGGGACTGTGTGGCTATTGTGAGCTATGTGAGCTCTTAAAAAGGCTTCGTGCCGAACGGACAAGGGGAAGCTGAACTGCGTCAGTCTAGACATTGAACTGATGATTTGGGCAACGGGGAAGGGCTGAACTGTATCTCCGTTATGGTTGTATGACATGAGTGCCTAGGATATTGGCGTTCATCAGGTTCATATAATGAGAGTCTTAGTCCTGCGATCCATTAAGACTAAAGTCTCCGGCTGTAGGCCGTTGAGCACAATGCTCAGGTTTGTCGTTGGGAACAGCAGTGGGACCCTGGTTTTTTGGTACACCGAGAATATGCCCTGAGTGCACGGAACGTCGGGCCGTGTGTTCGATGGTTCTGATATGTCGATGTTGCGTGAATGCACATCTTGTGATATATCTACTTGTGAATTGTTATGCCTGTATGGAAGGAATACCACTACCCCGGGTAAGTGGTAGGGTCGTTATAAATTGGTCAGCTCAATACTGACGGTTGCCTTGTTTACCACCATTGCGGTGAATTATCCCCATGCAGATGCTGGAGAGCCGAGTGGAAATTAGTGGACAGAAGCCCTTGCTGCTGCTGCTGGCCCTCGAAGGCCGAATGGAGAATTTTATGATTTTCATGTATGGCTGATGAGTCCGATATTTATAAGGTTTTTAGGACTCATCTGGGCTAGTTTTAACACACTTGCAATTCACTTTTAGAATGTTATCGTTAATATTTCAATTATTCTGCTTTTCATGCTATATGCATTGTTTTGGCCCATGGGTGTGCAATTGTGGTTTCTGTTGTTGGGGGTAAGCACACGGTGCTCCCCAGGGGCTCTTTCCAGTTTCTTTTGTTGCATATCTGCATTGCTGGAGGGTTCTCTTTGTTTTTATTTGTTTGTATGCAGGTGGTGCGTTTTCCCCAAGGTTGGAATGCATGATTGAGGAAAAGGCGTGGTCGTGCGTTATCTTAGCACACGGTTCTTTGCGATCGTGCATTTTGTGTGTGTTGGAGAAACGTCGAGTGGAGCTCGACAAATTTCGTCGAGCTGAGCCTGACGATCTTCACAGATGGTTAACGCACGGTTTCTTCAGAACCGTGCGCGATGGAAACACACGGTTTTCCCGTAGCTTTCTCGTTTGTTCCATTATGTGGTTAATTGTGCGATTTGTTCATGCACGGGCGGCAGCGCACGTGCACGAGTAAAATGCACGGTTCCCCTGTAGTATCTTGTTTTCCTGCGCCATGTATTTACATGTGCGATTTCCTTCACGCACGGTTGGAAGCGCCCGTGCATGAGTAAAACACATGGGTCAATGCTTCATCTTCCGCAAGGTTGGCCTGCAAGTTAATAACGCACGATTAGCGCACGGTCGTGCGCCAAACCGTGCGTGCCTATTTTTCTCACCTGCTTCTATTTAAAGTGCGGATTTTCCTCCATTGGAAACAAATTTTCTCCCCCTCCATTTTCCTCCTCTAAGGAAGGGTTCCAGCATTTCCCTTCATCTTCCGCCTTTGGGAGGTGCTCCGGGCAAACTTTCACCGCCATATTCAAGCTGGAGCTACCTCTCGGCCTCGTCCTTCATCCTTGAGCTTCAAGAAGAGTTAGATCTAGCTTTCTCCATGAAGCTAGGAGAAGTTAGTGTCATACTCCACCGGATCGTGACACGAAGAAGATGGGTCCATTGGGAGTTAGTGACAGCCTCCTCTAACCCGGACGGAGTTTAGGACCGAGCTAGGACGCAGATTGACAATCCAGTGATTCCTTCCATGAATCCTCCGCAAGACTTCGGATTTGGTCGATTTCGCACACTCTCTTCTTATCTTGTTGTTGATAGTGTAGTTTGATATCTTTGTACTTGATGAAGTATGTTTAAAGTAATACACGTTTGTAAACAATCATGTCTATGTGATTTTGTATTTATGTTATTTGCTTGTGGTGCGCCATTTCCATCCACCTCCATATCCAGTTCTGCAGCACTAGCAATTCCTAGTGCATGCGTAGCAAAGAGGTGCTCTCGACCCTCATTCTGTCGTTCTCACCACCTCATCCGCAAGCCTACTCGTCCATCCACCCAGCAATTTGGTGCATAGCGGCCCGTGTAGTCTTCCATCCCGCTTGGTGAAGCATCGCATAGCTGCATTGCGTTGGAGAATTTTGTTAGCATTTTACTTTATTTTTCCTCAACTATCAAAACCACCCTTCGTTAGCTCATAACTAAGGTCTTCAATCTCAAGTCCTCATCGAAATTAACTCCACCTTACAGTGTTTTTGATGAGATCGATACTTGGGGAAATTCACCCATTTTATATTAATTGTGCGACCGGTACACATGTGGTCCAACGCATCAAGTTTTTGGCGCCATTGCTGGGGAACACAGTCGTGTGACTTATTGGAGAGGGAGATAGTAGATCGAAGCCCTTTTCCATTTGTATATTTCATGTTTCTTCTTTGCTTTAGTTGCTAGAATTTTTTTATTTTGCTTATTTCTTTTTGACCTTTATTGATTTATGATTTAGATAGCAAATCCGTGCTATTTTTATTCTTGTGTGTAGCACTCTTTTGGTAAATTATTTTTTGTTCGCGATGTATTCTATAGCTGAGTGTCATCTACTTGACACTCTGCGCTGATACAATGACACCATAGCTGTTATGAATGTGGAGTATTGTATTCAATGTTTGTTATGTCAAGGTGTACGCCACATGGTGAAGGATTGCCCTCGCTTGTGCAAGATTTTTCCCTCTGAGGGTGTGTGTGCAACAACCTCACATTCGCGGAAGACTATTGTGGACAGGCCTACCAGGGTGTTGCTTGGCCCATACACTGATATCGCTCATCTGGTTCGCTCTTTGCTCGTTGAGATTACCAAATAATCTCTACCTGCATACAGATCCTTCATGGGTTCCTCGCTCCCTTTTTACGAGCTTCCCATGAGTGATGACAATCACTCTTGTGGTAGCCAGCAAAAAGAGGATCAGGAATCCATGGGCGCACCTGTATGGGACACGGAGATTGTTCCGGTCGACGGGATTGCATCAGCGAATGATTTTGCGATGGGGCCTACTCATTCAGTGCTCGATTTTGAGAGCAGCTTCGCCGCTCTGCAATTTTTGCCTGATGGTGCTTGATGCTAAAGATCACAACAGTGAACCGTTCACACAAGTAATATAAAATGAACAAGTTTTCCCAAGTATCAATCTCTCAAGGAACACAGTAAGGTGGAGTTAATTTTGAGGAGGAATTGAGATTGAAGTCCTTAGGTCGGCGGTAACGATGGGGGTTTTGATATTGCGGACAATGAAAATAAAACACTATCAACCACTCCTATACAACGCCGTTATGCGATGCTTCGCCATGCGGGATGGAAGACTAGTCGGGCCGCTATGCACCGAATCACTAGGCGGATGGGCGAGTAGGCTTGCGGATGAGGTGGTTGGAACGGCAGAATGAGGGTCGTGAGCACCTCTTCACTACGCACGCCACTAGCAATTGCTAGTGAGGCAAGGGTGGATGGTGGTGGATGAAATATGTCGCACCTCAAGCAACTAAAGCGTAAAATAATACAGAATCACATAGACATGAATGTAATAAAGTTTATATCTGAAGTGCAACAACATCAATATAAATGGAGTTTTAACATACATATACAACAATAAAGGAAGAACAAGTCAAGAGATCGACCGAATCAAAAGTCATGCTGAGGATTCACGGTTGGAATCGTCAGGTTGTCAATCTGCATCCAAGCTCGGTCCTCAACTACGTCTGTGGTAGAGAAGGGCTGTCACCACCTTCCAATGGCTCGTCTTCTTCATGTCACGATAGCAGACGAAAGTTGCAAGCTTCCCTTTGCTTGATGGCTATGGCGTGGAAGCTTGAAATGAACCCAAGAGATGATGAAGGAGGCTAAGAGGAAGCTCCGGCTTGGATTTGGCGGTGAAAGCTTGCCCGGAGCACCTCCCTAGGGTGGAAGATGATGAAAAATGGCGGAGAAGGCAAAAAACGGCGGAGAAATGTCGAGCGATTTCGAATTAGGGTGGAACCTGCGAATTTATAGATTGCAAAAATTATAATGCACACGACCAGTAGCGCACGACCGGTGGCCGTGCGCACTATGTCCAGTGGTACTCCGTTTTCCCCGGCCAGAACTTGGAAAAATATGGAATCAATGCACACGATCAGTGGCGCACGACCAGTGGTCGTGTGCACTGTGTCCAGTGATAGTGCGTATACCCCAGGCAGATTCTGGAAATCAGGGAACATTGCGCACGAGCAATGGCGGACGACCAGTTGTCGTGCGCACTATATCCGATGAGCGTACGCAGTATTCCTGCTTCCAAACATCCTCGGAACACGCACACGACCCTTGAACCCAGAATTTATATGTGCGGACATTCCAGACGAGCACAAAACAGAGTACAAACATTAAAAGTACAAAAATACACAACCATAGGCCTAAGTGTGCACTTCCTATGGAAATATAGACAAGATGAAATAGGAATGATAAAGAACTAATAGTGAAGTGCAAACGCGTGAAAACTAGCCCAGATGAGTCCGAAAAATCCTATATAAATCGGACTCATCACACCCCCAGACTTAACGGTTTGCGCGTCCCGAGCAAATAAAATCTAAGCAGATAGGGAAAATTACTAGCTGACAAAGAAATTAAAAAACAAAGTACCATGCGAAGTCGCATGCACACGTGCATAAAAATACAATAGGGAAATTTCTAAGTATGCATAATAGTTTATATTTTTCACAATGCGTATCAAAATTTTATTACTACTGAAAAATAGAATCACGGTGAATCAACCAGTCGCGCATAGGAAGAAAGTAGGCAGGCCACTAAGGTGAGCTTTGCCAAAGATCAGGGCTCAGGATCACCTCCAAAAGAATCCACCAAAGTTGGCGACCATACGCTTGCCTGTTCACACTCTCTCCGCGGCACTAGTTAAACTCAAGTGCAAATCCGTAGGACTTTAGGATAATCACGGGGCTTGGGTTTCGGTGAGGTAAACAATGATAGAAAGAAAGGCTATGCACCTAACCCAAATGAGCTTGTCTAAAAAGAACTCCAACCACTAACCACAATATATGCAGGTACACCACACCTCCAAACTTAACTTTTAATAAATGGGTGTGTGCACCTCCTACTCCAAATATAATCACATTTCCAAAAAGATTTTCAATTTAAACTTTTTCTTTTCACTTTTTTTTCTTTACAAATATATATATTTTTTAATTTTATTTTCACAATTCAGCAGATATAAACTTGGGAGCACTTCCACATTTTCACAAATAATAACACCACATCACATCCCAACATTGAAAATATAAACCACTAAACTCGACTTGGGTGTGCGACTAGGATAGGCTATGGGGCTTTGGTGAATGAAGGTGGAGTTGAATTAAAAGAAGGGTAGGCACAACGGGGCTAGCGAGGATATGACATTAGGAACGGTACAAAGCTCAACCGGGCCAAAATGATGGCCTACATCACACTTACGCTAGACTAACCAAGTACCCATGCTTCGAGAGTAGCTTGGGGCAAGTTCTTAGCCAACGAGAAAGTTGATCCTTCCTCCGGAATCGAGCAAAACGAGTCTAGTGACGGCTACACACATTCCTATAATACCGTTTAATTCACACCAGATTCACCAACTTTTGAGTAGAATAAAAAGATCTTTACACAAATAGAAAAGTATAAAACCATAAGCATACAGAAAAATTAAATCTACTCAAATTTCTACACAAGACGAGAGCAGTTGACTCGAAACACAACAAGGTCAATATTTTACTCTGTCTCACAATCCTAAGCCAGCACCATAAGTTTCCCAAATCTAATGAAAAAATGAGTTTAACTCGCGGCACACGAACAACTAAGTACGCACTCAAGTAGGTGCAGTGCTGTGCAGTGCAATGAACTAAGCAAAATAAAACTATAAAAGCTTCTAGTATGCACATGAGATGTGCACGTGCAAAAGGTAATAAAACTGGCTCTCCCCTAGACTTAAACCAAACTACACAGCATATGATATAAAAATTAAAATCAAAAAGAGCTAAGGGAAGAGGTTACCCAATGCTCAGCCAGTTAGCATACCAGAAGATGTGTGGAAACCTGAAGCAGGCCCGCCATACGAAGAATCACAACCCCGCCAATGCGATTTGCCATGAATACCTGCAGGGGTAAGCTCCGCAAAAACAAAAGAAACTTATACAAAATACAAAGAAATACTAAAACTAAGCTAGACATGAAAAATAAATATACAGGAAATGAAAGATAAGTACTGGGGTTACTGTCATCCCAGCACGACTTATTCAATTCTATACAGTTCTAGCTAATGGGTCTACGAAAATAAAAATGCACAGGCAACTGTTCCATTATCCGTTGCGGTAACGGGTACCGATACGACGATAGAACAGTTACCACTCTGCCTAAATAATCATACCTGCTCCGCGTAGGCAGAGGAAATAGGATGTTGGATGAGGAGGAGGCCTGGTCCTCACCCATCTCACCACAAAGAAAATACTTGCCTAGCAAGGTTTCGTCCACCACAAGTTCGCTGGGGGAGAAGGTGACGGCAGGGGCTTCCACTGTGAAGGAGGTAGGAACCTCCTCACACAAGAGGATGCACTCGTCGACAGCCTGAGCGCAGGGCTCAACGTCAACCCAACTTACCCGTGGATATTCAACCTACACAGGCTCACATAAGGAAGGGGGGGTCAGGAGATATAAGAGACGAAGAACATAAAGAAATAATTGGGGGAGTTATCCCGGTTTCACTCCCCAAAGGCTGAGGTAGAAAAATATCGTCAGCAATGTCGACAATGCTACAAGGCTCGGCCGGAGCCATAGAGGCCTCCACCAAGACTTGGACTTCCTCCTTTGGTATCGAGGGAGAAACCTCGACACCAGGAAGGTTGTTCTCCTCCATGGGAGTGGAAACAATCCATGTATCACAAGCCTCTACTTATGTTACATCATCGAAAATATCATCAGAGATGACTAAAGTAGAATGCACAAAAGGCGGAAGAACTTTGCTTGGATAAACGTCAAGCGCAGGTTCCTCACAAAGAATCGGCTCCATGTTTGGAGATGTATGCACAGGAGAGATGGGCTCAGCCACGTCGAACACTAGATCAGCCACACATCTGGTGGTTGTGTCCACATCATTCCATTCAACAAATGAAGGTGATAGGGATACATAACCAGATGATGAAGGTGTGCCACCGAGGGTAGGAGTCGGGATGCTCCGGATGTCCGGCTCATCATCCTCTTCCATAACACGGAGGTACTCGGCACAATCCTTCAGGACATGATCTGTTCTACTAAAATACAAACACTTTCTCCCATTACTCTGCGGTCCTTGTGGGGCAAGAGAGGAATAAGAGAACAGTGTATGTGGCGAGGACGATAGACCATAAACTCGGGGCACAGTGTTTGAAGGGTTGTACGAATACAACATCTCATGCATTTTGCGCTGAGGATTATGCTCAATATCTCTCGTCGGGCATTCATGACTAGCGTGGGAAGGCTTTCCACAGCAATGTCATTGGGCATACGAATATCCCCACATGGTGTCGAAACAACAGATTCAAAAAAAATTGTGCAAATTACTCAATCCAACAATATATTACTACAATTGCCTAAACAAACAAGAAAAAGGCAGGAAAAACAGAAATAGAACAAAATGAAAGCGATTTACAAAGGAAAAGGAAAGCAATCTCATGTCTCCCTTTCCAGAAACTCACACGACTGTGTTCCCCGACAACGACGCCAAAAACTTGATGCTAAAGATCACGGCAGTGAACCGGTCGCACAAGTAATATAAAATGGGCAAGTTTTCCCAAGTATCGATCTCTCAAGGAACACAGTAAGGTGGAGTTAATTTCGAGGAGGACTTGAGATTGAAGACCTTAGGTCGGCGATAACGATGGGGGTTTTGATATTGCAGACAAAGAAAATAAAACTCTATCAACTACTCCTATGCAATGCCGTTATGCGATGCTTCTCCAAGCGGGATGGAAGACTACTCGGGCCGCTATGCATCGAATCACTATGCGGATGGGCGAGTAGGCTTGCGGATGAGGTGGTTAGAATGGCGGAATGAGGGTCATGAGCACCTCTTCACTACGCGTGCCACTAGCAATTACTAGAGCGACAATGGTGGATGGTGGTGGATGAAATATGGCGCACCTCAAAAAATTAAAGCGTAAAACAATACAAAATCACATAGACATGAATCTAATAAAGTTTACATCTAAAGTATAACAACATCAATATAAATGGTGTTTTAACACACACATACAACAATAAAGTAAGAACAAGTCAAGAGATCGACCGAATCCGAAGTCTTGCTGAGGATTCAGGGTAGGAATCGTCGCGTTGTCAATCCGCATCCAAGCTCGGTCCCCAACTGTGTCCGGGGTAGATAAGGGCTATCACCACCTTCCAATAGCCCGTCTTCTTCGTGTCATGATAGCGGACGAAAGTTGCAAGCTTCCCTTTGCTTGATGGCTATGGCATTGAAGCTTGAAATGAACCCAAGAATGATGGAGGAGGCCGAGAGGAAGCTCCAGCTTGGATTTGGCGGTGAAAGATTGCCCGGAGCACCAAAAAAACTTGATGCCCGACAACGACGCCAAAAACGTGATGCTAAAGATCATGATAGTGAACCAGTCACACAAGTAATATAAAATGGGCAAGTTTTCCCAAGTATCGATCTCTCAAGGAACACAGTAAGGTGGAGTTAATTTCGAGGAGGACTTGAGATTGAAGTCCTTAGGTCTGTGGTAATGCTGGGGGTTCTGATATTGCGGACAAATAAAATAAAATACTATCAACTACTCCTATGCAATGCCGTTATGCGATGCTTCTCCAGGCGGGATGGAAGACTAGTCGGGCCACTATCCACCGAATCACTAGGCGGATGGGCAAGTAGGCTTGCAGATGAGGTGGTTAGAATGCCGGAATGAGGGTCGTGAGCACCTCTTCACTACGCGCGCCACTAGAAATTGCTAGTGCGGCAAGGGTGGATGGTGGTGGATGAAATATGGCGCACCTCATGCAACTATAACGTAAAACAATACAGAATCACATAGACATGAATCTAATAAAGTTTACAACTAAAGTGCAACAACATCAATATAAATGGAGTTTTTTAAACACACATATACAATAATAAAGGAAGAACAAGTCAAGAGATCGACCGAATCCGAAGTCTTGCTGAGGATTCACGGTTGGAATCGTCGGGTTATCAGTCCGCATCCAAGCTCGGTCCTCAACTGCGTCCAAGGTAGAGAAGTGCTGTCACCACCATCTAATGGCCCGTCTTCTTCGTGTCACGATATCGGATGAAAGTTGCAAGCTTCCCTTTGCTTGATGGCTATGGAGTTGAAGCTTGAAATGAACCCAAGAGATGATGGAGGAGGCCGAAAGGAAGCTCCATCTTGGATTTGGTGTTGAAAGCTTGCCCGGAGCACCTCCTTAGGGTGGAAGATGATGAAAAATGGTGGAGAAGGCGGAAAACGACGGATAAATGTCGAGCGATTTCGAATTAGGGCAGAACCTGTGAATTTATAGATTGCAGAAATTATAATGCACACGACCAGTAGCGCATGACCAGTGGTCGTGCGCACTATGTCCAGTGGTAGTGCGTTTACACCAGCCAGAACTTGGAAAAATATGGAATCAATGCACACGATTAGTGGCGCACGACTAGTGGTCGTGCGCACTGTGTCCAGTGATAGTGCGTATACCCCAGGCAGATTCTGGAAATCATGGAACAATGTGCACGAGCAGTGGCGCATGAGCAGTGGTCGTGCGCACTATATCTGATGAGTGTGCGGAGTATTCCTATTTCCAAACGTCCCCAGAACACGCACACGACCCCTGAACCTAGAACTGATATGTGCAGACATTCCAGATGAGCACAAAACGGTGTATAAACATTAAAAGTACAAAAATACACAACCACGGGCCTAAGTGTGCACTTCCTATGGAAATATAGACAATATGAAATATGAATGATTAAGAACAAAAAGAGAAGTGCAAATGCGTGAAAACTAGCCCAGATGAGTCCGAAAAATCCTATATAAATCGGACTCATCAGTGCTACGCCATTTTTATGTGAGTCGGCTGATTATGCTGTATTTTTTGATGATTGGGTGACTAAGGATGCGCCGAGGTGGGATGAGGATTCATCTATCTCCGATGGAGAAGGTGGAGCTTTGGAGAACTTTTATGTACCCCGGTGGGATGAGGAATATCCTCTTTTCGATGCGGAGGTTTGCACTTCCATATTGGATGAGGTCGTTCCCCTTACCACCATGTACCTCGAGTTCTTGGATTCTCCATGATATGACTCGTATGATATCGACGATGATCTATGCTTGGATCTCATTGGGATTGAGACTGGGACAACTCCCCCTATTTCTGATTATTTTATATCTTCTTCTCTTTTATTACTTGACCCCCTTCTTTAACTGAGCCTATGTATGTTGAGTTTCCATGGGTACGTTGGGATGATGATGAGACTGGTGCCCATGTCATTGCCATCGCTTCCTACACATTTGTGGTTGGCGATGCCTTGCTAGGAAAGGATTCATTTTATGATAAGATGAGCGAGGACCAGCGCTCCTCCTCTTCTTATTTCCTATTTCCTCTACCTGTGTTGAGCGGGTATTATTATTTAGGTAGAAGGGTAACTGTTTTATCTCCGTATAGGCACTCGTTACTCTAATGGATAATGGAACAGTTGCATGTGCACTTTTCTTTTCATAGGCCTATTAGCTATTACTTCTCGTTTTTCGAATAAGTTGTGCTGGGATGACAATAACCCCAGTACTTATCTAGGAGTAGGATTAGTAAGTTAGTTTTTACTGTTTTTTAAAAAATAGCTTTGCTTGTCGTTTTATTTTTTTTTGCTTTAATGCTTGCTTGAGAGATTTTTTGTTCTTGCTCCTAATTCGGGAAGATTTCCTGGTCCCTCAGGAGGTTCTTTGTTCCTTTTGTTTTTGTTTTTCTCTCTGTTGTGGTAGGAACAAATTTCACGGAGAAAAGGATGTGAATCGGGCTGTTTTTGCAAAACACACGTTTGGGGAAAAAGTGTGCGGAAAAAATGCACGGCCGTGCGTTTTTATTTATAAAAATGCAGGCCGATCGTTTTTAATGCACGATGGTCCTAAATCTCGTGCTTCTGCTGCAATCGTCCGCATGGACTCCTTCTTCTCCGGTGAGATCTCTTCCTCCTCTTCCTAATCTTCCCACATTCCTCCTCTCTTTCTCTTCCACTTTCTTTCCTCATCATGGTCATGGGTTATAAGAAAGTGATTAGCAAGCTGTATAGCTTTGGTGGTTCCTCTTCCTCTTCCTCGCAAGCTTCGGTTCTGGCGGAGCCGAAAGATGCTCCGGATGCTCTGATGAACACTGAAGACGTAGTGCAGGTGCTCCATTTTGGGAGACCTTTAATGGTTACTAGGTATGAACTCTTGGTCCAAAAACCATTTTTGGATTTCCGTTTCATTTCAGACGAAGAGCTTGCGGCCGTCGGTCTAAAGCTTGCGGTGGACCGATTACTCGACAAGGGTTCATGGCGTCATCTATTCTCCATTCTGGAGACTAGATTTCACGTGCTCAGGCTCGAATTCCTCTCCACCTTCCTCATTTTGGAGCGACGAGACTCAGCTTGTAGCGAGTCCACTGCGTTGGCATTTCGGATGAACTTGCGCTAGTACACTTTTAGTGTGGGCATGCTTGCCGTTTATGCGGGGATATACGCGGTTGATGAACTCACGGAATCAAACATTCTAGCCCGACCCTTTGAGTTCCCAACCTGCACTTCTCCCCACGCATTCCGGCAGGAGATCACCGGATTGCCACAGCAGTACGAAGCGTGATCTGCCAAGTCTTCCCAGATCATTTCTCCAGCGCTCTGCTATGTTCAGCACTTGATCGGGCACAACATTAACACCCTCTCGATGAGTCAGAACAAAGCATGGTGGTCGGATCTGCTCTACCTTTACAACATGCATCATGGAATCCCTCTACACCTAGGTCGCATTTTTGCTGATTACTTCCTTCACCAGGGCACGTACGTGCCCTTGAAGGCCATCAGTGGTTTGCATTTTATTACGCGAATTGCCAAGGGATTAGGAGTCTTTGACACTTTACCCGCCATGACTACCATTTCCCGCGGCGATTTCATTTCTGCGACCATGATGACCGCCTTCAGGTTGGTGCATCATGTTTCTTCTGGCATTACGTGGCATTACGTTATTCATACTCTGGATCATAAGTAACCAGATATGGCTTCTTCTGTAGATGCGTGATCCTCTTTGGAGTCCCGCCGGCCCGACGATGTCGCGCTGATCCATCTTGTGCCCTTGGGCTCGGCGCTTTCTTTTGCCCATGCCTCGCATCGTAGGAGTATTGCGGAGAATTATCCTGACTTCTACGTGCGGCATATGCAGATGGAGGAGTTGTTGCGCGAGAAGCATGGCATGAAAACACGCATTGTTGACTTTCTTCAGGTGCCCCCTGCTGCCCCTGCTCGAGCTTCGACTTCTCGTGCCTCTACTCCACCTCCGCCTCCGCCTTTCTCTGATCGGCCGGAGTGATTGCTGCTGCTCTTCTCGGTTGGGATTATTTGTAGTTTTTGCTTCATATGTTTATATTGGTTATTTTGACTTATTGAATACTTTACTCTATTCAGCTGGGGCATCGTCCCTAGGGTGGTTATTAGTTATTTTGTTTGCATTGCCTGTCTTTCTTGTGCTATTGTGTTTAGTTTCATTTGATATATGTGATATGATATTGTGTTTAGTAATAACTCGCAAGTATTGCTTAGCTTATATTTTTTATGGCTTGGTTTACATTTTTTTGTTGTTTAAGTTATTTTGTAGGTGGCCTTTCTTTGGCATGGCATAGTGAGCGAAATATTTTCGCAGGTCTGGTTCATGCTTTAACGCCAATCTTCTGGTATGCTCATTTGCGGAGCATGGGGTGCCCTCTTCTCTGACTTTTACTTCATTGCTATTACTGTAAATCTTGTGATAGGTTGTTTAGTTTAAGTCTGGTGGGGGAGAGTTATGCATTACCTGCGCTATTATCACTTGTATACCAGATGTATATTTTCATTTTCTGCGGTTATTGCATCATGTCCGCGTTGTGCAACTACACCCACATGAGCGTGATCTTAAACACGCGCTCGGCTCAAGTCAAATGTATTTCTTTTGTGTTAACTTTAAAATACGGTGCTGGCTTAAGATTTTAGGGTAGAGTAGTGTGAAACTCGTGCAGTGCTCCTAATAGAGTACTCATGGTTTGTGTAGAAATAGTATAGATTTAATTCTTCTTTATGCTCGTAGATTTATATATTTTCTGCATTTGTAAATATTGTTTGAACTATTCAAAATTGTTGAATCTGGAGTAATCGAACGGTACTGTAGGAATGTGTGTTGCCGTCACTAGCCTCGTATTGCGCGAGTTGGGAGGAAGTATTATCTTTCTCAGAGACTAAGAACTTGCCCCAAGCTACACTCGAGGCATTGGTGCATGATTAGTCAAGCATGAGCGTGATGTAGGCAATCATTTTGGCCCAGTTGAGCCTTGTACCCAGTCCTAACATTAATCCCTGTTAGCCCATTTTGATCCTATTCCTCCTTTTGTTTTAGCCCCAATTTGCAATCACTAAAGCCTAGAGGCCTTTCCCAGTCGCACACCCAAGTCTCCAGGTAGTGGTTTGCTACTTCTCGCTTTGTGTTGTTGCTAAGGTACAGTTTTGTGTTTGTGTGGTGCTGATTTCATGATGATGCGGCTGATGGTGATGTAAAAATTTTTCAGCATGCCTGAAAAAGAAAAAAAAAAGAGAAAAAGAAAGTAGTTTGATATGAAAGAAGAAAAAGTGCAAATGAAAATCACATTTGAGATTTTGTGCTGGTAGGCGGTACACGCACCAGTATCTCAAGTTCAAGTACGGTGGTGTGGTGCACCATCTTGTGTTGATGGCGAGAGGATAGTGTTTTGTATGAGCTCATTTGGGATGTGCGTAGCCATTGTTTACCTTTGCATCATTACCTACGTATACGCCCATCCCCAAATATCTTCCTAAAGTCCTACAGAGTCACGCTTGAGTCGAACCAGTGCTGTGGAGAGAGTGTGAACCGACAAACGTATGGTCTCCGACATTGATGGATTTCTTTGGAGGTGATCCCGAGCCCCGGTCTTTGGCATTGCTCAACTTAGTGGCTTGACTACTTTCTTCCTACGCATGACCGAACGATTCTCCAGAATTCTATTTTTGAGTAGTTATAATGCTTATTTGCACTAGTCGAAATTTATAAAATTCATAGCATAATTAAAAAGTTTAAATATTATATTTTCGGCACCCATGAGTATTGATTTCTCGCATTACTTTATTTCGAAATTTATAAGCCATTTAGCTGTTTTCAAATCCATAGAGAGATGATTTGCTCGGTACGAGCAAATGTTTAAGTCTGGTGGTGTGATGAGTCCAATATTTATAGGGTTTTTAGGACTCATCTGGGCTAGTTTTCACACACTTGCACTTCACTTTTAATATGTTATCGTTGATATTTCAATTATTCAGCTTTTCATGTTAAGTGCATTGTTTCGACCCATGAGTGTGCAATTGCGCTTTCTGTTGTTGAGGGTAAGTACATGGTGCTCCCCAGGGGCCCTTTCCAGTTGCTTCTGTTGCATATCTACATTGCTGGAGGGTTCTCTGTGCTTTTATTTATTTGTATGGAGGTGGTGCGTTTTCCCCAAGGTTGGAATGCAGGTTTGAGGAAAACGCACGGTGGTGCTTTATCTTAGCACACGGTTCTTTGCGATCATGCATTTTTTTGTGTGTAGGAGAAATGTCGAGTAGAGCATGACAAATTCCGTCGAGCTGAGCCCGACAATCTTCACGCACAATTAACGCACGGTTTATTCACAACCGTGTGCGATGGAAACACACGGTTTTCCTATAGCTTTCTCGTTTGTTCATTCTGTGGTTAATCGAGCAATTTTTTCATGCACAGGCGGCAGCGCCCGTGCGCGATTAAAATGCACGGTTCCCATGATGTATCCTATTTTTCTGCGCTTTGTGTTTACCAGTGCAATTTCCTTCACCCACGAGCGGAAGCGCCCGAGCGCGAGTAAAATGCATGGGTTAATTCTTCATCTTCTGCAAGCTTGTTTGGAAGTTAATAATGCACGGTCATGTGCCAAACCGTGCGTGCCTATTTTTCAGACCTGCTTCTATTTAAAGAGCATATTTTCCTCCATTGGAAACATATTTTCTCGCCCGCCATTTTCCACCTCCAAGGAAGGGTTCCACCATTTCCCTTCATTTTACGCCTTAGGTAGGTGCTTCGATCAAGCTTTTATCGCCATATACAAGCCAAAGCTCCTTCTCAGCCTCCTCCATCATCCTTGAGATTCCAGAAGAGTTAGATCTTGCTTTCTCCATCAAGCTAGGAGAAATATGTTCCATCCTCCATCAGATCGTGACACGAAGAAGACGGGTCCATTGGGAGTTAGTGACAACCACCTCTACCACGGAAGGATTTGAGGACCGAGCTAGGACGCAGATTGACATCCCAGCGATTCCTTCCGTGAATCCTCAGCAAGACTTCAGATTTGGTCGATTTCGCACACTCTCTTCTTCTCTTGTTGTTGATAGCGTAGTTTGATCTCTTTGTACTTGATGAAGTATGTTTAATGTAATAAACTTTTGTATAAAATCATGTCTATGTGATTTTGTTTTTACGTTATTTGCTTGAGGTGTGCCATTTCCATCCACCACCACATCGAGTTTTGTCGCACTAGTAATTTCTAGTGGCGTGCGTAGCGAAGAGGTGCTCTCTACCCTCATTCCGCCATGCTCACCACCTCATCAGTAAGCCTACTCGTCCATCCACCCAGTAATTCGGTGCATAGCGACCCGTATAGTCTTCCATCCCGCTTGGCAAAGCATCGCATAGCGGCGTTGCATAGGAGTAGTTTGATAGCGTTTTACTTTATTTTTCCGCAACTATCAAAACCCCCTTCGTTAGCTCGGACCTAAGGACTTAAATCTCAAGTCATCCTCGAAATTAACTCCACCTTATTGTGTTCCTTGAAGAGATCAATACTTGGGGAAATTCACCCATTTTATATTACTTGTGCGACCGGTACACTTGTCATCCAACGCATCAATGGCTGGCCTACGTGCGGATGTTTGTAATCCACACCTGTCAAGCATAACTGTAAGGCCTTAGGGCCATACTGGTTGTGTATTTTGTATACATTCCTTTATGGTGTTATATATAAAATTTGGTTTATATATTGTGGACATTCAAATGAGTTGAGTTCAAATAACTTTAAAGCTTTTGTTAGCATGCTCCGGATTAGGATGCGCGTAGTTTTGATATAAACCTGTAACCTCGCCATCTGTTTGTGATATATGGTGTGGGGCCCCGGTCGGACCATCTACTATATGTCATGTAATGGATGGAGGCGTTATAATTTGGTGTCAGCCTGTCTCGGTCTTCCTCTTTCGAATTCATGGTCGAGTTATTTTGGGGGTTGGCGAGCACGTGTAAGTGCGACCCGCTTTAGCCGTAAATGAACTCAAGAATATCCACTAAGGAATACAAATACACGTGTTTGAGGAACCTGCGCATTTCTATTTTGTTGTTCTTACTTGTGCAAAGTCACTATAGTGTGTCTTGTCCACCTATAGGTAACTCGAAGTGGTGGTTGGCAGTCTGAGCCCTAGCGTTCGGATGAGAGTGCGACACCAACTGAGGTGCCTACACCTCCACCTTCTGCGGAAATAGTATGATTAGTTGTTGTGGTGTTGTTTGCAATGATTCATGCATAACCTACTGGGTAGGCGTAGCCTGCAATGGTTCCAGTAAAGGTTGGTATTTGGCCATAACCTGTTGAGGCTGTTGTTGATCCTCGATCAGCTGAACGGCAGTTGAAGCAGTTTATGAGCTTCAATCCTCATACATTTACGTTGTGGGATCCCCAACGCAGGAGTAGGATTAGTTGCCCGGCGTCAAGAGAATATTGAAGGCGATAAGGACAGAGGAAGAAAATAAAGTCACCCTGGCCAGCTTCTTGCTGGAAGACGAGGCCCAGTTATGGTGGGATGAGATAGAGTTTCACCACTTAGCGGGCAGACAATTAACAAAAGTCTTGATAATGTAGTTTTTAAAATTGTTCTTGGCAAAGCATTTGTCAGCAGAACAGTGCATCGCCATTGGGAAATGAGTTCCAGTGTCTAACTCAGGGAGAAAGTAGTGTTGACACCTACCTACATGAGTTTACAGGGTTGGAACGGTATGCGGGGTTTATCTTCGCTGATGAACAATGTAAAACCAATCGGTTCTATGAAAGGATGAGGGATGAGTTGCGATACCTACTCTCGAGTTCAGTGAACTAGGGGTTTCAAGTGTTGGTGGATACGACATGTGCGTTGGAAAAAGATATGAAGCGGGTGCAGGAAAATAGGGACTTGGTTGTGATAAGGTCCGAGTTCAAAGTGCCGCACCCGTGGAAATCAAACTACCGAAGGAAATGGGGTAAGTGATCCAAGCCTTCTACGCTGGTTCCCTCGAGTGTTGCATCTAGAGAATCACTGAGGCAAGAGTCTTGGACCTGCTATAAATACGGCAGAGTGGTGCATATATCCCATGACTGTCGGTTTGGTCCACCAAAGTTGGGAAAGAAGATAGGAGCATCAAATGTTGATAAGTGAAAGGTAGTGGTGGAGTCATCTGCATCCCAGGCGCAGCCCTGAGTGTATAATCTTGGCCAGCAGCACGCCATAAAGCTAAGTGATGTCATCATAGGTACGATCTAAGTTATTGATTGGTTTCTTTTCATACTTCATACCTTGTATGTAGATTGTGTCTGATGCATTTGTCTTAGGCTTTGTCTTAATTCGGGACCGTCCGGCGAGAGCACTATTTGATACGGGTGCTTCGCATTCATTTCTGTCTGCGGATTTCGTAGCACGAATCAGAGTACCTAGTCCTATGACAACAGATAGTGTGAAAGTGTCGTTATCAAATGGATGTGTGATGCTTGCGGATAGGACATGCTATGTGGAAGTACGAATAGGAAGTCGGGATTTCTGCTTGAACGCATCTATGCTACCAATATTGAAATTTTATGTGATATTTGGTATGGACTTGCTCTCGGAGCAGCGTGCCTCTCTTGATTGCAATTCAAAGGAGATCACATTGGGCTAGAATAACGAACTTGAGACTAAATTCGCTGGTATGTGAGGAGCAAGCGGGATCTTGATGTCTGCCCTCCAAGTTGTCAATGCTTTTCAGAAGGGCACAGAGTTATTGTTCATGCTTGTTCAGGATGTTGATCCAAAGGCGAGTTTGAGTGATGTTCTGATTGTTTCGAAGTTTGCTGATGTGTTTCCGAAGGAGCTTCCGGGGTTACCACTATAGCGGGTGATTGATTTCTTGATTGAGTTGGTGTCAGGTGCAAAACCTGTGGCCCGCTCTCCATATCGTGTAGCACCAAATGAAATGGCGGAACTGAAAGTTCAACTACAAGAGTAGTTGGAACATGGTTATATAGGGCAAAGTATGTCACCTTGGACCGGTTAACTAAAGTTGATCACTTCATTCCGAATAAGAGGTACGATTCAGTGGAAGTCTTGGCTAAGCTTTAGGTTGAGCAAATCCTACAATTGCACGGTGTGCCTCGTAGCAACATAAGTGATCGAGATGGGAGCTTTACTTCGAATGATTGGAGAATCATCCATCAATTGTTGGGTAAAAAATTAACATATAGTACGACCTTTCATCCATAAACGGATGGGCAAACTGAGAGGACCAACAAAATGATGGATGACATGCTCCGAATGTTCGCCTTGGATTTTTGGAAAAAGATGGGAAGATCATCTTTATATGGTGTAGTTTGCCTACAATAATAGCTATCAAGCTAGCATAAATATGGCACCGTTTGAAGCTTTATATGGACGGAAATGTCGTACACCATTAGCTTAGGCATAAACATGTGAATCTAAATTATATAAGCGTAAGGATGTCGAAGAGGCGAATTCGACAATACGCTCTTTCTGGGAGAGGCTATTAATAGCCCAAGATAGGCAAGCAAAATATTACAATGCCAGGCACCGAAACATGGAGTTTGCGGTTGGCGAGTGGGTCTACTTAAAGAGCAAACCATTCAAAGGCATATCTAGGATTCGACGCTTGAAAAAGCTGAGTCCAAGATATCTTGGTCCGTTTGAAGTGGTGGAATGAGTTGGCGAGGCTGCCTATCGGCTAGCTCTTTCGGTAGAATTGAGTGGATTACATGATGTGTTCCACATCTCAGTGCTTCGAAAATCCGTGAAGGATGCAGCTCAAGTAATTGCAAATGATCGCGTACCGGTCAAATCTTGGTTAACGATGAAGGTTAGGCCCATTAAGATCGAAGATAAAGCGGATAAGCAGCTGCGAAACAAGACAATCGGGATGGTCATTGTCCGGTGGGACAATTGTGGCCATGAGTAGCTAACATAGGAGCAGGAGCAAACCAAGCGTGCTGAATTTCCCAAATTATTTTTCCAAACTGGTATAACAGTTTTTGTTTTATTTTGGACAGAACATAAAATGTTGTAACAAATTTTTGTTGAAGAAAAGTAATGTTGTAACCTATTGGTTACTGTGTTCTATTGTTGTATCCAAATTTTGGGACGAAATTTTTGTTAGGAGGGGAGGGTTGTAATACCCCAAAATGTAACAGGCAAAGAGTTAGTCGGGCTGGGTGAGAAATTGTCGAGCGGAGCTGGACGAAATTGTCAAGAGGAGCTCGACAAAAATCATTCAGCGGAGCTCGATGAAATCGTCGAGCGGATATCGACGAAATCGTCGACCGACGCTCGACAAAATTGTCGAGCGGCGCTTGACGAAATCATCGAGCGGAGCTCGATGAAATTGGTCCGTTCGACGAAATTCGTTCGACGAAATTTGTCTCGTTCGAAGAATTGTCGAAAATATGGATATGGCTGAGCGGTGTCTCATATCAGGTGGCTGGTGTGTGTCCACTAAGTAGTGGTTGACTTTTCAGATTCAATCCCGTGCCGTTGATGTGTTTTGAGGGGAAGAAATCGTGTGGCTGGAAGATAACCGATTCCTTATCTGTAGAGAATGGAAATTGGAAATCATTATTTCCTTTTTCTATTCTCTTTCTTCCCGAGTTTTGGAGCAGGTGATGAGTTGTAAATATAACAATTTTATAGTTTTTTTATTATGTCATTTTAGTTTAATTTTGTCTTTTTTAGTTAGTTTTATTTAATAAATTGCTTTCTTTTTTTACTAACTTAACTTAATTTTGATTCCTGCAATTTTTCCGAAAAAGTCAAAAAAATGACCTGACATGCCCTAGTATACGCCCGTGTACTTTGGGTCACTCCCGTGAGCAGGCTGTGACACTTCATTTCAAGTGGAATCAGAAGATTTTGATGAGTAAATTTTGACATGCCCGGGTCACACCCGTGTCATTTGACACGCCCCGTGACCATGTCCCGTGACACTCAAGCTCGATGAAATTCGCTCGATGATCGTCTACCAAGCCGACACACCCAGAGTCACGCCTGTGACCTGGGGCTTGACTCTTCCACCTGGCCAACAAACTACCGTGGGCGACTTTCAATGCAGACGGCGCCCAGTTCAACCTCCCCATCACGCCTGTGTACTTTGGGTCATGCCCGTGACTAGGGGCATGACTTCCACGTAGACCTCCCGAAGTCAACAACGCCATCAATCGCCGAACGAAAAGCCCACCATCACGCCCATGACCTGGGGCGTGACCACCGCATTTTCAGCCGCAATGTCAAATCGCCATCAATCACCGAAATCTGATGTGAATAGTGCTGACACGCCCCCCCCCCCCCCCCCCCCCCGAGACGCCCGTGTCGGAGGGCATGTACTTGGAAATTTTTGCCTATAAAAGGTGAACTGTTGTATGAGTCCGGGGTTCCAAATTTTTGAACCATTTTGATGATTAATGGCTGTTGTTTGGAGCTATTGTATTGCTATGTAAGGATTCACCCCCTCATTTTAAAGTTTGTTTGTTTAAGCTTTTGTAATCAACCTGTTTTATTAATAAAATCGTCAGTATTTAATCCTTACATGCTCTTAAATTTCTCTGAAAGCCACTTTTTTCATCAATCTTATGTATTTATGATTTCATTTTCATATTGCGTATGTGCGTGTAGGAGTTTAAAATTGTGAAATTAATGTTTTAAAATGAAAAACTTTTGTTATACTTTCATTTTTATCAAAATTTCTAGCCATTATTATAGCCGTTTTTCTTAACATACTCTTTAAAATTGGTTAGACTTATGATTTTTATGCTTTCATATTCGTTCTTATCAACTTGTAAAACGATAAAAAAGCTGGTTTTCATTTCTCTTAACTTAGATTTTTCTTAGTTTTGATTTTAAAACAATTGCTTCTTTTTAGCTTTCCTCCACTTTTTAAATCGTTTTACAAATCTATAAGAATGCATAATGCGTAATTTTAGTTTTTCAACAACTTTGATTTTAGCAAATACGTAAAAAGATTTTTGCTCACACAATTTTTATTTTCACTTTTTATGCATTTCTGTCAAAATCTAACGGTAAAAATGCAAACGTTTTAATTTTTCAAGCACTTGCTTTTCTCGCTTTACTTTGAAAACTTTTTGCTCAAATAATTTTTATTTTGCCTTTTTATGCATTTCTACGGCATTCTATCTGTAGAAATGCAGTTGTTTTATTTTTCGATAACTTTGTTTTTCTTAATTTTTTCCCCTGCGTGCGTGCGTGTGTGAGATAAGTTTATTGCTTTATCCAATTATGTAGAGTGTGTGTGTGTGCGCATTTATTTCCGCCTATTCGTTAAGAGTTAAATGACGTGTCTTTAATTTTTCACCTACTCATTTGAGTAGAATTTGTAAGTGTGATTATTCCCTTTCTGCATTGTGAGTATTACATTTTCTATCGTGTGTGTGTGTGTTTGTGTGTTTTAATTTCAGCAAGTGTGTGTGTCTTTATTTTCTGCCTACTCATTTGAGTTAAATGGCTGGATTTTATTCAAATAGGGATTCTGTGTTTTTATTTTCCGCCTACTCATTTGAGTTAAATGGTGGGACTTTATTTAAGTAAGACTTGTTGTTTTTTATCTTCTGCCTACTCGATAGGAGTTAAATGGCCAGTCTTCATTTCCCTCCTACTCGTTTGAGTAGGACTTTTAATTTTCAGCATTTATTTACCGCCTACTCATTTGAGTTAAATGACATGTTTTTATCTTCCGCATACTCGCTAGGAGTTAAATGGACGGACTTTATTTCCTTGTAAATATTTGAGATGGAATTGTAATCGCATTTATTTCCACCTACTCGTTTGAGTAGGACGTGCTTTCATTCAGTCCTACTCGTTTGAGTAAGACTTGCAAATTTTCAGCTTATATTTCCCGCCCACTCGTTTGAGTGGGACTTGCAATTTCAATTATGCAATTTTCTCTTACTTGTAACTTAGTTTTATTTCTGTCTCTTTAATATGTGTTTGGATGAGTGCGAGTGCGTTTATTTGTAGTAACTTTTCTAAAATTAGGTTATCTTGCTTTTCTTCTTATTTTCTTTATAACCCTTCAGCAAATAGTTTAGAACGCTCGCCTAAACAAACTCATAAGCTATCCTCATTCCGATGAGTGGCTAATCGCTTTTATCCCTCGGTATCGAAGAGCATTGGGATATAAAAAATGTTTTAAATAACTAAAGGTCTTATTTTTCTATTTAATTAAAAACTTAAGGTTTACCCTGGGTTAACGATGCGTAGAACCACATATCAATGTGTGGGCTCTATTTCCGTTATCCATACGCTAGCTAGCCGAGAGGCCGTGCTTATGGACTGATCATCCCAGGGTAAAGAGAGTTCTGCACTAACCCTCGAGAGAGGAGGCGCGCATAGTCTACCGGATTGGGTTCCCCACACAATAGCGGGGTTCTTAACGTACTGTGAGCATTAAGAGGAATCCTTTGTCGAACGAGAGCCCGGTCAAATAGCCTTAATGTCCAGGTGAGCGATATTCCTAGAGATAGGTGAGCTCATACTTTTGGAACCTCCACGGCCAAGTTTTCGCTTTAATTGAATTGAAACTTTAGATCTCTAGTTATTCAAACTATTTTTAATCCTAATGTAATTCGATACTGAGTGTTATCTCTTCATCGACTTTACTTTTAATCTACTTCCAGCTTTTTCATAATCAAAAATTGACAAAAAAAATAGTTCGGTAAAATAATAGTGCTTTCGGAGCAGTAGGGATAATCAACCCATTCCCGGGAATAATAAGACCTCGGTATTCCCCCGAATATCGAGTACTACTTGCTATAGGTGCACTTGCCTCCCTTAGCAAGCCTGCGGCATTCGACTCATCGAACCAACCACCCACATAAGAGTCTGTTCGCGGGCTCATCAATTTTTTGGCGCCGTTGTCGAGGACAATCTTTAAGTTGTTATTTCGAATACGAAGTCTATTACTTTTACCTTTATTTCTAAAAAACTAAAAAAAAAACTTAAAAACGTTTCTTCAAAATCCAAAAAAAAAGTTAATTTTCTACTTTATATTTTAGGGTGTATGACCCGTGGACAACCTTCGGAGTCCGAAAATTTGGATTTCGATCCTGAGATCGAACGCTCGCTTGCGCGTATTAGGTATCAACGCCGAAATCCCTCTTTGGATCCCGAAGAATCCGTTGGAGAACCCTCTGCCTTTGCTATGGCCGACCCCAATCCGAACACGGCCGTCAAGCGTACAATGTCATATTACGCCCGACCGAATTTGGACGATACTGGGTCCAGTATTGTTCGACCAACAGTGGAGAACAATAATTTTGAGATTAAATCGAGCATTATACAAATGATCCAAAATCCCGTGCAGTTCGATGGACTGCCGGATGAGGACCCAAACGTTCATTTGTCTAGTTTTTTGGAAATTTGCGTTACCTTTAAGATCAATGGCGTCACTGATGAAGCCATTCGTTTGCGCCTTTTTCCATTCTCCCTCAGATCCAAAGCTAAGGCATTGTTGAATTCCATCCCACGAGGATGTATGACCAGCTTGGCAGAGCTTGTGGAACGTTTCTTGACGAAGTATTTTCCGCCCGCCAAAACTGCAAAGTTGCGGGCGGACATTTCTTCATTCATGCAGAATGATTCTGAGTCTCTATTTGAAACATCGGAGCGCTTTAAAGATTTTCTCCGCAAGTGTCCGCACCACGCGCTACCTGCGTGATTGTAGGTCCAAATCTTCTACTACGGGCCTAATTATCAAACGCGTCATATGATTGACGCAGCTGCCGGAGGTACCTTGAATTATAAGACCCCAGAGGCTGCCCAAGCTCTTATTGAAGAGATGGCTATGAATGCCTCCCAATGGAACGTCCCGCGGGGACGTCCCAAGCAGGCGGTCGGCCTCTTCGAAGTGGATGCCACTGCCCACTTAGCCCTTCAATTTGAACGGCTGACGAAGCAGGTTGCGGAGATGTCTGCTCCGTCCACCACTCTGCCTTGGGCAATTCCCCCTAATGTCGGCGTAGTCAATGAATTCGTAGACTACGTGGGAAATGCTGGCGACCTTCCTTCAACCCCAACAACCCTTATAGCAATAACTATAATCCAGGTTGGAGGAACCAACCCAACTTCTCATGGAGCAACGCGAATAATGCACAGCGCCCGCCCAATTCTTTTGTGCCTGGATTTCTTCTGCATCCCCCTCTTCCAAAACCCTCCCAGATGGAGGAGAATTTTTCTAAATATATCACTTCCAATGAGTCAAAAATCCGGAACATCACAAGATCGCTAAAAAACATAGAACTCCAGGTTGGACAGCTTGCGCGAATGATGTCCGAGCGCGTGCTCGGGGCACTGCCGGGAAACACGGAGCCCAATCCGCGGGAGAATATCAACGCTATAACCCTCCGTAGCGCAAAGGAGGTTATCGATCCAAAATGGACCGATCCGCAGGTACATATTTCACCTCCGACCCCTCTTCCTCCTTCGATTACGTCGCCTTTACAAATTTCAAATGAAAAAATTATTAAAACGCCCTTGCCGTATCCACATAAACTCAATAGTGAGCGTAAGGATGCACAATACGAAAAATTTATTTTATTATTAAAACAAATTCATATTAATGTTCCCTTCTGCGAGGCAATCTCTCAGATGCCTAAATATGCGGAATATTTAAAACAACTTCTTTCAAATAAATAAAAATTAGAAAAATATTTCGCATATTTCTCTAAATGCTGACTGCTCAGCGGCTCTTACTAATAAATTGCACCTAAAATGAAATGATCCGGGAAGGTTCTCCATCCCGTGCCTTTTTGGCAATATATTAGTAAAATACGGACTTGTAGATTTAGGCGCGAGCATTAATTTTATGCCGTTCTCGCTCTTTCAAAAATTAGGTTTGGGCACTCCGACCCCTACTAAAATGCGAATCCAACTAGCGGATCGCTCGGTTAAGTTTCCCGTCGGGGTAGTGGAGGACATACTTGTCCTAGTTGATAAGTTTATCTTTCCGGCAGACTTCGTCATCTTGGACATCGAGGAGGACACCGATGTTCCAATTATACTCGGGCTCCCTTTTCTCACCACCTCCCACTCATTAATTGATGTCAGTAACGATCGTCTCTTCCTTTGGGTAGGAGATGACGAAGTTACTTTCTCTATTAATCCCTCCATAGGAGACTCATCATCGAGCGATGACTTTTGTTATAATTTAGACACCTATCCCGGAGATTGTTCTTCTCCTATTTTCGAGTCTACTTTTTTAAACGACGATATTTATGCGTTCGAAAATTTTAAATGCGATGAGGATACCTCTATAGACTTTCCTTCCGAACCAATTGGTAAGAAAGACAGGAATTAAAACTTCCCTAGAAGAACCGCCCATCCTAGATCTCAAACCCCTACCCTATTCACTAAAATACGCCTTTTTGGGAAAAGATGATACCCTTCCCGTTATCATTTCTTCGCATTTGAGTGAATCAGAGACTTTCGATTTATTAGGAGTTTTGTTTAAACATCACCATGCAATTGCATGGCAAATTTCTGATCTCAAAAGGATTAACCCGTCTTTCTGCACCCATAAGATTTTCCTTCTCGATAATTGCCGCAAAACTATTTAGCCGCAGTGACGACTTAACCCAAACATGAAAGACGTCGTTAAGGCCGAAATTATTAAATTTTTAGATGCGGGGATTATTTATCCCATATCGGATAGTATGTGGGTTATTCCCATTCACGTGGCGCCCAAAAAGGGCGGTCTTCTCATAGTGGAGAATGAGCACAATGAAGTCATCCCAACTCGTACTGTTACGGTGTGGCGAGTGTGCATCGATTATAGAAAACTAAATGATACCACCTGTAAGGATCATTTCCCAATACCATTCTTAGACCAAATTTTATAGCATTTATCTGGTCATCCGTATTTTTGTTTTCTTGATGGATTATCGGAGTTTTTCCAAATCACCATTTCCCCTGATGACCAAGAGAAAACAACTTTTACCTGCCCGTTTAGTACAATCGCATATCGAAGAATGCCATTTGGCCTCTGCAACGCGCCCGCTACATTCCAAAGATGTATGCTGGCAATCTTTGGCGAGCTGGTAGAAGACATTATGGAAGTCTTTATGGATGACTTCTCTGTTTTCGAAAGCTCTTTTACGTCCTGTCTTCGTAAATTAGACTGTGTCCTCCAGCGATCGGAGGACACGCATCTCGTTTTAAATTGGGAAAAATGTAACTTTATGGTTCGAGAAGGTTTGGTTCTCGGCCATATGATTTCTTCTAAAGGGATGGAGGTAGATAAGGCCAAAGTTGAAATTATTGAAAAACTTCCCCCGCCTTCTAACGTTAAATCTATTAGAAGTTTCTTAGGCCACGCGGGCTTTTATAGGCGTTTTATTCAAGATTTTTCAAAAATAACAAAGCCGCTTACTCGCCTCTTGGAAAAGGAATTAAATTTTTTCTTTGATAGCGAACGCGAGTCTGCATTTAATTTATAAAACAAAAACTTATCAATTCACCCATTTAGTGGCGCCCGATTGGACCCTTCCGTTCGAAATTATGTGCGACGCTAGTGATATTGCCGTATGAGCTGTTCTTGGCCAATGTATAAACAAAAATTTTCATCCTATTTACTACGGTATCAAGACGCTCACTTCCGCATAAGGAAATTACACGACAACGAAAAAGGAACTTTTAGCCATCATATTTTCTTTCGATAAGTTTCGCTCGTATATCGCGCTATCCAAAGTTGTCGTAATTATCGACCATTCTGCCTTAAAATATTTGTTAGCGAAAATCGACACCAAACCCCACCTTCTTCGATGGATCCTTCTCCTGCAAGAATTTGATTTGGAGATCCGGGATAAGAAGGGCGTGGAGAATTTAGCCGACGATCACCTCTCCCGCTTAGAAAATTCCGATGCGGAAGCACTCGTCGAATCTGACATAAACTACAGATTCCCCGAGGAACGCCTCCTAGCTATAACTACTAGTTCATATTCCCCACCTTGGTTCGCAGATTTTGCGAACTATTTAGTTGTGAGGGTGCTCCCAAAAGACTTTCTGAGCCAACAAAAGAAGAAATTCTTTTCTGACTTGAAATATTTCTTTTGGGTGGACCCTTTTCTTTTTCTTATCTGCGCGGATCAAGCGGTCCAAAGATATGCCGCTGGTGTGGAGTGCACACAAATACTTAGGCACTGCAACGAGGGTCCGACTAGTGGGCATTATCAAGCTAACTGGACCGCGCGTAAGGCGCTCGAGGCAGGCTTCTTTTGACCCACTCTATTCAAAGACGCTCATACTTTTGTGCGCTCCTGCGATAGCTGCCAGCGATCGGGTAACATCTCTCATCACGACGAGATGCCCCAAAATATGTTTTGGGAATGCGAAGTATTCGATTTATGGGGCATATATTTCATTGGCCCCCTACCTCCGTCTTTCAAAAATAATTATATTTTAGTGGCGGTTGACTACGTATCAAGGTGGGCGGAAGCGCAAGCTCTCCCCACCAACGATGCGTGTGTCATCGTTACTTTTCTTAAAAAACTTTTTTCTCTCTTTGGCACACCGCGCGCTATTGTAAGCGATAGGGGGACGCATTTCTGCAACACCCAGATGGCTAAGACGTTATTTAAATACGGCATCACGCACAAACTTGCCACCCCCTACCATCCGCAAACTAGTGGCCAAGTAGTGAAAGAATTGGTTTCAAGAAGTTCTAAACACCTAGATGGGGGGGTGAATAAGTTCAATTCTTTTTCTAACTTAGTCAGATAATTCTATCTAGTTCATCAATGTATTCAGCAGAAAGTATAACACAGCATTTACATACACAGCATTCACAGATTGCACACCAGTTCTATACTGCTTCCCCAAATGATGGGTACATCCACTTTCCCCCTTCGTCTATCTAGCAGTGTACTAGATTCGGCCTAACTTTCTTCCTTCTTCTCAGATCCGTAGATCTTACAGCTCAGAACCAAGAATGGTTCCTACAACTCAGAGTGAATCCACACTCCTATAACTCAGGCACAAGCCCTACCGCAGCCTCTTCCACAGGCCTACAACTCAGAGTGACACCCCACTCCTACAACTCAGGCAAAAGCCCTACCTCAGTCTCTTTCACAGGCCTACAAATCAGGGAACAAATTCCCCTACCTCAGGCACTCAGCCCTACCTCAGCCTTTATAATTTAGGATTATAACTCAGAGATGTAAATCTCCTACACTCAGATCTAGCATAGATCCTACAAAAATAAATGATGAAAAGTTGTTGATATCTTTAACCAGATGGAGAGTGAATTGGTTGAAGGCTTCCTGATCAGTTCTTGATAGAACTGATTTCTTAAGGATTAACCAGACTTAGCTTTCTTCAAAGCTTCTTGAATCTGAACACAATAGGATTGATCTTCTTGATGTTGGAGTTGATCTTCAATCAGTTTCCTTTAGAAATTAATCTGAATTCTTCTTCAGACTTGATCTGAATTCTTCATGCAGACTGTTCAGAATCTTCCTTCACTGGATGAGAACTTCTCTCCTTCTTGTTTTTCTCTCTCTACAATCTGTTGACTATTTCTTTCTCTTCTTCTGGATTCTCAATCCATCGGAGATTATAATTGATTGGCTTGATTAACTTCTCTCTCTTTAGTAAGTGTTGTTCTTGTAGTAGTAGCTCATCTTGATTGTTGAGAGAGCACATCTATATAAAGGCTTCATCCATGGTAACCGGTTGTTCCGGTTTCAAACAGTCTTCTGACACCTCTGACAGATGTGACAACAATGTCAGTAATGGCAGCTGTCAATTCTTCACTTGAATTATTTCAGCCTTCATTGAACTTTGACTCATCAGTAGAGAATGTCGACTGAATACTTCATATGTGTCGACACACATAGTCCATGTGTCGACACAAGTCTTGTTGTTGTCAACACAGCTTCTGTGGAATGTGTCGACACAAGTCCTGTGTGTCGACACGAACACTCCTTGTCTTGACAAAGTTGGTGCCGACAGAATTCTGGTGTGTGTCGACCCAAGTTCTGTGTGTCGACACAGTTGTTGTCAACATAATTCTGGAATGTGTCGACAGCTTCTATGTTTGTCAACACAGCTTCTGATAATGTTGATATAAGTCTGGCCCTTAGTGTCGCCACAGCGTTGTCGACAGATTTCTGTGTGTCGACACAAATTCTGGATGTCGACACAATCTGGCCCTTAGTGTCGACACAACATTGTCGACAGATTTCTGTGTGTCGACACAAATTTTGGATGTCGACACAATCTGGCCATTGGTGTCGACACAGCGTTGTCGACAGATTTTCTGTGTGTCGACACAAATTCTGGATGTCGACACAATCTGACCCTTGGTGTCGACACAGCCATTCCCAAGTGTCGACACTTGTACTTAGAAACTTTTCTTTTCCATTTTATTAACCTGCACATGATAACTCAACACAACATCAAATACAACTTGATGCATATCATTGAGTTAGGTGAGGCTTCTCCAAATATGGTACACATTTTCCAATGTACCCAACAATCTCCCCCTATTTGGAGAAGTCATAACCCTTAGTCAATGATATACATCACTTATAATAAAATTAACAATATAATGTATAATAACATTCTCTGACAGGGAAACATATAAACAAAACATGTAAATAATATCATCACAGAATATGATACAACTATAAAAAGCATGAATCATTGTTTTGTTTAAAACTTCACAATAGTTTGTAGACAATAGATTACATGGAGTTTAAAACTGAAAATTACAATGTTTTATAATATAGTCAATCTATCCTAATGCTGATCAGGCTCCTTGATCACTATGCCTTTTCCAGACTGGATCTTTGCTTGTACTGGAGCTTTAGTATCTTCAGCTAGATTCTTGCCTTTGAGATCCTTCTTCTTAAGTTCTTCAGCCTTAACTCTTTACCTTTCAAAATAGTGAAAAGGCTTAGGAAAGTATTTACTAGGCTCTACAGCAGTATCAGGTAGTTTCCCAGCCTTGTGATCCCTTCTGAACTGCTGAATAACATCTTGTCTTTGCAAATATTTATTCCACTCAACTTCAGAATACCACTTGCCTCTATCATGCATTTTGTCTTTGACAGCTTGCCAGGCAATGAGTATTATATTTTTGGAGGTTGGACTCCATCTTTCAAAATCAGGCTTCAGTTCAGCCTGCTCTGTAAATCTTTTCGTTGAGATTTGAGCTTCTTGCTCTTTTTCAGTGCTGCTTCTGACATGTCCACTTTCTCAAAGATAACATTCTTAGTAGCCTCTGGAGGGCTATACGTCTGGTGAACCAGTTGTCGAATGTCCTCAAAGTTTGAAAGGGGATATATTATTTGAGCTACCTCCTACTGACCCCCTTCAAATCTTGCAGCTTGAATACCTGACTCAGCTGCATTATCATCATCACATAGGGGAGGATAACCCAGAGTTGCTCTAACAGCATTTGTTATCCATTTAGCATGCTCTGAACTAGCATTGAATATCAACCTCTCCCCCTTTATGACTTCTCTTTTAATATGATCACTGAGATCATTCTTTTAAAACCTTATTTGATTAACCAGATAATTGGTTCCCTCTGTGTAATAGGCTTTAAACATTTGTAGCTGAGCAAATATAATCTTCTGAGAGGCTTGAAGTGCAGATTGGAAAGTGGCTAAATCTTCTTGAAATTTCTTATCAAACTCTGACTTTTCTTTAGCCCTTTCCTCAGTTAATGCAGTTGCTTTATTCTTTAATTCAGTAACAATCACATTATGTGATTCAGTAAGATTATCAATCATTCTAAGTTGATTTTCTAGGACATATCCTTGATTGATCACTATATCATCAATATGTGTCCTTGCCTCTTGTTGATGTTTTGCCAGATAAACTACAACATTACCTCCTTTATGGAAGCAATCTGTCATCTCTTTCTTATGCTGGTTTACCTCAAACTGATTGATTTTATATCTTAAGCCAAAGAGAACTGAAGATCCTTATGACTTTCATCCATATATTTTTCCATGGCTGCTCTTTGCTCATCCATTTTAATTTGAAAAGCAACCAACAATGAACTGGAATCAACTGTTGGTGTTTAGTGTTGTGAGGCTGTATGTAAAGCTTTCTTATAATTTGAGCTTTTCTTCTTGTAAACCATCAATTTTCTTTTCTTTGCTCTTTGTGCTTCTCCATCATCAGATTCTGAAGAACTTTCAAGATTTGCTATGTCCTTTGGACTTGAGGGCAACTCCTTATCAGCTCTTGGCAACTCCCCCTGGGTCCCTGGCTCCTCCCCCTCAGTTCTTGGAACTACTTCCTCAGTTCTTACTTCTTGTAAATCAGGGAATAATTCCACAAGAGTAAATTCTTGTTGTAGTTGAACTGGAGGAATATATGTATCTTGAATATTTAATGGAATATCATCTAATGCAGATGTATTATCCATAGATACATCCTGTGTAGGGATGTTGTCATGGTGTGTCTGTTCAATATTAGTTAGAAGCACAGTGAGTGAATCTGGCTCAATAACTAGTATAGTTTTATTAATATTATTTATTACCTCAAGAATTGCTTGAGTGGCTGTTTCACTCTCTAAGGCAGCTTGCACTTTCTCTAGAGCACTTTCTGGAGGCAAAACTTCTTGTTGAACTAGGGAAAGTTCATTGGCTCCCCCTAGAGGAGACACATCATGAACTTGATCCAGTGGGATGGTGGTTTCTACATTTTTAGGAGCAGATGATTTCCTTATAGATTCTTGTTGGTCTTCATCTAAACTGAAGATTACTTGCTCTTCTAAATTACTAGAATATTCAGGCTTCCTGGGGATTGTCTTTTTCTTTTGCAGTGGTTGTTGTTTCTGTGGTGTAGAACCATCTTTTGTCAAAACTCTTTCCCACCTGGATAATATTTTCATATCCATCCTTATCATGTGGTTTATTCTAGAACCAGTTTTGTGGTTTAGTACTTCAGGAATAGTTATTGCCAAATACAGACTCAATATCCTACCTAGATTTGGTTTCTTCAGGCTTTCCTAGATCTTATCAAAGATCACTGCAGACCAGTTAGTTTTGATTCTAAAAATAATCTTGGTCATCAAGTTGAACATATAGGCTGAGATCCTATCATGTCCACCTAGTTTGTAGAGAATTACTTTTCCCATAATTTCTGAGAGAAATTTTTCTTGTGAGTTCATTTCTTTCCTTTGCATTGATGATTCAATATTAGTGGTGGGATTCAGGAAACACCATTGAAGTTCTTCTTTTGTCATGGAAGATGTAACTTCTTCATCTTCCTAAGTCCTGGGTAATTGAAGTGTTTTCCTCAGCCGCTTTTGTGTAAGTTTCACCTTGCTGCCTTGAATTGATGACCTAATCTTCAATCTAGTTGAATCCAGGGTTGCTTTTGTATAGAATTCAAGAATTTCTGTCTTCCAGATCTTGGTAGGTTCGGAGACTAGATATTCTAAACCATTATCTTGGATTAGGGTTATTACATCTCCAATCTCAATCTCTGCACTCTCAAAGGCATTGCGCACTAACTCATAGCCTTCGTTGATGTTGGTCTCCAACTTTGGTGCCATTGATGACGAGAAATTTGGGGAGAAGGGAGATGAAGGTTTGTCGACTCAAGGTTTAGGTCACAAAAATATTGAAAGCTTAGTCGACAAAATGGTTCTGTGACCTATTTATATGTTTGTTAACATAGAAGGCCAAAAGGCCGGATAATAGATACTTAATGTGTCGACACTGTAGAGATTGTGTCGACATAGACTTCTAATATCTCGATAGAGTTATACAACACTATATGTCGACACAGTTTATGATGTGTCGACACAGACTTCTTAATAGTCGACTCTAATATATGTGTGTCGACACATACTTCTGTATGTTTCGACACAACTATCTAAATGATATCACTTATATATGTCGACACCAACCTCTGACTGTCGACACCACTATCTCAGCAATATTTTGTTGTGTCGACACAACTTATCTTAAGTGTTGACACAAACTACTATATGTCGACACAAATTTCCTTTTGTGTCGAAATAAGCTTCTATATGTCAACATTGATTTACTTATTCAAATTTACCAAGTTATTCTAGGTTTAACATGCCTAATTCAATTTTGAAATAATTGAATTTAGTTTCATCTAGTGTTTTAGTAAACATGTCAGCAATTTGATTATTTGCGGTGACAAATTTTAAACAAATATCTTCTTTTTCAACATGCTCTCTAATGAAGTGAAATCTAATTTCAATATGCTTTGTTCTGCTATGTGATACAAGGTTTTTAGCAATAAAAATAGAACTTGTAGAATCACAAAATAGTGGAGTTCTACTTACCTTGAGACCATAGTCTTCAAGTTGATGTTGAATCCATGGAAGCTGAGCACAGCAGCTGCCTGCAGCAATATACTCAGACTCTGCAGTGGAAATTGTCAAACTAGTCTGCTCCTTACTGCTCCATGATACTAGTCTAACACCTAAAAATCGACATGTGCCAGTGGTACTCTTTCTATCTTCTTTGCAACCTGCAAAGTCTGCATCTGAAAAACCAGTCAGTAGAAAGTCTCTATTCTTAGGGTACCAAAGACCAAGATTAGGTGTGCCCTTAAGATATCTCAATATTCTTTTAACAGCAGTATAATGAGATTTTTTAGATGTCTGGTCTACTAGTAGTTAAGTATAGGAGGGAGCCAATTATCCCTCTATACAAAGACTCATCTACAGGTTTTCTTGCATCATCTTTGCCTAAAGGCATACTTGTCCCCATTGGAGTTCTCATGGTAGTGGTTGACTCCATACTATATTTCTTAATTAACTCCTTGGTGATTTTAGACTGTGAGATGGACAAGCCCTCATTAGTCTATCTTACTTGGAGTCCCAAGAAGAATTTGAGCTCACTCATACTGCTCATCTCAAACTTCCGTTGCATAAGTTTTGCAAACTTCCTACAAAGGTTATTTTCTATACATCCAAAGATTATGTCATCAACATATATCTGTACTAGGATCATCTTTCCCTTTGACTCCCTAAGGAATAGAGTCTTGTCTATTTTCCCCCTTGAAAATTTATTTTTAATGAGGAAAATACACAATGTTTCATACCAAGCCCTAGGGGCTTGTTTCAAACCATATAAGGCTTTCTTAAGTCTATAAACAAAATTAGGACAAAGTGGATCAACAAAACCTGAGGGCTGATGAACATAGACTTCTTCTTTCAAATTACCATTTAGGAAAGCTGACTTGACATCCATTTGGTATACTTTAAAACCTTGGAAAGCAGCAAAGGCAAGGAATAGCCTTATTGCTTCCAACCTTGCCATTGGGGCAAAAGTCTGATCAAAGTCAATGCGCTCTTCCTATCTATACCCTTTGGTAACCACTTTTGCTTTATTCTTCACTATTATGCCATTTTCATCCAGTTTGTTCCTATAGATCCACTTTGTCTCAAAAATGTTATGATCCTTTGGTTTTGGAACCAGCTCCCATACTTTACACCTTATGAATTGATTCAGCTCCTCCTGCATTGCATCAATCCAGTTGGAGTCTTGTATGGCTTCTTCAAATCTTTTTGGTTCCAGCTGTGACAGGAAACTTGAGCAAAGCACTGTGTTCATGTGTTTGCTTCTAGTTTGCACACCATGTGTGGGAACACAAATGATTTGGTGTGCTGGATGATCCTTTAGATTACTTATTGCTGGAGGCATTCTATCAGCAATTTGAACTTCTTCAATTTCTTCACCATGCTGAACTTCATTGTCTTCAATGTCAGCTTGTGGACCTTGTACTCCCCCTGGATAGCAACCATCATTTTCCACATCCTTCCTTGCAGTTTGGTCTTCGTTAATGGTCAGCATGTCCAACCTATCTTTTAAACCTATTGAGCTACAAGGATTGCTAGACAACTGACTGTTAATTAGCTCAGATTCATCAAACACTACATGAACTGATTCTTCTACAACTTGTGTAGTCAAGTTGTAGACCATATATGTCGTACAATTGTTGCTGTACCTGATGAGTCCAGTTTATATACCTATTTTCGGACTCATCTGGGCTTGTTTTCTCGTTGATGCACTTCACTTTAGAGCTTTATTTGTTCATATTTGTTATTATGTCCTTTTTATGTGTAAGTGAACATGTATGCCCGTGGTTGTGTATTTTGTTACTTTTATTGTTTGTACTCCTTTTTGTGATTGCCTGGAATGTCTGCATAGATTAGTGATTTGTTTTTCCTACCAATAGAGGGGTCGTGTGCGTGTTCTTGGATGGTTGTGAAACAGGAATACTGCGCACGATCATGGTATCTAATGCACAGACCACTAGTCGTGCGCCCCTGATAGTGCGCAATACTCTTCATTTTCCAAAATCTGCCTGGGGTAATCGCACGACCACTGGACCTAGTGTGCACGACCACCGGTCGTGCGCCACTGATCGTGTGCATTGATTCCTCTTTTCTGGAGTCTTGTCTGGGGTAATCGCACGACCATTAGACTTAGTGCGCACGACCACTGGTTGTGCGCCACTGCTTGTGCGTGTTATCCCTATTCTTCTTCTAATCTGCCATGCTAGTGTGCATGATCACTGGACATAGTGCACACAACCCTCATTGCGTGCGTGCATAGCGGCCCGACTAGTCTTCCATCCCACCTGGCGAAGCATCACATATCGACATTGTATAGGAGTAGTTGATAGTGTTTTATTTTCTTTGTCCGCAATATCAAAACCCCCATCGTTACCGCCGACCTAAGGACTTCAATCTCAAGTCCTCCTCGAAATTAACTCCACCTTACTGTGTTCCTTGAGAGATCGATACTTGGGAAAGCCCCCATTTTATATTACTTGTGCGACCGGTTCACTGCCGTGATCTTTAGCATCATGTTTTTGGTGTCGTTGCCAGGGAACACAGTCGTGTCAGTTTTTGGAGAGGGAGATAGGAGATAGAAGCCCTTTTCCATTTGTATATTTCATGTTTCTTCTTTGTTTTAGTTTTTAGAATCTGTTTCTTGTTTTTATTTGTTCTTATTCTAGTTTTAATTTTTCTGTAGAAGGTTTTCCTATTCTTTTATCTGTGGTGTGTAGTTAATTATTGCATAGAAACTTTCTGTTGGTGAATTCTTCTTGTTGCACCATGTATTCTTATATGAATATTCGTTGCCGATGGTGCGGGGATTATATGCATGGTAGTGATGAGTGCCCCACTAATGATTTGGAGCATAATTCTCGTGGTTCTATGTATGGAGCACCGTCTTCCTATGGTACTTCATACACCCAACCCAGGTCTTATGGTCACTCCTCTTCTACGCATTCGTCTTTTTCTTATTCCTCTCCAGTCCCACCTGGATCGAGGAGTAATGGAAAACGATGTTTGTGTTGTCGTAGCTCCGACCACGTGTTGAAAGATTGCGCAGAATTTCAGCGCCAGTTGGAGGAGGATGATGAACTGGGTATCTGATTCACTCTATCACCCTCTCAAATGTCCGCCCCTTCTGATTCTGGTGATATATTCGCAGCACCACCTTGTATATAGGGGACTGCTGTAGATATGCCCATCAGACTTTCTGCTGATTGGTGTGACGACATGTGATTCCGAGCCTGAGGATGTGCCCATGTTTGACGAGGATATTATTTTCATTAATAGAAAGTATTACGTCATGGAACATATGGACGCATAGAGGTGTGTTGATGAGGAGATCCTCTTTGTTGAGGAATTTTCCACTTCCTTGATGGATGAGGAGGTCCAAACCACCACCGAGGACCTCGAGCTCGCGGATTCCCCTCGCCATGACTCATATGATTCCGTCAATGATCTATGTCGGGATCCTGCTAGGAGTGAGACAGGGACCACTCCCCCTATTTCTGATTATTTTAGTTCTACTTCTACTTTATTTCTTGATCCCCCTTCTTTATCTGAGCCTGGGCGTGTTGAGTCTCCGCAGGGGCTTCAGGAGGACTTGGAGATTTCAGCTTGAGTCATCGATGGTAGCATCCTCTCTTGCGAGGATTTTGATTCCTCCTCTGTTGAGAAAGCTCCATTGATTGCTTTCTCCTCTTGCCTTCTCCCTGTAGTAGACGATACCTTGATGGGTAAGGATTCATTTTGTGGTGAGAAGAGTGAGGACCAGCGCTCCTTCTCTTCTTACTTCCTATTTCCTCTTCCTGTGTTGGGCAGGTATTACTATATGGTTAGAGGGGTAACTGTTCTATCGTCGTATCGGTACCTGTTACCGAAACAGATATTGGGACAGTTACCTGTGCATTTTTCTTTTCATAGGCCTATTAGCTAGAACCTTTTCGTAGCCGAATAAGTCGTGCTGGGATGATAATAACCCCAGTACTTATCTTTCATTTTCTATATTTATTTTTCATGTCTATTTAGTTGTAGTATTTCTTTGTAGTTTGTATATTTTTGTTTTGTTTTTTTTTGTGGAGCTCACTCCTGTAGGTATTTTTGACAACTTCGTGTTGGCGAGGTTGTGATTCTTTGTATGGCGGGCCTGCTTCAGGTTTCCACGCGTCTTCTGGTATGCTCACTGGCTGAGCATTGGGTAACCTCTTCCCTTAGCTCTTTATGATTTTAATTTCTCTATCATATGATGTGTAGTTTTGTTTAAGTCTTTGGGAGAGCCAGTTTTGTTACCTTTTGCACGCAACATTTCATATGCATACTAGAAGCTTTTATAGTTTTATTTTGATTAGTTCATTGTAGCACACACCACTGCACCCACATGAGCGCGTGCTTAGCTTTTTGCGTGCTGCGAGTTAAACTCGTTTCTTTTGTATGATTTGGGAAAATTATGGTGCTGATATAGGATTGTGAGACGGAGTAAATTGTTGACCTTGCTGTGCTCCTAGTCAAGTGCTCTCGTCTCGTGTAGAAATTTGAGTAGATTTAATTTTTCTGTATGGTTATAGTTTTATATTTTTGTAATTGCGTAAATACTTTTTATTCTACTAAAAAATTGGTGAATCCGGTGTGAATTCTATGGTAGCTTAGGGATGTGTGTTGATGGTCATTAGGTTCATATTGCTTGAGTTGGGAGGATGGATAGTCTTTCTCGTTGGCTAAGAACTTGCCCCAAGATATTCTTGAAGCATGGGTATAGGTTAGTTCACTCGCATGAGCGTGATGTAGGCCATCAATTTGGCCCGGTTGAGCTTTGTGTCGTTCCTAACGTCTTGTCCTCGCTAGCTCCGTTGTGTCTACCCATTCTTTTGATTCAGCTCCACCTTTATTTCACCAAAGCCTCAAAGCCGATCCTAGTCGCACTCCCAAGTCGAGCTTTAGAGTTTTACATTTTTCATGTTGGGGTGTTGATGTGGTGCTTTTACATGTGAATATGTGGATGTGCTCCAAAGCTTATATTTGCTGAAATTGTTAAAAGAAAAGAAATTTGAAAAAGAAAAGTAAAAAAATGATGTTAATTGTGAAAAAGTGAAAAGTAAAAGTAAAATTGAAAATCCTATTTAAGACGTGAGTATTTCTGGAGTAGGCGGTGCACACACCTATTTGTTAAAAGTTAAGTCTGGGGGTGTGTTGTACCCGCATGTATTTTGGTTAGCTGATGGATTCATTTTATACTAGCTCATTTGGGTTTGGTGCATAGCCATTCTTATTTATCATTGTTTACCTTACCTAAACCCAAGCCCCATCTCTTCACCTAGAGTCCTACTGATTCGTGTGTGAACCAAACCAGCGCCATGGAGAGAATGTGAAAGTGCAAGCATATGGTCACCGACATTGGTGGATTCCTTTGGAGGTTATCCTGAGCCCTGATCTTTGGCAATGCTCGCTAAAGATTAGTCTACTTTCTCCCTATATGTGACTGGATGATTCACCGTGATTCCATTTTTGAGTAATAATAAAATGTTGATACACATTGTGAAAAATATAAAATATTTTGCATACTTAGAAATTTCTTCTATTATATTTTTACGCGTGCGAGCATGCGACTTCGCATGGTACTCCGTATCACAATTTCTTTGTTAGCTCATAATTTTCCCTATCTGCTTAAATTTTGCTTGCTCGGGACGCGCAAACAGTTAAGTCTGCGGGTGTGATGAGTCCATTTTATATACCTATTTTCGGACTCATCTGGGCTTGTTTTCTCGTTGATGCACTTTACTTTAGAGCTTTATTTGTTCATATTTGTTATTATGTCCTTTTTATGACTAAGTGAACATTTATGCCTGTGGTTGTGTATTTTGTTACTTTTATTGTTTGTACTCCTTTTTGTGATTGCCTGGAATGTCTGCACAGATTAGTGTTTTGTGTTTCCTACCGGTACAGGGGTCGTGTGTGGGTTCCAGGATGGTTGTGAAACAGGAATACTGCGCACGATCATGGGATCTAATGCGCACGATCACTAGTCATGCGCCCCTAATCGTGCGCAATACTCTTCGTTTTCCAAAATCTGCCTGGGGTAATCGCATGACCACTGGACCTAGTGAGCACGACCACTGGTCGTGCGCCACTGATCGTGTGCATTGATTCCTCTCTTCTGCAGTTCTGTCTGGGGTAATCGCACGACCATTGGACTTAGTGCGCACGACCACTGGTCGTGCGCCACTACTCGTGCGCGTTATCCCTGTTCTTATTCCTAATCTGCCATGCCAGTGCGCACGATCACTGGACATAGTGCGCACGACCATTGGTCGTGCACCCGTGATCGTGCGCGTTATTCAATTTTGCTTTCTATAAATATTGCAGGTCTCTCCCTAATTCATAATCGCTGACATCGCTCGACATTTCTCCGCCGTTTTCCGCCTTCTCCGTCATTTTTCATCATCTTCCACCCTAGGGAGGTGCTCCGGGCAAGCTTTCACCGCCAAATCTACGCCGGAGCTTCCTCTCGGCCTCCTCCATCTTCTCTTGGGTTCATTTCAAGCTTCAATGCCATAGCCACCAATCAAAGGGAAGCTTGCAACTTTCGTCTGCTATCGTGACACGAAGTTGACGGGCCATTGGAAGGTGGTGACAGCCCTTATCTACCCCGGTCGCAGTTGAGGACCGAGCTTGGACGTGGATTGACAACCCAACGATTCCAACCGTGAATCCACAACAAGACTTCGGATCCGGTCGATCTCTAGACTTGGTCTTCCTTTATTGTTGTATATGTGTGTTAAAACTTCATTTATATTGATGTTGTTGCACTTTAGATGTAAAGTTTATTAGATTCATGTCTATGTGATTTTGTATTGTTTTACGCTTTAGTTGCTTGAGGTGCGCCATATTTCATCCACCACCATCCACCCATGCCGCACTAGCAATTGCTAGTGGCATGCGTAGCGAAGAGGTGCTCACGACCCTCATTCCGCCATTCTAACCACCTCATCCGTAAGCCTACTCATCCATCCGCCCAACGATTCGTTGCATAGCGGCCCGAATAGTCTTCCATCCCGCCTGGCGAAGCATCGCATAGCGGCGTTGCATATGAGTAGTTGATATTGTTTTATTTTCTTTGTCCGCAATATCAAAACCCCATCATTACCGCTGACCTAAGGACTTCAATCTCAAGTCCTCCTCGAAATTAACTTCACCTTACTATGTTCCTTTAGAGATCGATACTTGGGAAAGCCCTCATTTTATATTACTTGGGAAAGCCCCCATTTTATATTCCCCGGCAACGCCGCCAAAAACATGATGCTAAAGATCACGGCAGTGAACCGGTCGCACAAGTAATTTAAAATGAGAAAGTTTTCCCAAGTATCTATCTCTTAAGAAACACAGTAAGGTGCAGTTAATTTTGAGGAGGACTTGAGATTGAAGTCCTTAGGTCGGCGGTAATGATGGGGGTTTTGATATTGCGGACAAAGAAAATAAAACACTATCAACTACTCCTATGCAACGCCGCTATGCGATGCTTCGCCAGGCAGGATGGAAGACTAGTCGGGCCGCTATGCACCGAATCGTTGGGCGGATGGATGAGTAGGCTTGCAGGTGAGGTGGTTAGAACGGCAGAATGAGGGTCATGAGCACCTATTCACTAAACACGCCACTAGCAATTGCTCGTGCGGCAAGGGTGGATGGTGGTGGATGAAATATGGCGCACATCAAGCAACTAAAGCGTAAAACAATACAGAATCACATAGACATGAATCTAATAAAGTTTACATCTAAAGTGCAACAACATCAATATAAATGAAGTTTTAACACACACACATACAACAATAAAGGAAGAACAAGTCAAGAGATTGACCGAATCCGAAGTCTTGCTGAGGATTCACGGTTGGAATCGTCGGGTTGTCAATCCACGTCCAAGCTCGGTCCTCAACTGCGTCCGTGGTAGAGAAGGCCTGTCACCACCTTCCAATGTCCCGTCTTCTTCGTGTCACGGTAGCGGACGAAAGTTACAAGCTCCCCTTTGCTTGGTGGCTATGGCGTTGAAGCTTCAAATGAACCCAAGAGATGATAGAGGAGACCGAGGGGAAGCTCCGGCTTGGATTTGTCGGTGAAAGCTTGCCCGGAGCACCTCGTTAGGTTGGAAGATGATGAAAAATGGTGGAGAAGGCGGAAAATGGCGGAGAAATGTCGAGCGATGTCAGCGATTACGAATTAGGGCGAGACCTGTAATATTTATAGAAAGCAGAATTGAACAATGCGCATGATCACGGGCGCACGACTAGTGGTCGTGCGCACTATGTCCAGTGATCATGCGCACTAACATGGCAGATTAGGAAGAAGAATAGGGATAATGCGCACGAGCAGTGGCGTACGACTAGTGGTCGTGCGGACGAAGTCCAATGGTCATGCGATTACCCCAGACAGGACTCCAGAAAAGAGGAATCAATGCACACGATCAGTGGCGCACGACCGGTGGTCGTGCGCACTAGGTCCAGTGGTCGTGCGATTAACCCAGGCAGATTTTGGAAAATGAAGAGTATTGCGCACGATCAGGGGCGCACGACCAGTGGTCGTGCGTATTAGATCCCATGATTGTCCGCAGTATTCCTGTTTCACAACCATCCCGGAACTCGCACACGAACCATGTACCGGTAGGAAAAACAAATCACTAATCTGTGCAGACATTCCAAAAAATCACAAAAAGGAGTACAAACAATAAAAGTAACAAAATACACAACCACGGGCATAAATGTTCACTTACTCATAAAAAGGACATAATAACAAATATGAACTAATAAAGCTCTAAAGTGAAGTGCATTAACGAGAAAACAAGCCCAGATGAGTCCGAAAATAGGTATATAAAATGGACTCATCAGTACAGAACAAATATCCCAGCTTGGGATTTGGCAGCAAACTTAGTTAGGTGAGACTTGCCAGTGTTAAGCACATAACACCTGCTACCAAAGATCCTAAAGTAGGATATGTTTGGTTTTCTGCCCTTCATAATCTCATAGGGAGTCTTTTTGTAATTCTTAGTTATAGATGCTCTATTGAGAACATGACAAGCAGTATTTATTGCCTCAGCCTAGAAATATTCTGGGAGTGAAGTGTCACTGAGTAGAGTTCTACCAGCCTCAATGAGAGTTCTATTCTTTCTTTTAGCAATACCGTTTTGCTGAGGTGTTCTAGGTTAGGAGAATTCCTGATGAATCCCTAGTTCTTCACAAAACCTTGTCATACACTCAGACTGAAATTCAGTTCCATGGTCACTTCTGATTTTGCCCACTGAATTGTTATATTCATTCTGAGTTTGTTTAACAAAGTTATGAAAAATGGTAGGGGTTTCAGATTTCTGCCTCAAAAAGAAAACCCATGTATATCTTTATACTATAAGGAAACTTCTAATCCGGCTGTGGTGTAAAATTTTAATCCCGTTTTACCCTCCTAAAAAACTATTTTTTAGGATTAACATGGGGGTACTTTGGTCTTTCGACCGCATCAAGCGTTAATTAAAACAAGCCGGCGCTGTTCACTGGCCTCAAAATCCCGAAACACGCGATTTCTTCCTTCCTTCTTCCGCGCAGTTAGGGCATAGCCCTCGCTCCTCCCGCAACTTTATGCCCGCACCTCCTCTCGCGCTTCTTCCACGCGACGGAAGTGTCGGTGGCGACGGGGGGATCGCAAACCCATTCGCATCTAACCCCAACCCTATTCTCCTTACCCACGGCGCTGATGGCAGCACGCGATCCAGTTTGCTTCAAGCTACGACCTCTTCCTTTCAAGTTATTTCTCACATCTTCCTATTCCTGCCCGTCGCAAGCCCGTCGCAAGACCGCCATTGTCGCATGTCCGCCGTCGTCGCATGTCCTCCCGCAATTATTGCACGCCTCCTCCAGGAAGATATCGCACGCCTCTGCCGCGATTTATTCCTCGATTCTGCTCAAAATGGAACAAAGGAAAGGAGAGTAAGTACGCCTCTTCTCTGGTGAGATTCAGTCTTCTTCGACCTAACACCCTTCTTCAGCATGTGCGGTTCATTACTCTCATCTTCTCACTGCTTACTCATGGCAGTCGTTCTATGCTCGCTGCTACTTGGTGAAACTAAAAGCCTCCTTCATAACATCAATCCCCATCGTCGGCATTCAAGGGGTTTATGACAAAGGTGCAAAGTTAGCTGCTTTACTGCAGAAATCATCATCAGCAAGCCTATAAGGTTCATTTTTACACACACATTTTAGGGCAGAATTCTCCTCTTCATGTGCGGTTCATTTTTGGTTCATTTGGCATGAAGAGGATCATTTGTCGATGAACCACACATTTATGTTATTTACATAAGAAAAAACATGTATTCATGATTTCATTTGGAGAGCAAGAAAAACATTTTTGTATGGGCTGCTATGCGGGTAATTGAATGACAATCCTTTCCATCAACAGTATTATTTAGTGATTTTTGTATGCTCCTACCTATGAATTAACCAAAAACCTGGCCTAAAGTTTCAAATTTTTTTTTCTTCTTGTTAGTATTGCATAAATAGTCTCACCAAGTAGCTGTACGTATACTTTAAATTTGTTATGGTTGAAGTTCTGGAAGCTTCTCTTTTTTTTACAAGAGAAAATGGCGGCTACAATAATCTTTTGGAGCATGTTGCATTTTATTACATTTTACATATTACAACTGCTTTTGCAAAGCGCTCTAACTCCGATGATCTTATGAAGCTTTCAAACATGACATCCAATGTTCCATACATATTACTTCTTTACCAGGCTAAAGAATTTTGTGATATTATAATCAATGAATCCCTCATAGATCATGTCCATACAGTTAGGAGACAGTTTCCATCATTCACAATATGCTATTTAACAAACAAGCTGATGAATTTCATAAATAAATGGTGAGTTCTATCGAAAGAATCCTTTCCATTCTTTTCAATTTCTAAACTATTTTTTCTTCCAATTATCAATTGGAACCATTCCACTGAGCATTTTATCTTTCAACTTTGCTACAAAAAGAATGCATAGTCATTAAATGTACAAGTCTATCACTTTCTTCTTTTCTTCCATGCTTGCTTAATTTTGGTGTTACGTCAAAATTATACATGTTTTTCTTATTATACCAATTCAAGATTTTACTTGATTATGATTATAATCCATGTTTCTGATGTAAAATATTTTTGTTAATAATTACAGTTCGATGCTTTTAAGTCACACTGTCTCCAAATGTTGCCCGCACCTTCATTAAATGCCGCACCTTCGTGATGCATCAATAATTATTGATGTTTGGAATTACTTAAGGCTTCATAAATTAAAATAACTTCGATTTTAAGTTTTGGACTCGAATCAAGTGGCCATTCAGCAACATATATTCTATTAAGAAAATGTTTGTTGACATTTAAGAGCCTCATATCACCTGCACACCCCTCCACAACTGATGTCCCCTTCGTGATGGATCAATAATTATTGATGTTTGAAATTACTTAAGCCTTCAAAAAAATAAAATAACTTTGATTTTAAAATTTAGACTCCCACCAAGTGGCCATTCAGCAACATATATCCTATTAAAAAAATGTTTGTAGACATTTAAGTGCCCCATATCACTTGCACAGCCCTCCTCTTGGTGTACCTTCGTGATGGATCAATAGTTATCCGCATAGATGATGTTTGCAATTATAACTATTTAGAATGCTCAAGCTTGGAACTTCAGATGGTAAATTCATTTAGGACACTGCACCTCAAAACTTATCTAATTATTTTAGTTTTGTTTTCAGCTTCAGTTTAGTTTGAAGCTCTAGCAATTAATTTAGTTTTTAGTTTCAATTTAATTTTCAATTTCAGTTTAATTTTCAGTTTAGTTAGAAGCTCTTAAGAATATATTCCTGATGTGTAAATGTTTGCAATATATTCCTGCTGTGCAATGCTCACTGCAGGCAGGAAATTTCTTCTTCTGCATTAATATTTCAAACAAACCAAAACTGATGGAGTAATTTATGTTCAGATTTACCTTGCAGCCTCTCACAAAAATTAGATGCAGCCAAGGTAATTTCTTGGATGAACTTTATGAATGAACTTAAGATGAATTTTTTTGAGCCGTTTTTATGTTTCTGCAGTTTAGAGCAGTTTTTTAGAGTAGCTTTTTCATACTGATTGAGCCAAAAAAATTTAATTTTCTTAATTTTACAGTGGTATGTTTCTATGTTTGAATGGTTCAGCTTTTTTGCGATGTATGCAGGATATCACATATCAACAGAGGTTTCACCGGGCTTTGTTGCAACCATCATCTCATATTGGGTAATTTTTTTGAGCCATTTTTTTACGCTCTGCAGTTTTAGAGCAGTTTTAAAACAGTTTTTCCAGAACAGTTTTTTTAGATCAGTTTTTTTTATTTCTGCTGTGTTCCTTAATCTAATTTCTTAGGTTTTTTGTTCCGGACATTTGTCCAGTGCCTGAAACTTTTATTCCTTTTCATTCCATTTTCTGTTTATTCCATTTTCTATCCATTTTATGTTTACACTTTATGCTCCTTACCAAGTAGAACAAAGGAATCAGTAAAAAATATTATGTTGGTGATGTTGCGTGTTTTATCATACTGATTGAGCTAACTGTATATGACGCTTGACCAATTCTAACTAGAATTGAAATTTCGGTTAGAATTGGTTCTTAAGAGTTTTATATCTTTATACTATAAGCAAGAAGCAAAAGAGCCATGGTGTAATATTTGGATGCCCAAAATACCCTCCACAATAGTGTATCATTTATTCCCTAAATACCCTCCACAATGCAGTTTTTGGTCATTTCTTTCATCCCCGCAGTATTCCATGGCCTCAAAATCCCGATATTATAAACAACAGCAACCAGAAGGTCTCGCGCTTGCCGGCGTTTCTTCGCAGTTAGGTCATTTCTTCACGATCTTCTTCTCAAAAACCCTTGCGCTCTTCATTTCTTCGCGATCTTCTTCTCAAAAACCCTCGCGCTCTCCATTTATAAACAACAGCAACCAGAAGGTCTCGCGCTCGCCGGTCCCATCATCGACCTCTTTCATGCTCGCGTCTCTCGGCGCAGCTTCTCTTCGGAATCCCATTGTCGGCGTCTTCGACCTCGCCACCTCTGAGATGCTCCTACTCGGGGATTCCTGAATGGATATCGTGTCACGGAGGTGTTGGTTGCTTTCCGCGAGAACTTAGGGTTTTGAGTCATTTCGGGAATTTCATTTGAAGTTCAGGGAGAAATGCCCATGGATTCTCCCTCGGGTAAGGAGGGCGAAATATCCGAAAATTATTTTGTTGAGGTCGATCCCACCGGGCGATACGGTCGGGTGAGCACTCTTCCTGAATCCAATCCTTTGATTTCTATAATTTCCTTCCATTTAATAAATTTGGAGTTTGTTTTCATGATTCCTCCTGAATGATATCTTTAAATCTAAAATTTTGTTGTTGTTGTTGTTGTTTCAGTACAACGAAGTGCTGGGAAGTGGCGCTTTCAAGACAGTGTAATCTCTATTATGTCTACTTTATGAACTAAATTCAATATATCTTTTTTTTGAATCATGAGTGCTGACTTTGAGCATGGCTGAATGATGACGGATATAAAGCTTTTGATGTGGCTGAGGGAATATAGGTTGCTTGGAATCAGGTGAAACTTGCATACGTTCTACAGAATGCAGAAGATACAGAAAGACTCTACTCTGAAGTCCACTTACTGAAGACTTTAAAGCATAAGAACATAATTAAGCTCTATAGTTCATGGATAGATTCCCAGAACATCAATTTCATCACTGAGGTCTTCACCTCGGGGACGTTGTGACAGTCAGTTCATTCTTCTTCCTTTTGTGATTTCTGTCTCTATTTCTGTGTATAGAGATTTTAATGATTGTTTCATTTATATCCTTCAAGGTATCGCAAGAGACATAAGCATGTTGACTTAAAGAGAGCTGAAGAATTGGTCCAGTTTTCATTTAAATCCTTCAAGGTATCAAAGTTCAGTTTTTGTTTTACATGCTATTTCATATTGTTTCCAACTTCACATGATAGGCATGCACACAAGTTCTACTGGATTTGACAGAGATGATATAGAAATTCATTTGATTTAATCATTTTGTAGGGCTCCAATTTCAGTACATCTATAAGTGGATAACCTAAGTTTCAAAAGGTTCATTCTATATATTTGACCCATTTTTAAATGTTTGAGCTTCTTTCAAATATTGTCTTCCATGTCTACTATTTTATATTTGCTCATGTGTCCTTGAACTTGATAGACTAAATTAGCTTCAGAGTTCAGGCAAGAAGATAAGTATGAATTGTGTTACAACATAATTTCTCCATCACTTTTTTTGTCTGCGTTTACTGATGGTTAAATTAATAATAAAGAGGGTTGCTATGAAATGTGTTTTTGTCGATAAATATTCAACCAGGGATTAATCTAATTGAACGACAACGCTTGATGAACTCAATGCGACTGAATTTTTTTAGGAAATAGAGATCATTGTCAATTATTGAGACCATCCTTGAGACTTTGCATAATGACCAATGTCGCCGCCTACGACCAGTGTCGCCGCCTACGATCAGTGTCGTCGCCCACGACCAGTGTCGCTGCCCACGACCAGTGTCGCCGCCCCCATCGAATCTCGCTGCCCTAGTCGAATGTCTCCTCCCCCACCAAATGTCGCCGCCCACGACCGATGTCGTCGCCTATGACTGATGTCCCCTTCCGCGACCGATGTTCCCTCCCGCGAACGATGTCGCTGCCCCCGACCGATGTCATTGCCCTGCATGACTGATGTAGCTGCCAACAATTGATGTCGCCGCCCATGACTGATGTCGCCCATACGACCGATGTCGCCTCCCACGACCGATGTCACCGCGCACGACCGATGTCGCCGCCCACGACCGAGTCGCCGCCCACGACCGATGTCGCCGCCTACGACTGATGTAGCCGCGCACGACTGATGTCGCCGCCCATCACCAATATCCAACATCGCCCCCATGACCAACATTGTCATCCATGTCCAATATCGGCGCCCACGTCCAACGTCGATACCCCCGACCAATATCGCCTCCCTCGACCAATGTTGCCGCCCACGATCAATGTTGCCGCCCACGATCAATGTTGCCACCACGACCAATGTCGCCGTCCACGACCAATGTCTCCGCCCATGTCTAATGTCTCCCCCAGGACCAAGGTCACCCCCTATAACCAATGTCGTCGCCCTCGACAAATGTCGCCGCCCTCGACCAAGTTTTCGACACCGACCAATGTCGTCGCCCCCTACCAAAGTCACCGCCACCTACCAATGTCGCTCCATCGACCAATGTTTCCCCCATGACTAATGTCGCTCACATGATCAATGAAGCCCCCATGACAAATGTATCCCCCACAACAAACGTCGTCACCACAACAAATGTGGCACCCACGACGAATATTGTCGGCACGGGGTCCCCCGTGCACGACTGCTTGTCTAGAATAATCATCTACTACCACAAATGTATAGACTTTCCTACCTACACTATGAACTGACATATTACCAAATAGATCCGTATGCAAGAGGTACAAACACCTCACAGAGTCATTGGTATCAAGAATATGAAAAGAGGATTTGGTCTGCTTGCCTTTTTGACAGCTGAGCATATACCCTCTTTTATGCACTTAAATTGAGGACAATTCCTCACTAACTCTAGGCTATAGAGCTGGCCTATAGTCTTATAGTTTAGATGAGCTAGCCTCTTGTGCCATTGGACACACTGAGATACTTTCTCATCTGCAACTAAACATACAGGAGAGTTCATGTTTTCATAATCAAAATTTAAACAATAAACATTCCCTTTTCTATAACCAAACAAGATCACCTTCTGATCATTTGTCCTTTTGATCTAACACCCATTCTTAATAAATGAAATATCATACCCAAGATCACTCAGCTGACTTATGCTAATCAAGTTATGTTTCAAACCTTTTACATAAGTCACTTGAGTGATTGTTATAGAACTAAAGGAAATATTACCAAACCCTTTAATGACCCCTTTTTCTGATCCACCAAAGATCACTTTAGTTCCATTCCCTATGGGAGTATAGTCTTTTAACATTCTCCTTATTCCAGTCATGTGCCTAGAACATCCACTGTCCAAGTACCATATAGGGGCATGATAACTTGGACCCACCTACAGCAAATAAAATTAATTTACCTTAGAACACCAACTTTTATGGGTTCTAGGTTCATGTTAGAATGAAACTTGATGTTCTTATCAACAGTCTTCCTCACAGGTAAGCTGACATTCTTCTTGACACTGGTGTTGTGCCAACAATCCATGGCATAATGCCCTATCTTACCACAACACCAACACTCATATATATTATACCTCTTTTTAGGTACAGTTTTAACAGCATTGCTGTCAGCTGTTCTTAACACTATTGGTACAGTAGTTCTTTGCTTGAGTGCTGGAGCTACAACTTTGTCATTTAGAATTTCAGGCTTACCATAACCATGTATAATATCATGATCATGTCTATTAGTTGGCTGCCATACCTTTTTGAAGGAAATGGGGTGTTTGAATGCTAGAGGCTGTACTCGGGATTTGCCTTTTCTTTTGGAATTGGCAGCCCTTGCATTTCCCTCAAAGCTCAATCCAGTCTTACCTATTTTAGGAATAAAGTCATCAATTAAAGGTAAAACTGATTTTGGCTTAGAGAACTTAGCCACCAGATCCTTTTTCTTCTGAAGTTTTACTTCCAAACTTTTGATTTGATAATTCTTGAATGTTATAGTACCCATCTGAATAACAGTTATGTTTTTCAGTTTGGCTACTTCATTCATCTTTAGATCCAACAATTTTTCTGAATCTAATACAGCCATCTTAAGATCAACAATTTCCTTGGCCAGTGCTTTATTAAGAATTCTGCTTTTCTTAAGTGCTTGAAGCAGGTCCCCATATTCATCATTAAGTTGATGAACATCTCATTCAGATTCAGATTCATCAACATCTCTTGATGCAGATGATTCTGATTCTAGACCAGTATAGTAATCAGAATCTATTGAAGAATTATTTACCTTAGTAGGTCCAGGCTAATCCTGGTACTGATCTTCTTCTGTCAAGGCCATTAGCCCTTTACAACAAGGTTCTTCAATTTCATTTACTGAATCCAGCCACTTCAATAATTCAGCCTCTTCTACATCCTCTATAGTTGCCAACAGTCATATATATGCTTCAGCTTCAGCTTCAGCCTCAGAATCTTATGATGAAGAATCTGACCAACTTTTTAGCTTCTTTGCAACAAGGGATTTCTCCTTCTTCCCCTTTTTTTAGTTTCTTCTTAACATTAGATTCTTTTCTTTTGTCAGGACAATCAGCTACCACATGTCCAGCCCTGTTGCAGCAATAGCAAACAATCTTAGTTGAAGATAATTTACTAAGTTTAGAGCTATACGTGTCCTTCCTAGAGGATTTCTTTTTTTGATAGTAATCATCCTTGGATTTTGAGGTTGATGGCTTGGATCTCTACTGTTTCTTCTTGAAAAACCTTTGAAATTGTCTTGAGAAAGATGCTAAGTCTTCATCAGAATTGGGAATATCTGATGTGTGACTGTCAGAACTTTCTGAAACAACTTCTGCAGCTTTCCTAGGAGGTGATGGAGACATCCTCCTATCCTTTCTTATGTCTTCAGTCTTGAAAGCCACTGACTTATCTTTGTAATCAATTTTATTACTTTTCAACTCCTCTTTTTTGACCATCAGCTGCATTTCATATGAAAGCATTTTGCCAAATAATGTTGGAGGTGAAATTTCTGCTAGTCTGGCCACTTCCCTAATAACACATATCTTAGTGTCCCAGTCATCAGTCAATGATCTCAGAAACTTATCATTTAACTCGTATGTGCTGAATACTCTTCCATATGACATCAATTCATTAACTATTCTGAAGAATTTCTTGTAACATTCAGTTATGCTGTCTGTTTTAGAATGTCTAAAACTTTCATACTCCTGATTCAGCATAGACTTTCTATCTTCTCTCACCTCTTCTGAACCCTCCATGTAGATAATAAGGGTGTCCCACATTTATTTGGAGGTCTTGTAGTGGATCAAATTTTGGAATGTCGAATCATCTATGGAACTGACTATTATATTCTGTGCTCTCTTATCCAATGTTGCCAAGATGATCTCATCCTTTGTCATTTCAGAATATTCCTTTGGTGTTCTGAGATTTGCATCAAGAACTGAGACTTTCATTGGAATGAATGACCCTTCTTTGATTGTCATGTAGATTCTTGGATCTAAAGCTTCCATAAACAATCTAACACTTTCCTTCCATATGCCAAAAATTTCTTTCCTGCATAGGGTAACTTCATGGAAGCAAACTCCTTATGATTCTCTATGGATCCCATGTTGCCTAATAGATTTCTTCCTTGGAGATCTACTCAGACTGTTAGGTCTTTTCTTTGAGTAACCTCCCTCTGATACCACTTGAAAGAATTGGTTTCAAGAAGTTCTAAACACCTAGAGGGGGGTGAATAGGTTCAATTCTTTTTCTAACTTAGGTAGATAATTCTATCTATTTCAGCAATGTATTCAGCAGAAAGTATAACACAGCATTTACATACACAGCATTCACAGATTACATACCAGTTTTATATTGGTTCCCCAAATGATGGGTACATCCACTTTCCCCCTTCGTCTATCTAGCAGTGTACTAGATTCGGCCTAACTTCCTTCCTTCTTCTAAGATCCGCAGATCTTACAGCTCAGGAGCAAGAATGGTTCCTATAACTCAGAGTGAATCCACACTCCTACAACTCAGGCACAAGCCCTACCTCAGCCTCTTCTATAGGCCTACAACTCATAGTGACACCCCACTCCTACAACTCAGGCAACAGCCCTACCTCAGCCTCTTTCACAGGCCTACAACATAGGGAACAAATTCCCCTACCTCAGGCACTCAGCCCTACCTCAGCCTTTATAATTTAGGCTTACAACTGAGAGATATAAATCTCCTACACTCAGATCTAGTACAAATCCTACAAAAATTAATGATGAAAAGTTTTTGATATCTTCAACCAGATGGAGAGTGAATTGGTTGAAGTCTTCTTAATCAGTTCTTGAAAGAACTGATTTCTTAAGGATCAACCTGACTTAGCTTTCTTCAAAGCTTCTTGAATCTGAACACAATAGGGTTGATCTTCTTGATGTTGGAGTTGATCTTCAATCAGCTTCCTTCAGAAATTAATCTGAATTCTTCTTCAGACTTGATCTGAATTCTTCAGGTAGACTGTTCAGAATCTGCCTTCACTGGATGAGAACTTCTCTCCTTCTTATTTTTCTCTCTCTACAATCTGTTGACTGTTTCTTTCTCTTCTTCTGGATTCTCAATCCTTCAGAGATTATAATTGATTGGCTTGATTAACTTCTCTCTATTCAGTAAGTGTTGTTCTTGTAGTAGTAGTTCACCTTGATTGTTGAGAGAGCACATCTATATATAGGCTTCATCCATGGTAACCGACTGTTCCGGTTTCAAATAGTCTTCTGACACCTCTGATAGATGTGACAACAATGTCAGTAATGATATCTGTCAAGTCTTCACTTGTATTACTTCAGCTTTCATTGAACTTTGACTCAGCAGCAGAGAATATCGACTGAATACTTCATATATGTCCGACATACATAGTCCATGTGTCGACCCAAGTCTTGTTGTTGTCAACACAGCTTCTGTGGAATGTGTCGACACAAGTCCTGTGTGTCGACACAAACACTCCTTGTCTTGACAAAGTTGGTGTCGACAGAATTCTGGTGTGTGTCGACACAAGTTCTGTTTGTCGACACAGTAGTTGTCGACAAAATTCTGAAATGTGTCGACAGCTTCTCTGTGTGTGGCCACAACTTCTAATAATGTTGACACAAGTATGGCCCTTAGTGTCGACAGAGCGTTGTCGACAGATTTCTGTGTGTTGACACAAATTCTGGATGTCGACACAATCTGGCCCTTGGTGTCGACACAGCGTTGTCGACAGATTTCTGTGTGTCGACACAAATTCTGGATGTCGACACTATCTGGACCTTGGTATCGACATAGCGTTGTAGACAGATTTTCTGTGTGTTGACACAAATTCTGGATGTCGACACAATCTGGCCCTTGGTGTCAACACAACCATTCTCAAGTGTCGACACTTGTACTTAGAAAAATTTCTTTTCCATTTTCTTAACCTGCACATGATAACTTAACATAACATCAAATACAACTTGATGCATATCATTGAGTTAAGTGAGGGTTCTCCAAATCTGGTACACATTTTCCAATGTACCCAACAAGTAGAGGTAGTCAATCGAGAGATTAAGCATATATTAGAGAAAATCGTTTCACTTAATAGGAAAGATTTTTCCATAAAACTCGACGATGCGTTGTGGGCATATAGTACCGCATACAAAACAACAATTGGTTGTAAACCGTATCGATTAGTCTACGGCAAAGCATGTCATCTCCCCGTAGAATTAGAACATCGCGCTCTTTGGGCTTTAAAACTCTTAAATCTCGACGCTATCTTAACCGCTCTAAATAGAAAACTACAACTAAATGAGATCGATGAATGGCATGCAAACGCTTATGAGAGCAATAAGTTCTATAAGGAGCGTTCTAAGTTTTATCATGACCAAAAAATCAACACCCAAAAAACTTTTTCTCCGGACGAACTTGTCCTTCTTTATAACTCACGACTGAGGCTTTTTCCCGATAAACTTAGATCATGCTGGTCCGGCCCTTCAAAGTTGAAGAGGTTTGGCCATATGGGATCCTGTGGGCAGTAATTTTGAATACATAACCCTCCTAGATATATAAACCGCCAAAATAGTCAAGCTACGCGTCTATAAACACAGCGCTCCTAGAAGGCACCCCATGTTTTTCTTTTTATCTATCTCTTTACCTTTTTCTTTGCTATCTTTCTTAATAATGCAGGATTCCTAAACTGCGCCTTCCCCACCTCCTTTCAGGGAAGCTTCTACACCCTCTCTTTATTTTCTTTGTACATATTGTCTTTCCTATTTTGTTCCGCATACTTACGTTCCAACATTGAGGACAATGTTGGACTTAAGTATAAGGTTGTTTTCTCGCTTTATTTTTTTCCGCACTTCTATTTTCTACACTGTACTTCTACTTTCTGCACTACAAAAACCTTAAAATATATAAATGAAAAAAATATATAACAACCCAACAAAAAAAATTATAAAATGAAAATTCCAAAAAAAAATTTTCTTTTCCTTACTTTTTATTACAAAAATTCCAAAAAAATTATAAACCAAAAATTCCAAAAAAATTATAAAACAAAAAAAAAATATTTTTATTACAAAAATATATGAAAATTCCAAAAAACTCTAAAAAACCAAAAATATATTTTGAATCAAATAAATCAAATATACCATCCTTAATTTTCTTGGTATCCAAAAATTTTGTTTTGAGTTTATTTATATGTGAATTTTATTAATTATTTGTTTGATATTCCTTTGTTAATTATTGATTGAATAATTTAAATAGCCGGAGTTAAGTTTTAAAGAATTCATTATGTTTTGTTAAAAATAGAGAACTAGTTTTAGGCACTACTTCTAATTTTCATTGAAATAAGCATTTGTATTATGTTAGAAAATAACGACTATAGAATTCAATTATGTTTACTTTTAGATTTCTAAAAAATTGGAAGGTACAATTTATTAAGGTTGCTCTCAAATATTTTTTTACTTAAAAATCTAGTTTTCTTTTCTCCCCTCACTTATCATGACTTACTTGGCATGATAATTTTTTTTACCCTTAAAAGATCCTATGTCAATGGGAATAAGATTTCGTTCTAAAAACATAGGGACACAATAATTTAAAAATATTATATGTTACGGAGTAAGAGGATAAAATTCATTACTCCCACACATATGCATTGGGTTAATTTTATTATTATGAAAAAATATGATATTAGGGAAATAATATTTCATTTTCCTAATAATCCAAAAAGAAAAATATGGAGGTTCGAGAAAAAAATACGGCACCTCAAAATCCAAGCCCTCTTCATAAACCAACATCAACCCCCCTTAGCCAATTTCATGATTCTAGAATTAATTGAAAATCTTTTTAAGAGCATAATTTGTAAATTGCATTATTTCCAATAAAACTCCTATAAGCTAAAGTTCATATAATTCCAAACTATTTTTGTTAATCTAATCATTACAATTATTGTTTTCTATTTGATTACATCAAGAAGTCTTTTGGCCAAAACTTTGGCGCTATTTAAATCATCTACATAATTTTAGGACTTAACTCTTACATCCCATATATTTATTTAGATCTCTTTTATAATTAATTAAGCGGTAGCTAAACTTAGAGTTTTTTTTATTTCTTATAAGTTCACCTCAAACTTTTGTTATGAAATATCAAAAGCTTAAGTCTGGAGGTATTTGATGAGTTGTAAATATACCTAGATTATAGTATTTTTATTATGTCATTTTAGTTTAATTTTGTCTTTTTTACTTAGTTTTATTTATTAAATTGCTTTCTTTTTGCACTAACTTAACTTAATTTTGATTCCTGCAATTTTTCAGAAAAAGTCAAAAAAATGACCTGACATGCTCTAGTACATGCCCGTGTACTTTGGGTCACGCCCGTGACCACGCCGTGACACTTCATTTCAAGTGGAATCAGAAGATTCTAATGAGAAAAGTTTGACACGCCCGGGGTCACGCCCGTTGAAAGGGGGAACTAGATCTGATATACTCTAGAGGGGGGTGAATAGAGTATATGGTGCTTTTTAAAACACAAAGAAAAACTTTTGCAAAGCTTTACAACACTTGTTGTAATGAGTGTAAGCAGGGAAGCAGAAATAAAACTAATCACAAAACTAAGCTATGCAGAAACTAAGCACAAGAAAATCTAGGCCAGAAACAAAAAGAAAACATGCAAAACCAGATGACACAAGGAATTATAGTGGTTCCCCAACTTGGGTACATCAACTCTTCTACCACCCTAGGTAGGAATCCACTGCAGGATGAGTTGATCAGGTGTCCTGGGCACCAATGAGCTTTTGATAAGGTGCTCAAAAACCAAATCAGATTTTTTGATCAGGTGTCTTGCCACCAATGAGCTTTTGACAAGGTGCTCAAAAACCAGATTCAAACTTTTGAAGGGAGTTTGAAAAACCCTTTACAGAATGGGGGTGAGAGAGTGATGGCAGTCTTCTCTTTCTCAAGCAACTGAGAAGACTATGTGGATTCAGTGATGTTGTCAAAGCTCCCCCTGAGTCCTTGAAATCTTCAGGAAGATGAGCTTTGCTGAGGGTGATAGGCCTTCAAAGATAGATCTCCAGCAAAAGATGATTTCAGCAAGCTGAAATGTTGAGTGTCTGGAGTCTTGAGATGATGTTGGCCTTGAACACTTGAGAGCTGAAGAGATCTGAAGAATGTTGAAAGCTTGATCTCTCTGATGAGTGTTCTTCAGAATTCTTGTTGACAGAAGATTGAGAGTCTCTGTGTATTGAGTTGTGTGTGCTCTACCTGTCAATCTCTGTATTTCTTCTCTATTTCATTCAAAAACATTCTGTCAATTATTCTCTGTGTCTGAATAGGATATTACTCTGTCAAAGATAGCCGTTGGTCTGCATTGATTACAGCCTTAATTGCATAATCTGTTCTGAAGGAAAGTCCACTGAATTGTTCCTTGAAAAATTCCTTGATACTTGCTCCAGAAGTAAATGAAAACGGCTGGCAGATCTTCTGAATTAAATGCAGAATAACTTCTATCTGATTTGAATTTGAATTCTGAAAGATAACTGAAATCGTCGAACTGAGCTCTGCTATCGTCGATCTGAGCTCAGCGAACTGGAAAATCCAAGCAGCAAAGAAATCGTCGATCTGAGCTCAAAGATCGTCGAACTGAGCTCAGAGATAAGGATCTAACGCAGAGTCAAAATCGTCGACCTGAGCTCAGCGATCGTCGACCAGAGCTCGACGATATTATGAGGTTTGAGCTCAGCGATCGTCGAATGGAGCTCGACGATCTGTCAATAGTTGAGCTAGACGATCGTCGACGGGAGTTCGACGAAACGTCGTGCTGAGCTCGACGATTTGGACTTAGTCTCCAGAAAAACTTGGGTCTTCAGGAGCAGCTTCCAATCCTAGCCTTCTAACCCTTAGACTCAATTCTAATTGACCTATTAAGCTATACAGAAGGTCAAAACACAGATTCCTAGAGACATAGTGATCCTGACCCAAATTAGTAATAGGGTGTTCCAACAATCTCCCCCTTATTTGGGTTAGGAAAACTATTTACAGACATAGGAAAAACAAACAACATCATACAGTCAGAAAAACATAAAAACAACAGCAGCTAGACATCACAGAACCATCACAGAGATATATATAAACATGATATCCAGAGGGCAGTCAGAAAAACCAAGAGTTATCACCTTACAGAGTTATTCCTTTTCTTTGCCTTTTACCATTTTAATTTCTCTGTTAGGATCTAAAGCTTGTTGTTTGGATCTGGTATCATCAGCTGCACCCAAATAAATTTGCTTTGATGTCCTGGGAACCACTGCAGCTGGATGCAATTCCATGTACCTGTCTGCATCAAAAAATTTGCTGGAAGCATATCTTTCTAGTTCTTTCTGTCTTTGTTCTGACATTGTGGAGATGTTGGAAGTGTCTAGGCCTTTCTCTTTGGCTTTCTTGATTTGATCTAAAGCAGCCAGCTCTTTCATTCTAGCAGTCCAAGCCATAGGATTCTTCTCAGGGTCCTCAAATGGAACAGGTGGCTCATACCTGTTGGAAGAAGTATCTTGAGGAGTCCTGGCAGTCACAGTATCTTTGAGCTTATAGGGGAAAGGACCAGAAGATGTATCAGAAGGAACATGTCCTCCCCTAGAGTAAGGATGCTGCCTGGAATGCCCTTTAGAGTAAACCTGAGTCTCTCTTTGGTTTCCCCTATATCCTCCCCTTCTAGAGTAAGAGCCCCTAGACTGGCTTTCCCTTTGATATGTTCTAGCATGAGGTTGGTAGGGAGCCTGGCTTCTAGCAGGGCCTGAACTTGCAGAGCTGCCACCTGCACCTGCATCAGGTGGAGGTGGTGGAGGAGGATGAGGGTGCTTGAACTGAGTGGAACCTTTCTCATACTTCCTCTTCTTCTTCATAGCCTTTAGCTGGTTCTTAGAGAACTGCATCCAATGCTCAGAAATTGGGCAGTTGTGCAGAATATAATAAGGGACATCATTGTCATCTCTAACTTTGGCAGGAGGAACCCTCTTCAATGCCTTACTTCTTGCTTTCCTTTTCTTTGCAATGGTGGCAGATGAATCATCAGAAGCAGTGTTATAATCCTCAGATTCAGAACTCTGTGCATCATATAAAGCATCAATCTTCTTCATCAATGTTTCTTTCAGTTGGACAGCAGCTGATGGGGCAGAAGCAGAAGGGGCAGCAACAGGAACATCAACAGATGGGGCAACAGGTATAACAATAGGTGCAACAGCATATGGAGCAACAGAAACAACTTCAGAAACAACACTAGTAACTTCAGGAGAGACAGCAGCAGCAGCTTCAGTAACAACAACAACAACTTCAGCAGGCTCAAAAACAGCAGCCTCTGTCATCAGAGAATCCTGGGGAATGGGCTCATCATCAGCAATTGGAACATTTTCTTCCTCAGTAGCAACAGCAATTTCAGAAGTAGATACAACCTTGTCTTCAGCAGCAGCAACAGCAGCAACATCATCAGAAGCAACAGTCACTGAATGAATAAAAGCAGAAATGATACTGGGGTCACAGCATGAGAAGGGCACCAGAGCCTTGGATAGATCTTCTGAGGGCTGGGCAGCAAGAACCTCTGGGGGCTGGACAGCATATGGCTCTGGGACGCAGCTGTAGAATGCAGGATCAAAAGCAGACAGCAAAGACCTTAGGTCTATTGCTAGGACTGGAGTAGCAGAGGCAACAGATGCAGGAGCAGCAGCAGTAGCAGAAGCAGACACAGAAACAGCATCAGTAGCAGCAGAAGCAGCAGCAACAGCAGCATGAAGGCTGGCTTCATAGGGCATCTCCCCCTGCCTGGATACAGATACAGCTGTATCAAGGCACACTGCTGGGGGTGCTGCTAGAGGAGTGAGGAAGGAGGAAAGCCTGGCAGAGAGAGCTGCCACTGACTGTTGTAGAGGAGCTAAAGAGGCCTCCATGAGAAGAGAGAGCCTGGGTGCAAGGAGCTCATACAACTGGTCAGCTAAGGCTGGGAGATCTACATGCTCAATAGCAGGAGCAGAGGTAGATGGAGGAGGGATGGCTGAGGAGGCTGGAAGTGGAATGGAGGGCTCAGGTGTTGGAATTGTGGAGATGGAGGACAAGGGGATAGATATGGATGGAGTGAAGGATGGTTGGTCAAGGATGTGGTGGAGGAGATCTTGGAAAGATGTTGAGGAGGATGGTAAGTCTGGAGGAGAGGAGGGGGAATCATCCATGTAGGATTCATCCAGAAGTGTGAATGATGGTATGGATGGGAGATGAGGTGACATCTGGTGGGGGATAAGAGAATAGGGGATGGAAGTGGTCTGCTGGTGGAGATGAGATGGTTGCTGGAGATGGAATAGAAGTTGGAGATGGGCTGGAAATTGTAATTGTGGATGAAGCTGGAGTGGTGGATGGAATGGGTAAGATTGGACTTGGAGGAGGAGAAGCAGCACTAGCAGCAGGCAGGTCTTCTGCAGGGGCAGAAGCCTGGGGGGGAGTGACTCTTAGAGTCCTGGTGCCTGAAGGGCCAGATGGAGAGGGCCTGCTGGGCTTGATGATTTGCCTGTCCCATTTCCCAAATAGGGCACAGGTGAGTCTCTTGGAGGCATTGATGTGCACTCCAGAGGAGACTAGCAGGGTAGGGCACTTAGCCTGAAGGAAGACTCCCAGAATTCTTCCATAATTCACAAAGGTTTTGTTTATCTTTTTCTTCAACAGGTCAAAAAAGACTTCTCCCCAGTTCAAGCTTTTCCTATCCACTAGAGCTCCCATGAGGCAGAGCTGATATCTGGAGATGGTGTCATGGGCAGAATGTTTGGCCAACAGAACCTTGCCTACAATATCTGCCAGAAACCTGTATTCCACTGACAGGTTCCTATTAAACAACTTGCTAGGGTTCCCCTCAGGATGACCCATCCTGGCAAGAATATCAGAGAATTCTTCTCCAGAAAGTTCAGCAGAGTCTTCACCATTCCTTAAACCAAAAACCTCTGTGAGGACTGTTGGGGTCAGAGGTACCTGGGTGCCACCAATGGATCCAACAATAGTGTTGTTGTCAATGTTGTGTGCAGTATATACCCATTCTTTGATTTCATCTGAGGCAAGTTTGATTCTTGTTGTCATAAGGGCAGATAGATGCTGATCTTTGAATAAACTGAGGATGTCCTGGAAGACTTGATCAGTTGTGTTGAAGGAGTCTAGATCAATGTCAAAACCCGCATCAAATTTCATTGCGGCGAGTACAGCAACTGAGACGGCCATGGTACCTGCAAAAACTTAACAAACAAAACGACCAAGGTAGAACTGTTTGGAGGGAGAAAAAGTTTGCAGAGAAATTGAAAGCGCAAGAGAGAACGACGGCGAAAAATGAGTTTTATATTAGGGTTCGACGCAGAAAAGGAAAGATCGTTGAACTCAGTTCGACGATCGAGGCTTCTAAAGGAATCTGAAGAGACTCCAAAATCGTCGATCTCCGTTCGACGATCTGGAAAGGCGTCGAGCTCCGTTCGACGATCGTTCAGTGAACAAAGTCGTCGAGCGCCGTTCGACGATCGTTGACCAGAAGAGATAGTCCATACTATCAAAGGAACGCTGAACTCAGTTCGACGATTCAGGAAATCGTCGAACTCCGTTCGACGATCTTTGTGAAAATCGTCGAGCGCAGTTCAGAGATCAGAGAAATTTTAGACACTAAGGAAAATCAGAATTTTGCCTAGTCTTGGTCATTTTTAGCTTTCAAAATCTTGGATATTATTTAAGACTTCCTCCATCTAACATTCCTAACTGATTTAGGAAGAAAGTATGTTTCTTTTCATCCAAAGGCTTGGTGAAAATATCTCCCCTTTGTAAATCAGTTGGGATATATTGCAGTTCAATTTTGTTCTTTTCAACATTGTCCCTTAAGAAGTGATGCCTAATCTCTATGTGTTTTGTCCTACTATGGAGGACTGGATTTTGAGCTATGGAGATAGCACTTGTATTGTCACAAAAGATTTTTGACTTCTCTAAGTTGTAACCATAGTCTAGGAGTTGATTTTGAATCCACAGAATTTGTGAACAACAACTGCCTGCAGCCATATATTCAGCTTCAGCAGTTGAAGTTGACACAGATGTTTGTTTCTTGCAAAACCAAGAGACAAGTCTATCACCAAGGAACTGACAAGTTCCACTGGTGCTTTTCCTGTCAATTCTGCATCCAGCATAATCAGCATCAGAGAATCCAGTTAACTCAAATGCTGAATCTTTTGGATACCAGAGACCTAGATTTGGACAACTTTTAACATACCTAAGAATCCTCTTTACTAATGTGAGGTGTGACTCTCTAGGGCTTACTTGGAACCTAGCACATATACATGTAGCAAACATTATATCTGGTCTACTAGCTGTAAGATACAGTAAAGAGCCAATCATTGCTCTATATGTTGTCTGATCAACAGGTTTCCCATGTTCATCAGCATCCAATACAGCATTGGTAGGCATGGGTGTTTTCATACAAGATGCCTCAGACATGCCAAATTTCTTAACCAGCTCATTAGCATATTTGGTTTGAGAAATAAAGATGCCTTCAGCATGTTGTTTGACTTGCAATCCTAGGAAGAAGGATAGCTCACCCATGCTACTCATCTCAAATTTAGAATGCATTAGGTTAGAAAACCTTCTGCACAATTTTGAGTCAGTAGAACCAAAAATGATATCGTCTACATAGATTTGTACTAGTAGGGTATGGGACTTATGGGTTCTAATAAAAAGGGTTTGGTCTACTCTACCCCTTATAAAACCATTTTCCAAGAGAAAGCATGCTAGGGTCTCATACCATGCTCTAGGAGCTTGCTTGAGACCATATAATGCTTTATTTAATCTAAAAACAAAATCAGGATGAGTTGGAGAGATAAAACCTGGAGGTTGTCTGACATAGACTTCCTCTTTGATGTCTCCATTTAAGAAGGCACTCTTGACATCCATCTGATAAACCTTGAAGCCTTTGTGAGCTGCATAAGCTAAAAATATCCTGATGGCTTCCAATCTTGCAACAGGTGCAAAGGTCTGGTCGTAGTCAATTCCTTCTTCTTGAGAATATCCTTGGGCAACTAGCCTTGCCTTGTTCCTTATTATTACTCCTTGATCATCCAGTTTGTTTCTGAATACCCATTTTGTTCCAACAATGGAATGATCCTTTGGCTTTGGCACTAGTTCCCATACTTTGTTCCTCTCAAATTGATGCAACTCCTCTTGCATGGCAATGATCCAGTGTGGATCTTGCTCTGCATCTTGAATGGACTGAGGTTCAATTTGAGAAAGGAAGCAGGTGTGCAACAGGTTTTGGTTGACCTGATTTCTGGTTTGCACACCAGCTGAGATGTCTCCAATTATCTGGGAAATTGGATGGTCTCTTGATGTTACTAAATCAACCGGGGGTGTTGATTGTTCACCAACCTGTGTTGTTGTTTCCTCTTGTGGTACAACAACTGGCTCTTCAAATGGAGCTTCAATGTGTTGAGCATTGCTTTCATCTTCACTGCTTTCATCCTCTTGAGCAACCTGTAGCTTGTTCATATCTTCAACTAGAGAGTGTTCCTGTAAAGGTTCTATGGTAGAAGAAATCTTCTCCTTGAAAGACATGTTAGTTTCATCAAAAGAAACATGAACAGATTCCTCAATTTTCAATGATGATTTATTATATACCCTATAGGCCTTGCTGATCATGGAGTATCCCAGAAACACTCCTTCATCAGCTTTGGCTTGAAATTTTGCTAGATGTTTCTTATCATTATTGTGAATATAGCAAATGCAACCAAAAATTCTGAAATAGTCAACTTTAGGTTTCTTCCATTTGAGTAATTCATAGGGAGTCTTTCCCTTCAGTTTATGTATCAGACTCCTGTTCAGCACATAGTTGGAGGTGTTCACTGCCTCTGCCCAAAAGGATAGAGGTAGATGAGCATCTGACAACAATGTAGTGGCAGATTCAATAAGGGTTCTATTTTTCCTTTCAGCTACCCCATTTTGTTGAGGAGTTCTAGGAGCTGAGAAAGTATGCCTGATCCCTTCACTCTGACAGAACTCTTGCATAAGAAGAGAATCAAACTCTGTCCCATGATCACTTCTGATCAGGGCAATGTGAGTATTGAACTCAATCTTTATACATTTGAGAAACTCTGTCAGACACTTAAAGTTATCAGACTTCTTCCTTAGAAAGAACACCCAAGTGAATCTAGAGAAGTCATCTACAATCACTAAAGTGTAGGATTTCCCTCCTAGGCTTTGTACTGTGATGGGTCCAAATAGATCCATGTGTAACAGATACAATATCCTAGGTGAATCACTCTTATTAAGTGACTTAAAACTGTTTTTAGTTTGCTTGCCTAATTGACAAGCCTTGCAGAGTCCTTCCTTCTTGTAGGGGCCAGAAGGTAGTCCTCTAACAAGGTTGTCCTTGGATAGCCTAGCAATAGTTCTAAGGTTTAGGTGTCCTAGTCTCTTATGCCATAAAACATTTGGTCTACAGACTGAGTTGAATAAACAGATATCTATAGTAGTTGAAAGAAAATCTACTAGGTAGATGTTACCTTTCCTTTTACCTGTCAACACAGTTGTGTTGTCCTCTGACTTGATTTTGCATAAGGTTTTGCTGAAGGTCACCTGGTAGCCTTCATCACATAGCTGACTGATGCTGATTAGGTTGTGCTTCAGTCCTTCCACATATGCTACCTTCTTGAAGGTTACAGAACCAATCTGGACTGCTCCATATCCTTTAGTTTGTCCAAAGTTGGAGTCACCAAAGATAACTTTGGGTCCAAGCTTGGCTCTAAAGGAATTTAGGTTGTCCTTGTTCCCTGTCATGTGCTTAGAGCACCCACTATCCAAATACCATTGCTGGTTAGATGTTGGATAGGTCTTCACCTGCACATAAAGCAATTCACTTGTTTTTGACCCAGTTTACCTTGGGCCTAGGTTGATAACCTTTAAATTCAGAAATGAAAGACATCCCTGGCTGACTCTTATATCCTTCAGGATGATATCTCCTTGGAGGTAAAATCCATTCAGTATAAGGGTTGAAGGTTTGGGATGAAGAACCCTCAGGATTCAATTTTGACTTGCCATTGAAAAAATTTCCAGAGCTCTGACCTCTGTTCGACGATCTTGGAGCTGAGTTCGACGATCTTGGGTCAGATCGTCGAGCTCCGTTCGACGGTCGACTATGGCTGAGGTCAGGTATATGGGATCGTCGACCAGCGTTCGACGATCTTGGCTGAGATCGTCGATCAGCGTTCGACGATTTTTCCTGAGATCGTCGAGCTGCGTTCGGCGATCGTCGATCTTCATTCGGCGATCGTCGATCTCCGTTCGACGATTTGTGCTGGACTTTAGTTTTCTGAGGCAGATCAGAATTTTTCCTGGCAACCTCTACAACTCCCTTTCCCTTGCTAGAAATGAACTTGATGGGAGTTGTTAGAACAATAGGTTGGCTGGATGAGGCACCCAAGCCCAGTGTACTGTTGAATCTAGAGTTCACTGTGCTTGTGATGTCCATCAGCTTGATGCTTCTCCCATTAAGGGATTCTTCAAGCTTCTTGGCCTCAGAGAGCTCACTTTTCAGTGTAGCTATCTGTTCCCTATAGTTCTCCAACTCCTGAGAGAGTTTGAGGTTTTCTGACTTTAAGCCATTGTGTTCAGATAATTGATTTCTGAGAGAGATGATCTCTTTCTCAGACTTTAGCAGGTCTAAACATAGTGCTTTAAATTCAGATTTAAAATCTTCTGAAGTAAAATCAAAAGAACTGATTACCTGATCTTCTTCAGGTTGAGTCTCTGAGTCTGACTCTGACTCCTCTTCCTCTGAGTTGTGTTGTGAGGCATTGATTGCCATCATGCAGAACTCCTTTTCCTCTGCATCATCCTCATCATCACTTGAGCTGGAAGAGGCTTCTGACTCCTCTTCAGTCTCACTCCAGGATTCAGCAACAAATCCTTTCCTTGTGTGCTTATTTCTGCTGGAGGAAGGTTTGCTATTTCCATTCCTTTTGGAGTCCTTCTCCTTTCTTCTTTCTTTTCTGTCCCTTCTGTCCTTGTTCTTGTTTTCTGGACAGTCAGGAACCATATGCCCTGGTTTCCTGCAACCAAAGCAAATAATGTCTTTGTTATTGCCAATGGACTTGTCATACCTTGGCTTATCCTGCTCCTTGTATGATCTTCTTCTGAAGTCCTTTCTGGCCATCTTATAGAATCTTTTGGCCAGCAAGCTGAGAAGTTCATCATTGCCTGTCCTTTTTCTTCAGGCAGATCCTCAGTTGCCTTGAATGCTATAGTCTTCTCCTTTCTTGTGGCTGGTGAAGCAGCCTTCTGTTCTTCCTCTCTGTTCTTGATGAGTAGCTCATAAGATTTGAGCTTACCCAACAAGGCTTCAGTGGTGATCTCATTCAGACTTCTGGCATCTTTAATTGGCCAGATTCTTGAATCCCAAGTGCTGGGGAAGCACATTAGGATCTTGTCATTAAGTTCTGTCAGTGAGATCTCTTTGTCTAATGTCCTCAGTTCACTGACAATTAGACTCAGTCTGTTGTACATGTCTCCCACTGACTCTGTTTCTCCCTTCTTGAAGTTCTCATATTGGGAGATGAGATGGGATCTTCTGTCCTTTCTCTCATCAGCTGAGCCAGAGACAATTTCTGAGAGCTTGTCCCAAATCTCCTTGGCTGAAGTTGCATTCAGCTACTTTTTGAAAAATGTCATCTGACATTGTCTGAGCTAAAATGTTCATTGCCTTGGCATCAGCTACTTCCACCTTTTGATGTCAGCATCTGTTCCTGATGGAGGTGGAACAGCATTTGTGCTTGTACTTTCTGGGGGTCTGGGACACACTGTCAAAACAGAATTAAAAATGTCCTCGTCAATAGAATTCATGTAGAGTTTAATCCTTGCTTTCCAAAGTGCAAACTTTGACAGATTGCACACTGGAGGTCTGGTGCTAGCATAATCTTTGTTTTGGGCCATGATTTGTGCAAACAAAATCTAATATTAAAATACAAAAGAAGGATCTAGTTTGGGATCTTGGGGTTCAGGTGTTAGCCTGTACAACCAAACAGATATGGTATGTTTAACCAACCTGCCTCTGATACCAATTGAAAGGGGAAACTAGATCTGATATACTCTAGAGGGGGGTGAATAGAGTATATGGTGCTTTTTAAAACACAAAGAAAAACTTTTGCAAAGCTTTACAACAATTGTTGTAATGAGTGTAAGCAGGGAAGCAGAAATAAAACTAATCACAAAACTAAGCTATGCAGAAACTAAGCACAAGAAAATCTAGGCCAGAAACAAAAAGAAAACATGCAAAACCAGATGACACAAGGAATTATAGTGGTTCCCCAACTTGGGTACATCCACTCTTCTACCACCCTAGGTAGGAATCCACTGCAGGATGAGTTGATCAGGTGTCCTGGGCACCAATGAGCTTTTGATAAGGTGCTCAAAAACCAAATCAGATTTTTTGATCAGGTGTCTTGCCACCAATGAGCTTTTGACAAGGTGCTCAAAAACCAGATTCAAACTTTTGAAGGGAGTTTGAAAAACCCTTTACAGAATGGGGGTGAGAGAGTGATGGCAGTCTTCTCTTTCTCAAGCAACTGAGAAGACTATGTGGATTCAGTGATGTTGTCAAAGCTCCCCCTGAGTCCTTGAAATCTTCAGGAAGATGAGCTTTGCTGAGGGTGATAGGCCTTCAAAGATAGATCTCCAGCAAAAGATGATTTCAGCAAGCTGAAATGTTGAGTGTCTGGAGTCTTGAGATGATGTTGGCCTTGAACACTTGAGAGCTGAAGAGATCTGAAGAATGTTGAAAGCTTGATCTCTCTGATGAGTGTTCTTCAGAATTCTTGTTGACAGAAGATTGAGAGAGTCTCTGTGTATTGAGTTGTGTGTGCTCTACTTGTCAATCTCTGTATTCCTTCTCTATTTCATTCAAAAACATTCTGTCTTTTATTCTCTGTGTCTGAATAGGATATTACTCTGTCAAAGATAGCCGTTGGTCTGCATTGATTACAGCCTTAATTGCATAATCTGTTCTGAAGGAAAGTCCACTGAATTGTTCCTTGAAAAATTCCTTGAAACTTGCTCCAGAAGTAAATGAAAACGGCTGGCAGATCTTCTGAATTAAATGCAGAATAACTTCTATCTGATTTGAATTTGAATTCTGAAAGATAACTGAAATCGTCGAACTGAGCTCTGCTATCGTCGAGCTGAGCTCAGCGAACTGGAAAATCCAAGCAGCAAAGAAATCGTCGATCTGAGCTCAAAGATCGTCGAACTGAGCTCAGAGATAAGGATCTAACGCAGAGTCAAAATCGTCGACCTGAGCTCAGCGATCGTCGACCAGAGCTCGACGATATTATGAGGTTTGAGCTCAGCGATCGTCGAATGGAGCTCGACGATCTGTCAATAGTTGAGCTAGACGATCGTCGACCGGAGTTCGACGAAACGTCGTGCTGAGCTCGACGATTTGGACTTAGTCTCCAGAAAAACTTGGGTCTTCAGAGCAGCTTCCAATCCTAGCCTTCTAACCCTTAGACTCAATTCTAATTGACCTATTAAGCTATACAGAAGGTCAAAACACAGATTCCTAGAGACATAGTGATCCTGACCCAAATTAGTAATAGGGTGTTCCAACACCCGTGTCATTTGACATGCCCCGTGACCATGGTCCGTAACACTCAAGCTCGACGAAATTCGACGATCGTCAACCAAGCCGACATGCCCGGAGTCACGCCTGTGACCTGTGGTGTGACTCCTCCACCTGGCGGACAAACTGCCGTCGGCGACTTTTGATGCAGACGGAGCTCAGTTCAACCTCCCCGTCACGTCCGTGTACTTTGGGTCATGCCCATGACCAGGGGCGTGCGTTCCATGTGGACCTCCCCAAGTCAACAACACCATCAATTGCCAAATGACACGCCCACCATCACGCCCGTGACCTAGGGCGTGACCGCCGCATTTTCAGCCGCAATGTCAAATCGCCATCAATCACCAAAATCTAATGTGAACAGTACTGACACGAACCCCCGACACGCCCGTGTCAGAGGGAGTGTAATTTGAAATTTTTGCCTATAAAAGGCCAACTGCTGTATGAGTTCGGTGTTCCAAATTTTTGAACCATTTTGATGATTAAGGGCTGCTGTTTGGAGCTATTGTTGTGCTATGTAAGGATCCCCCCCCCACCTCCTTTTGAAGTTTGTTTGTTTAAGCTTTTGTAATCAACCTTTTTTGTTAATAAAATCGTTAGTATTTCATCCTTACATGCTCTGAAATTTCTCTGAAGGCCTCCTTTTTCATCAATCTTATGTATTTATGATTTCATTTTCATATTGCGTGTGTGCGTGTATGAGCTTAAAATTGCGAAATTAATGTTTTAAAATGAAAAACGTTTTGTTATACTTTCATTTTTATCAAAATTTATAGCCGTTATTATATCCGTTTTTCTTAGCATACTCTTTAAAATTGGTTAGACTTAGGATTTTTATGCTTCCATGTTCGTTCTTATCAACTTGTAAAACGATAAAAAAGCTTGTTTTCATTCCTCTTAACTTAGATTTTTCATAGTTTTGATTTTAAAACAGTCGCTTCTTTTTAGTTTTCCTCCACTTTTTAAATCGTTTTACAAATCTATAAGAATGCATAATGTGTAATTCTAGTTTTTCAACAACTTTGATTTTAACAAATACGTAAAAAGATTTTTGCTCAAAAGATTTTTATTTCCACTTTTTATGCATTTCTGTCAAAATCTAACGGTAAAAATGCAAACGTTTTAATTTTTCAGGCACTTGATTTTCTCGATTTAGTTTGAAAACTTTTTGCTCAAACAATTTTTATTTTGGCTTTTAATGCATTTCTACGGCATTCTAGCGGTAGAAAGGCAGTTGTTTTAATTTTTCGATAACTTTTTTTTTCTTAATTTTTTCACCTGCGTGCATGCGTGTATGAGATAAGTTTATTGTTTTCTCCAATTATGTAGAGTGTGTCTGTGTGCGAATTTATTTCCGCCTACTCGTTAAGAGTTAAATGACGTGTCTTTAATTTTTCCCCTACTCATTTGAGGAGAATTTGCAAGTGTGATTATTTACTTTCTACAGTGTGTGTATTTAATTTTCTGTCGTGTGTGTGTGTGTGTGTGTTTAAATTTCAGCAAGTGTGTGTGTTTTTATTTTCCGCCTACTCATTTGAGTTAAATGGATGGATTTTATTCAAATAGGACTTGTGTGTTTTTATTTTCCGCCTACTCATTTGAGTTAAATGGCTGGACTTTATTTAAGTAGGACTTGTTGTTTTTATCTTCCTCCTACTCGCTAGGAGTTAAATGGCCGGACTTCATTTCCCTCCTACTCGTTTGAGTAGGACTTCTAATTTTCAGATTTTATTTACCGCCTACTCATTTGAGTTAAATGACAGCTTTTTATCTTCCGCCTACTCGCTAGGATTTAAATGACTGGACTTTATTTCCCTGTAAATATTTGAGATGGACTTGTAATCGCATTTATTTCCGCCTACTCGTTTGAGTAGGACTTGCTTTCATTTCAGTCCTGCTCATTTGAGTAGGACTTGCAAAGTTTCAGCTTATATTTCCTGCCCACTCGTTTGAGTGGGACTTGCAATTTCAATTATGCAATTTTCTCTTACTTGTAACTTAGTTTTATTTCTGTCTCTTTATTATGTGTTTGGATGAGTGCGAGTGCGTTTATTTGTAGTAACTTTTGAAAAATTAGGTTATCTTGCTTTTCTTCGTATTTTCTTTATAACCCTTCAACAAATAGTTTAGAACGCTCGCCTAACCAAACTCATAAGCCATCCTGATTCCAATGAGTGGCTAATCGCTTTTAGCCCTCAGTATCGAAGGGCATTGGGATATAAAAAATATTTTAAATAACTAAAGGTCTAATTTTTCTATTTAATTAAAAACTTAAGGTTAGCCCCGGGTTAACGACTCGTAGAACCACAAATCGATGTGTGGGCTCTATTTTCGTTATCCATAAGCTAGCTAGCCGAGAGGCCGTGCGTATGGACTGATCACCACTGGGTAAAGAGAGTTCCGCACTAACCCTCGAGAGAGTAGGCATGCTAACTCTACTGGATTGGGTTCCCCACCCAATAGTGGTGTTCTTAGCGTACTGCATGCATTAAGAGGAATAATTCGCCGGACGAGAGCCCGGTCGAATAGCCTTAATATCCACTTGAGCGATATTCCTAGAGATAGGTGAGCTCATACATTTGGAACCTCCACGGCCAAGTTTCCGCTTTAATTGAATTGAAACTATAGATCTCTAGTTATTCAAACTATTTTTAATCCTAACGTAATTCGATACTGAGTGTTATCTCTTCATCGACTTTACTTTTAATATATTTCCAGCTTTTTCTTAATCAAAAATCGACAAAAAAATAGTTCGGTAAAATAATAGTGTTTTCGGAGCAGTGGGGATAATCAACCCGTTCCCAGGAATAATACGACCTCGGTATTCTCCCAAATATCGAGTAGTACTTGTGAGAGGTGCACTTGCCTCCCTTAGCAAGCCCGTGGCATTCGACTCATCAAACCAACCACCCACATAAGAGTCTGTTCGCGGGCTCATCAACCGGCCTCTCGACTACTAGGGTTTGAGTGCTCTAGTTATGCTACTGAAGGAGGATTTGGGGCTGGAATCTAAAGAAAAAGCGAGGTTTGCGAAGAGGAAGGTGCGACGATTATTTCCGTACGAGTAGAAATGCTTTGCCATGGTTCGAAAGTGATTTTCAAGGGTAACGATCTTTCTTCCTGGACATGTGAAGTAATTCTTTGGCATATGCATGGAATCCCCGACCAAAAGGTGGAAATCGAGGGAGTTCCTTTTGGTTGATTCATGAAATCTCTAGCGAGTCTTTCATATAGATCCGAAAATGTGTATTACGGAATAGGCATACTTTGTGAAGCCCATTTGGACAGGTTTGTCTGGATTGGTGATGTTTTATTTTGCGCACTGGAAAATACTCCGCATATAAACGAGTATTTTGTGGAGTCGGTGGGTTGTGCCTGTGAAGGGCTGTAGTAGGAAGTACTGGAGTGGAATTCCAGGAAAATACCCGCAAAGTGCAGGTGTTGTATGCTATAAAAGACCAGTGTTTCTGACACTGCAGGTGGCTGCAATGATTTTTGGATGGTTGGTGCAGATAAGGTTACGGTTGGGGACAGAAAGATAGTTCTGTCGCTAATGCTGGGTGATAGAGAGTGTCGCTGGCAATGGCTTCTAGCTAACCTGTGATTGTGAAGCCAGTCCTTAGGGGACAGTGTGGCTATTATGAGCATTTAAAAAGGTTTCGTGCCGAACGGACAAGGGGATGCCGACACGTGTCAGTCTAGTCAATGAACTGACGATTTGAGCAACGAGCAAGGGCTAAACTGTATCCGCGTTATGGTTATCTGACATGAGTGCCAAGGATATTGGCATTCACCATGTTCACATAACGAGAGTCTTAGGACTACACGCCATTAAGACTAAAGTCTCCGGTTGTAGGCCGTGGAGCGTAATGCTTAAGTTTGCCATTGGGAATGGTGGTGGGACCCTGGTTTTTCGGTACACCGAGAATGTGCCCAAGTGCAGGGAACGTTGGGCCATGTGATCGACATTTGGGATAAGTTGATGGTGCGTTAGTGCACATCTTGTGATATATCTGCTTGTGAATTGCTATGCCTGCAGGGAGGGAATACCACTGCCCCGAGTAAGGGGTAGGGTTATTATAAATTGGTCAGCTGAATGTTGACCGTTACCTTATTTACCACCGTTGCGGTGGATTGCCCTCATGCAGGTACTGGAGAGGCGAGTGGAAAATAATGGGCTGAAGCCCGTGCTGCTGCCGCTAGCCCTCGAAGGCCAAATGATGAATTTTATGATTTTCATGTATGGCCGGTCTGCGTGCTGATGTTTGTAATCCACACCTATCAAGCATAACTATAAGGCCTCAAAGCCAGACTGGTTGTGTATTTTGTATACATTCCTTTGTGGTGTTATATATAAATGCTGGTTTATATATTCTGGACATTCAAATGAGTTGAGTTCAAATAATTTTAAAGCTTCCGTTAACATGCTCTGGATTAGGATGCGCGTAGTTTTGATATAAACCTATAACCTCTCCATCTGTTTGTGATATATAGTGTGGGGCCCGACCAGACCTTCTATTATATGTCATGTAACGAATGGAAGTTTTACACGCACTATGTCCAATGCTCATGTGACTGCCCCAGACAACACTTGGAAAAATGGAGAATAGTGCGCACGATCAGTAGCTTACAACCTGTGGTCACGCGCTATTCATCCAATGAACGTACGTAGTATTCCTTTACCATTTGGGATTTGATGAACTGACCGTGCACGACCAGCGGTCTTGCGCTAAGGAGTCCAAAGACCGTGTGCGTGTAAAAACGCACGATCAGTGGCCCTTAGGCGAAAAACATTCCCAAACAATCCCGGAACACACACACGACCTTTGTACCTGCAGCAAAAATAGAAAAGCCACCGAATTCGGCATTCCACATTCTCTAGACATAGGAAAACACCAAGTAGGGAAAAAGTATAAAAACTATGGAATCACACGAAAACGGGCTAAAAGTGCACTTAACATGGAATGGACATAATTATAAATATGAACAATTATGGCTCTAAAGTATAGTGCATCAACGAGAAAACTAGCCCTGGTGAGTCCAAAAATATGTATATAACTTGGAATCATCACACCCCGAGACTTAAACATTTGCTCGTCCCTGTCAAATCATCACTCCATGGACTAGAAAATAGCTAGCTGGCTTAGTAATTTCCAAATACAGAATTGGGAGAAATCAAATATATCACAGGCATAGAAAATATAATATATAAACATTTTAATTATACTGCAGAATATATACTTTTCAACAGGCATAAATAAATATTGAATCTACTCAAAATTGGAATATTGGAGAATCATTCGATCATATGTAGGAAGAAAGTATGCAGGCCACTCAAGTGAGCATTGCCAAAGACCGGGTCTTAGGATCAACTCCAAAGAAATCGATCAATGTCGGGGACCATACGCTTGCCCGTTCACACTCTCTCTATGGTACAAGCTCGTCAAGCGTGAATCCGTAGGACTTTTAGGAAAATCATGGGGCTTAGGCTAAGGTTTGGTAGTCAAAGATAAACATGGAGGCTACATGCAACCCAAGCGAGCAAACAACAATCTAAACCAATACAGCCCCTTAGAATTTCACGTGTGATACACCCCCAGACTTAGCTTGAAAACTGGGTGTGTACATGGTCTAACCCGACCAATATCAAGATAAACAAGATGGGGATTGCATTTCTCATTGTAATTCTTTTTAGATTTTCTCTTTTAATTCTATTTTTTTTTCTTTTTTCTTTTGCAATCTCTATTTTTTAGCAAGTAAACTTTCTTATATTAATCTACCACATCACTAGAATTCCACAAATCACACCTCGTCAAAATATTAAATTCACTGGTGCCCATGGATTTGGTTGCGATAAGAGGATTGGCTTTAGGCTTTGGTGAATCAAGGTCGAGTTGATTCAAAGGAGAGGAAGACACAAACTTATTTTGAAACGGTTAGTAGCTAGGACAAGGTAAACAAGGCTCAAACTAGCCAAATTGATGGCCTACGTCACGCTCACTCTTGACTAACCATGCACAATGCTTTGAGAGTACCTTAGGGAAAGTTCATAGACACCGAGAAAGATGATCCTTCCTCCCGACTCGAGCAAAACGAGTCTACTGACGTGTACACACATCCCTACACTACCATTTGATTTCACCAGATTCAATATTTTTGAGTAGTACAAACAATATTTACATATGCAGAAAAAGTATAAATGTACGAGCATAAAGAAAAATTAAATTTATTTTATTTCTACACAGACCGTGAGTACTCGATTAGGAGCACTACACGAGTTTGACACTACTCTATCCTAAAATCCTAAGCCAGCACCACTATTTTAAAGTTTACACACAAGCAATGCATTTGATTCGAGCCGCGAGTGTGGATAAGATCGCGCACATTTGGTTGATTTAGTGTGTGCTACAGTGATTTTGAAATTAATAAATCTAAACTGGTATGCTACAAAATGTGTGCTCGTGTAGTGACCACAGGCATGCTCTCCCCTTAGACTTGAATGTGATAAATCATAAAACTAAACATTCCAAATAATATAAAGCTCTAGGGGTAAGAAGTACCTATGCTCAAAACTGAGCATACCAGTCATGCTGCCAGGTTGTCTGATAGAGGCATGTCTGTTGCGCTTCAAAACTTTTCAGCACCTGCGAATTAGAGAACCCAAGCAAAACAAGAAAATAGAAATGAACATATAAAAAGTACATACAATTAAAAAAAACTAATCAAGATAACAGATGGGTTTATTGTCTCCCAACAGGACTTATTCAAGGACCATGCACTCTTTTAACTGATTGGCGTATGAAATTTGAAGTGCTCGGGCAGTTGTTCAAGTTCACGTTTCGGTAGAGGGTACCGAAATGGCGACAAAACAAATACCCACATACCTTTGTAGGTATACCTTTCTTGAACATCACGCAAGGGTAGAATAATTGTTATGAAGCTCGACCAATCTGAATCCACATGCACCTGATCTCCATCAATGCTAGGCTACATTATATGCCCTTACACTAAGTCGACCGGTTCCACGATGTGGTCCTGTAGAGAAGTCGGCACGAGAGCGGGGTTAGGAAATAAATTAGAAGAAAGACAAAAAGTAACCTAAATCTTGGGGATGATTTCGGTGTCATCTCCCGTCGACGAAATTGTGCATGGAACGACACCGCTGTCTAGGCTGGTGCAAGAATGTGCTACAGCTGCATCCGCCTTGTCCGTGCATTGGACTTCCTTACATGAGACTGAGGCAGCAACCTCGGCCATGCAGATGTCCTCGTCGAGTGGATCTGACATAATGCAACAAACACCAGCTACTCCCTACGAAACAACCTCCACAACGGTGTCAGAAACAGAATGAATATTATGCAAGATAGAGGATAGTGGAGCAGTGCTCGCAAAAAAATCAAGCACAGGCTCCTCATAACTAACAGACTCCATCCAAGATGATATATGTACATCAGGATTAAAAACATCAGTGTCAGGGTATAAATCAACACTTGTATCGGTGCAAATAGTAGTATTTGTCCCTTCAAAATCTGAAGGTGGCACTAGTACGCACCCAGATATAGAAGGGGTGGTGCAAGTTGTCGCAGTGGAGATAATCCTCACATCCAGTTCATGATCCTCCTCCAACTATGCCAAGTAAGCAACACACACCTTCAAAGAGTGACCCTAACTCCGACAAAACAAACACTGCATAGCCGGTTTTGTCTGTACAACGGGTATTGACACCGAATGAAAGTATTACGGCAATGGAATCATGGATGAGTAGCTAACAGACTTATGTCTAACATATTGAGTACCAGATGAGGTTGGTGCTCCATATGTAGATCCTCGAGTGTATTGGCTACCATACTCCTTTGGACATCTATCACTTGCATGAGAGATATCTCCACAACTATAAGACCATTTTTTTTAAAACACTGGGGTCTTAGGCCCAGAACCGCCGCTTTGCGATGACACCTTCGTACTCGGGAAGGTCATCACTACAAAACGCCGATCCTGCTGGCCAAATCGATCACAACTGTAGCAAAATAGTAAAACATGTCCACAGAAATCACATATATATGTAAATAATCTCTACGAAGTGAGTGTCCACAGATACATAAAAATATAAGATGTTGGGCTCATGCACAGTACATCATGTCCTCACTACAAATCTCTCATCGTGGAAGAAAACTAATATAACTATTAGTGATCAGGACTCACAGTCCCTATCATCTGAACTCCGGTACTAGACTGGCCCATCTCTATGCGTGCCGACCTCCGAGGCTGATCCTCCATGCTGGGCTCCACGGTCCCCTAAAATGATGTGGTTCGAAAACTGTTAGTCTAAAAGACTAAGTCCTATCATCCCCTGCCCCTTCCCCCATGGCCCATAGACACCAAGCGGGGAGAAGGAAAGGAGAGGACATGAAGGTGGAGAATAGCAAATAAGCAGGTGGCAGCTGAACTAATCTAGCAGTATGTATGGCAGTAAAATAGGTATGAAAGACTGAATGAGAATGTAACCTTAACTTATATGAAAACACAAGCTAAGGGATCTTTTGCAGGGCTCCTATCGTATAAAAAGTCGCATACCAATTTATACGATAGGGTGTCGGTTTTCTAGCAAGCATAATATGTAATATCAAATAAAACCTTTAACTTATAAGCTTGCATGTGCGAACTTATAAACTAAGGGGTCGTCTTGCAGGGCCTGTTGTATAGAGCGTCCCACACCACTTATACAATAGGTGTCAGGTTATATGCAATGATTATGCTATGTAATACAATTATGCCATGATGTGAACAAACAAGTGCAACTCACCCACTCGACTCTGTGTACACAGACCTTTAGTTCCCCCTTTCTGGAGCCAAACCTCCCAGGATACCTCCGTAGTGGCAAACGGAAGCGGTGGGTTGGGCCTCGCCCCCTCTAAACTAGTAATTGCACTACCAGTCAGACCTATCGTATGCCTCAACACTGGTGTACAGAGCGGAGCGCCTGCGTACACTTGTCGGCTTGCGCACTAGACTTTTTTTGGCCAAGTGTTAAACCACACTCACCGAGTCAACGTGTTGGCGTCGGTGCATCGACCGTCCAACACCGAAGACCCACCACCTTTTCCTTTATGCACAAGCAACCTTATATATCAGATACCGAGCCAAAGCTCCCTGGACCATCCCGTCCGTCATAAACAACCAAGCCAAAGCTCGCCAGGCTAACCTGCCCATCACAAACCATTACCGAGCCAAAGCTCGCCGCCTAACCTGCCCTTTTTCCAAACCACTGGGCTTACTGCCCGAGTGACCCAACCTATCTCCCCGAGTCATCGAGGTGTGAGAAAGTGAAACCCTAGACTTACTAGCTACCCTTAAATGTTGTCTTGGATCTAACCCTAGTGCAATTGACACTTCCTCCCTACGGGAAAGACGATCTTTCGTCGATCTCGGACACCGCCTAACTCTAGCCAATCCATCCCTCTACTCATCCTACTACCAATAATGAACATATTTTTATCTATCCAAACCAGCAGACCACAAATACCAAGGCATGCATCAAATTATACTCCAACATAATTTCTGCAATTTTTTTACTATATGCAGACCACTTAAGCTATATGACCCGTAAAATGGGAGGTACTACAAATAATCATGCAATACAAATATAATAATTATTAGAGGGCCATTATGAGCTTTGTGGACTAAATCCAGAATTTCACAATTTTCCTATTTATCTGATAATTTATTTAATTAATTTAGTAGCCAAAACTCCCATGTTTGAACATGAAGTACCAATTTCAAATACGATAATATTCCCCCAAATTTTTTTAAATACAATATGAATATATAACTCAAAATCCAAAGCCTCAAAATTTTCCAGTAAGGTTTAACCCCTTAATTGTAATTTCAAATATATCCCATAATAATTCATTTTAAGAGAATTAACAGCATTAATAATTCCACAAATTCAGAGAAACTTCATGGATGATTGTAAGGGCATATAAGTACTCTAGATCAAGTTTCACAATTTATCATTGAATAATAAAGTCTATATTTGATTTTTCTCATAATATTCCTAGTTAAGGGGTTAATGAACAAAGTCTACCAATTATCCATCTAAAAATTCCAAATAAATTCCCATATGAGCATACTTAACTAGGAACACTAATTCTCAAGTTTCATAATTTTTCAACAAGTATTGAATTCTGTAAGAATTATTTAGCAAGTTCCCAAATATTTGAGGTTGTGAAGTAGGTACCCTAATTATGTATCACAAAATTCCATTAAAATTCACATATGATTACTATAGTCTAAAACTTCCTTTGCCAAATTTTCATGATTGTTTTAAGAATCTTGCTAACCTATTCTAGCTCCACAATATTTGTTCCCTAGGCTAGGGTTAGGGTTTTGTGGGCCCTACCCTTCCCAAAATCCCTTATTATTTTTACCAGAGGGTTTTATCTATCCTAGCACCATCCAAACAAAATTTTAAGATCATTCAAGGTGTTTTGACCTTATACCCTTCACAAGGCACAAAAGCCCTTCCTTAAGATATGGCCTTAGATCTTAGGGCAAACCAATTCCAATCTATCTTATCTTTAATGATAAGGCGAAATAAGTCATACCAAGCCAGTGGCCCCAATCCCAACCTCTGTTGAGGTGATTTGGCGACTCAAAACCCAAAATACACCTTTTGACCAAAATACCCCTTTTAGGGCAAAGCTATGGTTTGCATGATTTCAATTCAAACCACCTCCAAATGTGATGAAATTCTAACCAGATATTTATATGGCCCCTAAGCACCTCTCACCAAAATTTGGGTGAGTTTGGAGGTCATTTGGTCCTTAAATTAATTAACCCTATATAAAATTAAATATTTTACAAAACTATAGAAAAATTGTCCCCAAAAATTCCAATCTTTGGGCAGCACATAGATATGGTCTAGGGGGACTCCCTGCCAAAATTTCAATTAATTTGGACCAAGGAGGAAGTGTGGACACTCAGTTTAATGTCTGTCTAGCCCTAGGTGTAGGTCCTACCAAAATGGGTGCCCTGGTCAAACCATGCACCCAAATTGGTTCAACTTAATTTTGCTGTAAACTAGACTCTCCATGATACACTTTTCATGTTGACCACATTCTATGAAACAGCCTCTAAGTATTTTTAAAAATTAAAAACATTAAATACATTATGTGTGACAGAATTCATTAAAATGAAATTTATAAAGCTATAGTTTAATATCTAATACAACAGGAATCTTGGCGCGCCTTGGACGGCATCCCTTCATCTTCCCCATTCAGCCAACGGTCCCAATTGGATTTTCCTGGAGCTTATTCCAGCGGCTACCGCCGGCGATCCGACCACCTCCCAGGCCGGCCACCGCCACCACCACCTCCGTTGAGGTGGTGGTTGTCACCAGGCGGCGGCTTAGCCGCCGGAAGCCTCTTTTCTGGCGATCCAAAGAAGTGAAATTCCATGGAAAAACCAAGAAAATTTGAACTTGAATTGGGCTCAATTGAGCCCGAACCTTGGCCCTAATGATTCCTATGAAATACCCATGAAAGGAGAGGAGGAGGACCTGTGTGGGCGGATGTAGCCTTGCCGATCGCCGGATTGTCATGGTGGTGGTGGTTGGATTTCTACAACAGCGCAGTGGAATTGCTTGGCTCCTTCAGGTAAGTGGTGGAAATGACTCCTTGGAGTCCATTGAAGGTTTTAAAAAGGAGAAATGGGGTAGTAGGTGGCTCTAAGTTGCTTTGCCATTTTTGGCCTTTAGTCAAGGTTGGCGGCCATGGTAGGTAGGGGGAAACATAGCTCCAACCAGTCAATGATCAGCTTGTTGCACTCCTGTGGTCTTATGGAATTGAATGGGGAAGGTTGGGGGAAAGGTAGGGAGGAGCTTAAGGTCTTCCTCCAGTACTCCTTCTCTTTCTCTCTCCTTCATTTGGATTTCCTCTCTCTCTCTCCTACCTACCAAGCTGAAATTTACTCCTACCTAATCCAATGGCTGCCCATATGTTTATTTCACCCATCAAGGCAAGGTTAGCCCAAGTGAATTGGGCTTGAGCTTGAGTTAGCCCATTTGGGCTAAATGGACCTAAACTTTGACCATGCTTGACCTTGGTCAATTTGGTCTTTGAGGTTGGCCCTAATGGGTCCTTGGTGACCCATTGGCCTCCCCTAAGGCCTAGGTAGGGTTGTATTGGCCCTTTGGAGGTCACTTGACCCTTAGGAAGGGCACTTGACCACTTTAGGGCTAGAGTTGACTTTGGTCAACTTAGCCTTTTTAGTTGGCCCCAATGGGTCCTTGGTGACCCATTGGCCTCTCACTAGTGTTATGAAGGTATGTGTGGGGTCCACTTGGCTAAGGAAACTTCAATTGGCCCTTGTGCAGGTTAGTTTGACCCATTTAGTGTTAAAGTTGACTTTGGTCAACTTAACCCTTTGGACTGCACTCCATGGGTCCTTAGTGAGCCATTGATCCCACTTTAGGTCTAGAAAGTCCTTGGTAGGGTTAGTTGGGCTTTACTAGGGTACACTGCCCTTAGTTAGGGAACCTTGCTCACTTTAGGCTTATGGTGGTTCTAGGTCAACTTAGCCACCTTGGGTCGACTTCAATGGACCCTTAGGGCTCCAATGGATCTTACAATGGGTTGATGACACCATGATGTGGGGTCCTGGAGTCTTGGTGAAGCCCATGATCATCTTAAACAAGAGTTCAGAAATCTACTATCTGCAGACCATAATGGTCTCACCCACATTCCTAGGTTCACTTGGCCTTCTAGGGCTTCCTAGGGTTTTGTCATTACCTAGTCATGGCCAAAACCACTCTTAGGGGTCAAGTTGGAAATGGGATGTTACAAATCCCAATAAACAAAACAAAGATTTCTTCCCCGAAATCAAGGTTAAGCCTACGGGAATTTCTATCGAAGAAAAGGAAACTTGTAACATCCCATAAGAAGTGAAAGATTATATCTCGACGCCATGTTTGCTAAGTGGGGTTTAAAGGGAAACATAAATCTATGACAAATTCGCCCAATTGGCAAAGCCAAGATCCCAATAAACAAAAGATTAGCCTCTACTCTTCCTAGAGCAGCCCAACTAGTTTAAAACAGGAAAGTAAATTGAACATCTTGAGAGGTTGTGAGGTATACTTGACTGAAGAGCTATGGATACTTTTTTCGCATCAGGTCCTGCGGTTCCCAGGTATGCTCCTCCTGGCCGTGGTTTCTCCATAGAACCTTGACTAACGGAACCTTCTTACGACGCAAGATCCATACTCCTCTGTCATCGATCCGCACCGGCTCCAAGTGAACTGACCGGTCTGAAGCTACCGGTCCATTCGTGGTCGAAATCTGCTACTCCGGGCGTAGTAGAGCCCTCCTAAGAGAAGATATATGGAACACGTGGTGTAAACCTGCCAGTTCTGGTGGTAACTCCAGCCTGTAAGCTAGAGGTCCGATCCGCTCCAGGATCCTATAAGGGCCCATATAACTAGGGCTGAGCTTCTTCTTCCGACCGCGCACCCGTGAAACTCCGTGCATGGGCCGGTTCTTCAAGAAAACCTGATATCCCACCTGAAACTCTACCTGACGGTGCAGGGCGTCATAATACTTAGCGTGTCGGCTCTGTGCCTCTAGCATCCTGTCCCTTATCAATCTCACCTGAGCCTCGGTGTCCTCAACAAACTCCGAAACTAAGGCCTTCGGATCCTCATCCTGTATCCGTGGCAGCGGAGTCATACACCTCCTTCTGTATAAGGCTTCATAAGGAGCCATCCCTATGCTGGACTGGTAGTTATTATTATAGGAGAACTCGACCAGTCGTAAAAGCTTCTCCCAAGGTTCTTTTCGATCCAGAATGCATAGCCTTAGGAGGTCCTCCAATGTCCGGTTTGTGCGTTCCATCTGCCCATTCATCTCTGGATGAAATGCTGTGCGGAAGGTTAGCCACATGCCTAAGTAAGCCTGCACAGATCTCCACTCCCTGGATGTGAACCGACTATCCCGATCTGACAAGATCGTCCTGGGCACCCCGTGGTAACGAATGAACTGCTCTACGAATCTCCACACTAGTACACCAATCGAGTCATCTTTTCTAATCGAAATGAATCTGGCCACCTTCGTCAGCCAATCGACGATGACCCAAATCGAATCGTTTCAAATCTGTGATCAGGGAAGGCCATGAATGAAATCCATCGCGACGTCCTCCAATTTCCACTCCGGCACCGGAAGTGGCTGTAGCAATCCTGCGGGTTTTCTGCACTCCTCGTTCACCAGCTAGCATGCCTCACAATGAGTCACGAAGTATGTAATGTCCTTCTTCATCCCCGGCCAGAACATCGTCTTCTTCAAGTCTGTCGTCATCTTAGTGGTCCCCGGGTCTATATAATACCGACTGTAGTTGGCCTCCATCATAATATCCTCCAGGACCTGGCCTCCCTATGGTATATACACTCATCCTCTGAAACACACTAGACCATCCCTTAACGTGTAATTCGCAGTAGTGCCTACTTCTAAGGCCTGGAATACCAGCTCTAGTTGGGCATCCTACCTCTGCCCATCTTTGAGTCAGTCTTGAATGTCATCTGGGGCAATAAACAATGTTAGGTACTCCTGGTATAGCTTAGGGTGATCCTCGGACACAAAGGTTATCTACATCTTTTCTAATGTTTGGATCAACCCTAAAAAGTGGACGATTTATATGTGATCCCCCATATGGGCACACCACTGCTTCTGCTGCTTAGTTTGTCCCCAAACTAAACTCATGCGGGGGTGACCCAGGGGTTGTGGACTGCTACGTTTCGATCGAGGTTTCCTTTGATACCACTTTTAAGACCCACCCACCCCCTTTTTTAAAACATCGGGGTCTTAGGCGTAGAACCTCCGCTTTGCGGTGACACCTTCGTACTCGGGAAGGTCATCATTACAAAACGCCGATCCTGCCGGCCAAATCGATCACAACTGTAGAAAAATAGTAAAACATGTCCACATAAATCACATATATATGTAAATAATCTCCACGAAGGGAGTGTCCACGGATACACAGAAATATAAGATCTTGGGCTCATGCCCAGTACATCATGTCCTCACTACAAATCTCTCATAGCGGAAGCAAACTAATATAACTACTAGTAATCAGGACTCACAGTCCCAGTCATCTATACTACGGTACTAGACTGGCCCATCTCTATGCGTGCCGACCTCCGGGGCTGCTCTTCCATGCTGGGCTCCACGGTCCCCTAAAATTATGTGGTTCGAAAATCGTTAGTCCAAAAGACTAAGTCCTATCATCCCCCGCCACTTCCCCCATGGCCCCTAGGCACCGAGCGGGGAGAAGGAAAGGAGAGGACATGAAGGTGGAGAATAACAAATAAGCAAGTGACAGCAGAACTAATCTACCAGTATGTATGGCAGCAAAATAGGTATCAAAAACTGAATGAGAATGTAAACTTAACTTATCTGAAAACACATAAGCTAAGGGATCTTTTGCAAGGCTCCAATCGTATAAAAAGTCTCATACCAATTTATACGATAGGGTGTCGGTTTTCTAGAAAGCATAATATGTAATATCAAATAAAACCTTTAACTTATAAGCACTCTTGCGCGAACTTATAAACTAAGGGGTCGTCTTGCAGGGCCAATTGTATAGAGCGTCCCATACCACTTATACAATAGGTGTGAGGTTATATGCAATGATTATGCTATGTAATATAATTATGCCATGATGTGAACATGCAAGTGTAACTCACCCACTCAAATCTCTGTACACAGACCTTTAGTTCCCCCTTTTTGGAGTCGAACCTCCTAGGATACCTCCATAGTGGCAAACGAAAGCGGTGGGTTGGGCCTCGCCCAACTCTAAACCGGTAATTGTACTACCAGTCAGACCTATCGTATGCCTCAATGCTGGTGCACAGAGCAGAGCGCCGGCGTACTCTTGTCGGCTGGCGCACCAGAATTTATTTGGCCAAGTGCTAAACAACACTCGCCGAGTCAACATGTTGGCGCCGGTGCATCGACCCTCCAACACCGAAGACCCACCACCTTTTCCTTTATGCACATGCAACCTTATGTATCAGCTACCGAGCCAAAGCTCCCTGGACCATCCCGTCCGTCGTAAATAATAACCGAGCCAAAGCTCGTCGGGCCAACCTGCCCATCACAAACCATTACCGAGCCAAAGCTTGCCGGGCTAACCTGCCCTTTTTCCAAACCACTGGGCTTACTGCCCGAGTGACCCAACCTATCTCCCCGAGTCATCGAGGTGTTAGAAAGTGAAACCTTAGACTTACTAGCTACCCTTAAATGTTGTGTTGGATCTAACCCTAGTGCAATGGACACTTCCTCCCTACGGGAAAGACGATCTTTCGTCGATCCCGGACACCGTCTAACTCTAGCCAATCCATCCCTCTACTCATCCTACTACCAATAATGAACTTATTTTTATCTATCCAAACCAGCAGACCACTAATCCCAAGGCATGCATCAAATTATACTCCAACATAATTTCTATAATTTTTTTACTATATGCAGACCACTTAAGCTATATGACCAGTAAAATGGGAGGTACAACAAATAATCAACCAGTACTGCTATAATAATTATTGGAGGGCCATTATGAGCTTTGTGGACTAAATCCAGAATTTCACAATTTTCCTATTTATCTGATAATTTATTTAATTCATGTAGTAGCCAAAACTCCCATATTTGAACATGAAGTACCAATTTCAGATAAGATAATATTCCACGAAATTTGTGTTAAATACAATATGAATATATAACTCAAAATCCAAATCCTCAAAATTTTCCAGTAAGGTTTAACCCCTTAATTTTAATTTCAAATACATCCCATAATAATTCATTTTAAGTGAATTTACAGCATTAATAATTCCAAAACTTCAGAGAAAATTCATGGATGATTATAAGGGTATATAAGTACTTTAGAGCAAGTTTCACAATTTATCATTGAATAATAAAGTCTATATTTGATTTTCTCATAATATTCCAAGTTAAGGTGCTAATGAACAAAGTCTAGCAATTATCAATCTAAAAATTCCAAATAAATTCTCATATGAGAATACTGAACTAGGAACATTAATTCGCAAGTTTCATAATTTTTCAACAAGTATTGAGATCTGTAAGAATTATTTAGAAAGTTCCAAAATATTTGAGGTTGTGAAGTATGTACCCTAATTATGTATCCAAAAATTCCATTAAAATTCACATATGATTACTACGGTCTAAACCTTCCTCTGCCAAATTTTCATGATTGTTTTAAGAATCTTCCTAACCTATTCTAGCTCCATAATATTTGTGCCCTAGGATAAGGTTAGGGTTTTTTGGGCCCTACCCTTCCGAAAATCTCTTATTATGTTTACCAGAGGGTTTTATCTATCCTAGCACCATCCCTATAAAATTCCAATATCATTCAAGGTGTTTTGACCTCATACCCTTCACAAGGCACAAAAGCCCTTCCTTAGGGTATGGCCTTAGATCTTAGGGCAAATCAATTCCAATCTATCCTATCTTTAATGATAAGGTGAAATATGCCATACCAAGCCAGTGGCCCCAATCCCAACCTCTGTTGAGGTGATTTGGCCACTGAAAACCCAAAATATACCTTTTGACCAAAGTACCCCTTTTAGGGTAAAGCTAGGGTTTGCATGATTTCTATTTAAACCACCTCCAAATGTGATAAAATTTTAACCAAATATTTATATGGACCCTAATAACCTCGCACCAAAATTTGGGTGAGTTTGGAGGTCATTTGGATCTTAAATTAATTAACCCTATATAAATTAAATATTTTGCAAAACTATAGAAAAATTGTCCCCAAAAATTCCCATCTTTTGGCAGCTCTTAGATATGGCCTAGGGGGACTCCCTGACAAAATTGCAATTAATTTGGACCAAGGAGTAAATATGTACACTCAGTTTAATATCTAATACAACACGAATCTTGGCGCGCCTTGGACAACATCCCTTCATCTTCCCTGTTCAGCCAATAGTCCCGATTGTATTTTCCTGGAGCTTATTCCAGCGGCTGCCGCTGGCGATCCAGCCACCTCCCCGACCGACCACCGCAACCACCACCTCCATTGAAGTGGTGACTGTCACCAGGCGGCGCCTTGGCCGCCGGGAACCCCTTTTCCAGCGATCCCGAGAAGTGAAAATCCATGGAACAACCAGGAAAATTTGAACTTAGATCGGGCTCAATTGAGCCCGAACCTTGGCCCTAATGATTCCTATGAAGTACCCATGGAAGAAGGAGAGGAGGAGGACCTGTGTGGGCGGCTGTAGCCTTGTCGATCGCCGGATTGTCATGGTGGTGGTGGTGGTCGAATTTCTGCAACAGCACAGTGTAATTGCTTGGATCCTTCAGGTAAGTGGTGGAAATGACTCCTTGGAGTCCAGTGAAGGTTTTAAAAAGGAGAAATGGGGTGGTAGGTGGCTCTAAGCTCTTTTGCCATTATTGGACTTTAGTCAAGCTTGGAGTCCATGGTAGGTAGGGGGGAAAACTTGGCTTCAACCAGTCAATGATTAGCTGGTTGCTCTCCTCTGGTCTTAGGGAATTGAATGGGTAAGGTTGGTGGAACGGGAGGGAGGAGCCTAAGGTCTTCCTCCATTAGTCCTTCTATTTCTCTCTCCTTCAATTGGATTTCCTCTCTCTCTCCTACCTACCAAGCTAAAATTGACTCCAACCTAATCCAATGGCTGCCCACATGTTTATTTCACCCATCAAGGCAAGGTTAGCCCAAGTGAATTGGGCTTGAGCTTGAGTTAGCCCATTTGGGCTAACTTGACCTAAACTTTGACCATGGTTGATCTTGGTCAATTTGGTCTTTGATGTTGGTCCTAATGGGTCCTTGGTGACCCATTGGCCTACCCTAAGGCCTAGGTAGGGTTATCTTGGCCCTTTGGAGGTCACTTGACCCTTAGGCAGGGCACTTGACCACTTTAGGGGTAGAGTTGGCTTTGGTCAACTTAGCCATTTTGTTTGGCCCCAATGGGTCCTTGGTGACCCATTGGCCTCTCACTCGGGTTATGAAGGTATGTGTGGGGTCCACTTGGCTAAGGGAACTTCAATTGGCCCTTGTGCAGGTTAGTTTGACCCATTTAGGGTTACAGTTGACTTTGGTCAACTTAACCCTTTGGACTACCCTCCATGGGTCCTTAGTGACCCATTGATCCCACTTTAGGTCTAGAAAGTCCTTGGTAGGGTTAGTTGGGCTTTACTAGGGTACACTACCCTTAGTTAGGGCAGCTTGCTCACTTTAGGCTTATGCTGGTTCTAGGTCAACTGAGCCACCTTGGGTCGACTTCAATGGACCCTTAGGGCTCCAATGGATCTTACAATGGGTTCATGAGACCATGATGTGGGGTCTTGGAGTCTTGGTGAAGCCCATGATCATCTTAAACAAGAGTTCAAAAATCTACTATGTGCAGACCATAGTGGTCTCACCCACATTCCTAGGTTCACTTGGCCTTCTAGGATTTCCTAGGGTTTTGTCATGACCTAGTCATGACCAAAACCACTCTTAGGGGTCTAGTTGGAAATGGGATGTTACACCACCAACGACAACTGATATTAAAACTGGCCCACGTCGTAGAGATCACAAATTTCCAGGATTAAACTAACTTGCATAGATTCTCAATAAAAATCTTACCATTCCAACCGACATAAAAAAGCAAAAATAGACTGGTATAAAACAATTTCAAAACAAGCAACTCTATCATAACTCTCATAACACAACAAAAATCAACAATATGCCTGTATTCCCCGTCAACGACGCCAAAAAATTGATGTGTCTACAAGTGCACCAGTCGCTGCCAAGTAATAATTTTGGTAATAGCTTCCCCGAATGTCGATCTCGAGGGAATGCAGGTTGGGTATCGTGATAGAATCGCATAAAGATCATTACTAAAAGTAAAACGAAACAACAAAGGGGGGTTGGTTTTTGATTCCTAATGCTAACAAAATTAAAAAAAAAACTAATGTGAGTCATAAGCAACGCTTCACTTGGTGGATAGAACTAGTGCAGGCCGCTATGCCAAGCTTCATGAGGCGAATGGACGCTAAGCAAGCAGATGGAATGAACACACGTGTAGAGAGTGAGGGTCACAATAACCTCTTCAACTACCAACTCTAACCTTTGCTAGAGTGGTTCTAGTGTTCGAGTGGAGTGAATGTGAATGGAGGCGAGTGCATCACAACTAACAAGAAAATGTAACTATCCCAAACAAACTTCATTCATGGGCAAATAAAAGTAATTTCAGGTTCATTACTAGCTTAAGAATACAGTTCACTATGAGAAGAGGTTGAATAAACTGATAAGAGGAAAGCCTATACATGGTTTTTGGGCCCAGTGGTGGGTTGTTAGTCCACTACTCGGCTCTGACTGTTGGTTGTGTCTAGAGGTAAATGGGTTGTCAATCCACTTTTCTTCCTCCGCCTTCTTCCCTTTCCTTCAAGCTTTTCTCCATTTTGCCCAAATGAATAGTATCGAAAGATCTCTGTTGCATACTGCTTGTGTCCGGAAACTCTCCGAAGGGTTGAAGATTTCTTCAGATCGCTGAAGAAAGCTTCCCGGAGGGTGGAGATGAGAGGAGGAACTACGTGGGTGAGAAACGGTGAGTTGCGTACAGTAGCAGGGCGGAAAAATGAAAGGTGTCTTCCCTAATTCGTGGAGTATGGTATAAATACTACAGCAGAAAATCAGAGCACACGATCTGTAAGACCCCCTTTTTTTTTCTTTTTCGACTCCGGGGTCTTAGGCCCAGAACCGCCGTTTTGCGGTGACTCCTTCACGCCCTAAAGGGTCATCACCACAAAGCGCCGATTCTGCCGGCCAATTCGATCACAGAAAAGTAGCATAATGAAGTAAAATGGAAACTATCTGTCCACAGAGAATCACATGACATAATAAATATAACTCCACGAAGGGAGTGTCCACAGCAAATAACATCAGAGTAGCAAAACGGGCTTATGCCCGGTACATCAAATCCTCACTACAAGATCTCTCATGCAGAAACAAAAGTAGAAAACTGCTCAGGGTCGAGACTCACGGTCCCGGCTGTGTGAACTCCGGAGCTAGACTGCCCCACCTCCAAGCGCACCGGTCTCTGGGGCTGCTCCTCCATGCTGGTCTCCGCGATCCCCTAAATGATGCGGTTCGAAAACCGTTAGTCTAAAAGACTAAGTCCTATCATCCCCCACCCCTTCCCCCACGGCTCCTAAGCACCGAGCGGAGAGGAAGAAAGGGGAGGACTTGAAGGTGGAGAATATCAAAAGCAGATGGCAGCGGTCCTAATCTAGCAAGTTCTATAGCATATAAAGACAATAAGCTGTAATATGAAATGTAACCTTCACTTATGTGAAAAACACATAAGCCAAGGGGTCTTTTGCAAGGCTCCCATCGTATAAAAAGTCCCATACCGATTTATACGTTGGGGTGTCGGTGGTCAAACAGCAGTAACTAAATATATCAAAATTAACCTTAATTTATAAACTTGCCCACACAAGCTTATAGACTAAGGGGTCGTGTAGCAGGTCCTAAAGTATAAGCATCCCATTCCACTTATACTTTAGGTGTCAAGGTTTAAGGTAACGATTATGCTATGACATGCAAGTGGGTATGATGGACATGCAAGTGCAACACACACACCCGACTCTGTGCACACAGACCTTTAGTTCCCCCTTTTTGGAGCTGTAACCTCCCAGGATACCTCCGTAGTGGCAGACGGAAGCGGTGGGTTGGGCCTCGCCCACCTCTAAACCAGTAAAGCACTACCGGTCAGACCTATCGTACGCCTCAACGCTTGGTGCACGAAGCGGACTCCTGCGTACTCTTGCTGGCTGGCGCACCGGACTTCTGTTGGCGAAGTGCTAACCACACTTGCCGAGTCAACGTATTGGCGTCGGTGCATCGACCCTCCAATACCGAAGACCCACCACCTTAATTTCCTTTGCTGTTATGCACATGCAAATTTTAGCGTGAACAAGAATCGAGCCGAAGCTCCCCGGACCAACACGTCCGACTCAAACAACCGAGCCGAAGCTCCCCGGACCCAAAGTCCGCCTTTTAACCATCCGAGCCGAAGCTCCTAACCGACTTCCGGTGCCCTCAGTGTTTGTGAAATGTGCAACCCTAATTACTAAGTTACTCTTTTCAGCTTGTTAAACAGTTTAGGTTAACCCAGGACTGCCCCCGGTATTCCCTGTGAATGGCTCTCAAGGGGCACTAGGAACTGTGTTGGGATTACGCCCAGCGTTCCCTTTCGCAAGGTACTTATTTTATTATTGGTTGATTCCCTTACCCCTTTATTTTCTCATATTTCGATATGCTAACCCTAGGGTAATTTGACTCCAACTCTCCTTGGGTAGGACGATCTTTCGTCGGACCCGAACGCCTATAACCCTAGACAGATCCACACCTTGCTCACTCATCTTCCAAAGACGCAGTCCATTCCACTTGTCCTTACAACAACCATCATGACTCATCATACTTGCCCTAATTCACATCCAAATGAGATCCTGCAGTTTTACTATATGCAGACCACTTAAGCTACATGACCCGTAAAAAGGGAATTACATGAAATACTCATCCAGTACCCTTATGATAATTATTGGAGGTCTAAAAGGACATTTTAAGCATAAATCCAGAAATCCATAATTTTCCTAATTTGTCTGATAATTAATTTATTTATTCTAATGTCCCAAAAGGCTCAGGTTTAAACATGAAGTACCATAATCAGACAAGGTATTATTCCACTAAATTTTTGATAAATACAAAATGCCTAATAAACTCTAAATCCTAAGTCTCCCAATTGTTCAGCAAGGTTTAGGCCTTTAAATTTAATTTCAAAGATGCCCCATAAAACGTCATATTAAAAGATTCTATAGTAATAACACCTCCAAAAATTCAGATAAAATTCAGGGATGATTGTGATGGACTACAAGTACCCTAGAAAAAGTTTCATAATTTATCCTTTGGAAATAAAGCTATATTTGATTTTCTTATGAACTCTCTAATTTAAGGGTTAATGAACAACGTATGCTAATCAATCATCAAATAATTCCACAAAAATTTCCATATGATAACATTGAGCTACAAACACTATTTAGGAAGTTTCATGATTTTTCAGTAAGTAATGGCCTCTGACAAGAATTATTAATATGTAATCAAAATAAAGCACTTGTGAAGTAGATGCCCTATATAGATATCCAAAAATTCTAACAAAATTCATACGAGATTATCATAACCTAAGACTAACTCTGACCATGTTTCATACCCTCTTGATGGGCAGTGAGACCACAATAGCCAAAATAATTATTAGGGCATTACCATGGATTACTAATGAAGTGCTAAAAATATTGTCCAAAATTCCTCAAGTAAATTATCAGAGGCTCAAAATACCCTAGTCCCCTCACTACCCAAATTTGGTTAAGTTTCAAGATGTCTAGCTAACCTAAACCTACACTACAAGTTTTAGGACCTAAGCTAGGGTTAGGGTTTTGGGGCCCCTATCCTTTTCAAAATTAGCTAATATTTTTATCAGAGGGTTCTATATATCCTAGGAACTTCCTTGCAAAATTTGGAGTTCATCCAAGGTGTTTAGGACTCATACCCTTCACAAGGCCAAAAGGTCCCTCTTTGGGTTTGACCTAGGAACTTAGGGCAAATCTATTCCTCCCTACTCCATATTCCATGGGGAGGTGATAAGTGCTATAACAAACCAGTGGCCCAAATTTCAGCCTCTGTTGAGGTGATTTGGTCACTCAAAACCAAAAGTGCAACTTTTGACTAAAATGCCCTTTTTAGGGTATAGTTAGGGTTGGGTCAAAACCTATTCAAAACACATCCAAATTAAATGAAATTTTATACAGGTACCTAATTGGAACCCAGGGGCCACTCACCAAAATTTGGGAGGGTTTGGAGGTGTTTAGGGCACCTATTTAATTTATCTAATAATTATTAAATATTTTCAAAAACTATAGAAATAGTTTCTCCAAAAATTCCCATTTTTGGGCAGGCTTTAGGTATATCTAAGATAGACTCTCTGCCAAAATGTCATCTAATTTGGGCTAGGGGTGAAGAGTGGGCACTGAATTTAATGACTGTCTATCCCTAAGGGTATGTCCCATCAAAATAGGTGCCCTGGTCCAACCAGAAGCCTAAATGGGTTCAAACCAATTTTAAAATAAAGTAGATAGGAAGGGCTACAATTCATGTGTTGATCATTTTCCCATACAGAGCCTCTAACGATTTTTAAAAATTTAAAACATTAAATGCCTAAAGTGTGACAGAATTGCATTAATATGAATTAATTCCTATAGTTTAAAATCGGGGCCCGCACGCATCTTGAAGCAAAAGGGACGGAATCCCTTCATCTTCTTCCTTCAGCCGACGGCCAGGATTCATCCCGCCTGAAGCCACTTCCAAACGCCACTGCCGGCGACCTGACCACCTCCCCGGCCGGCCACCGGCTCCACCACCTCCGTTGAGGTGGTGGCCATCCCCAGGCGGCGGCTTGGCCGCCGGAAACCCCTTTTCCGGCGATCCCGAGAGGTGAGTTTTCTTCAGAAAAATCCATGAAAACCGAATTGGATCGGGCTCAATTGAGCCCGAACCTTGGTCCTAACGATTGCTATGATCTAACCACGGGTTAAGGAGAGGGGGAGGACCTTCCTGGCGGCCTGGATGCGAGAGGAGCGGCGGGATGCCATTGACGACGGCGGCGGCGCTCGGCTTCTGCAACTACACAGTGGAATGGCTCGTCTCCTCCAGGTAAATGCTCTAAAATGATCCCCTCGGCTCCCTGGAGGTGTTTAAATGGCAAATGGGGGAGAGGAGAGGCTGGTTCTTCAATGGCCATTAACACCATTAAAGGTGTGGCTCGGGTTATTTGGAGGGGGGCTGAACCCACCCCTTGGTGGCCGGGAAACGGCTGGAATCAACTCCTCTCTCCTAGAGGAGTTGATTGCAGCCATAATGGGTGGCTGTTAGTCTCCCTTGGCCGGCCTCCCACTTCCCCCTTCTTCTTCCTCATTTTCTCTCTCCTCCATTATCATGGAGAGGAGCTCCTTTCTCTCTCCTAGTCACCTCTGGTTGACTAGTCAACCTCACAAACTAAATGCAGCCCACTTGATTATGATGGCAATGGGAATGGGTTTAGCCTAAGGGAGAAGTGGTTTGGGCTTGGGTTAGCCCTTTTTGGGCTAAGTTTGACTTGACCCAAATGAGGGTTGACTTGGTCAATTTGACCATCTAGGTTGGCCCCCATTGTGTCCTGGGTGACCCATTGGCTTCCCTTATGGTCTAGGTAGGGTTATGTAGGGTTACCCTGTACCTTGGAGGTCACATACCCTTAGTAAGGGTACTTTGACCAGGTTAGGGCTTGAGTTGACTTGGGTCAACGTGGCCTCTAGGGCTGACCCCAATGTGTCCTTAGTGACCATTTGACTTCACTTTAGGGTTAGGAGGGCATAGGAGGGGTCCTTTAGGCTAGGAGTAGGTCAGTTGGCCCTAAGTAGGCTAGTTTGACTCATTTAGGGCTAGGGTTGACCTTGGTCAACTGGGCCTCTTGGGTTGACCCCAATGGGTCCTTTTGGCTCTAATGGGGCTCCCAAAATGTTTGGGAGTGTTGTGGTAGGGTCTTGGGGCCATGGTGAAGCCCCATTGTCATTCTAAACCATTGTTCAAACTCTACTATTTGCAGACCATGGTGATCCTTACCTTGGCCTCCTATCCCTTGGCCCATTTCTGGCTTCCTAGGGTTTTGTCATGACCTAGTCATGGCCAAAACCACTCTTAGGGGTCTAGTTGGAAATGGGATGTTACAAATCCCAATAAACAAAACAAAGATTTCGTCCCCGAAATCAAGGTTGGGCCTACGGGTCTTACTACCGAAGGAAAGAGTCTTGTAACATCCCATTATGGCGCCTTGTTTGTTAAATTAGATTCTACGGTAAAACTTAGATCTAAGACCCTTTCGCCCAATCGGCAAACCAAAATCCCAATAAACAAGGGTAAGCCCCCAATAAACAAAAGATAAGCCTCTATCTGCCTAGAGCAGCCCTTAGTATACTTGAAGCAGGAAAAATAAATTAACATCTTGAGGGGTCCGAGAGGTAGACCTGACTGAATAGCTCGGGGTATCTTTGTCGCATCAGGTCCTGTGGCTCCCAGGTATGCTCCTCCTGGCCGTGGTTCCTCCACAGGACCTTGACTAGTGGGACCTTCTTGCGTCGCAAGACCCGCACTCCTCGGTCGTCGATCCTCACAGGCTCCAAACGAACCGACCGGTCTGAAGCTACCGGCCCTTCAGTGGTCAAAATCTGCTGCTCCGGGCGTAGCAGAGCCCTCCTTAAAGAAGAAATGTGGAAGACGTCGTGCAGCGCTTCCAGCTCTGGGGGTAACTCCAGCCGATAGGCTAGGGGCCCGATCCGCTCCAGGATCCTGTAAGGGCCCATGTACCTAGGGCTGAGCTTCTTCCTCCGACCACGCACCCGCGAGACTCCATGCATGGGCCGGATCTTCAGAAACACCCGGTCCCCCACCTGGAACTCCACCTGCCGATGCCGGGCGTCATAATACTTAGCCTGTCTACTCTGTGCCTCGAGCATCCTGTCCCTGATCAGCCTTACCTGTGCCTCGGTGTCTTCAACAAACTCTGACCCCAACACTCTCGGATCTTCGTTCTGCACCCAAGAAAGCGGGGTCCGGCATCTCCTCCCGTACAAGGCTTTGTAAGGCGCCATCCTGATGCTGGACTGGTGGCTGTTGTTATAGGAGAACTCGACAAGGGGTAAGAGTTTCTCCCACGGTTCCCCGCGGTCCAAGATACACAGCCTCAAGAGGTCCGCCAGCGTCCGGTTGGTGCGTTCTGTCTGCCCGTCTGTCTGGGGGTGGAATGCAGTGTTGAAGGTCAATCGCGTGCCTAAGTAAGCTTGCACGGATCTCCACGCCCTGGAGGTGAAACGGCCATCCCGATCCGACACTATCGTCCTGGGCACGCCATGATAACGAATGAACTGTTCCACAAACTTCCGCACCAGTACTCCTACTGAATCATCCTTCCTGATCGGTATAAATCGAGCCACCTTGGTCAACCGATCGACGATTACCCAGATCGAGTCATTCCCTGTCCGAGACCGGGGAAGCCCATGTATGAAGTCCATGGCTATGTCGTCAAACTTCCACTCCAGCACCGGGAGTGGCTGCAATAATCCTGCGGGGTTCCTGCACTCCGCCTTCACTAGCTGACATGCCTCACAATGGGTCACGAAGTGTGAGACATCCTTCTTCATGCCCGGCCAGTACATCGTCTTCTTCAAATCAGCCGTCATCTTTGTGATCCCCGGGTGTACCGAATACCGGCTGCAGTGCGCCTCCGTCATAATATCCTCCCGGATCTGGCCTCCCTCCGGTATATACACCCGTCCTCTGAAGCACACCAGGTCGTCCCTCAGTGTGTAGTCTCCTGCAGTGCCTGCCTCCAGAGCTTGGAAGATGGGTTCCAACTTGGCATCCTGCCTCTGTCCCTCTCTGACCCGGTCTCTGATGTCATCGGTAATGCCTATCACGGCCAAGTACTCCTCATAGATCTCAGGATCATCAGACGATACCAGAGTAATGTGCATGTCCTCTAGTCTCTGCAGCAGCTCCATAGACATCAACTGAGGCTCTGCTCCTGCTGTGGCAGCTCTCCTACTCAGTGCATCCGCTACCACGTTCGCCTTCCCCGGGTGGTAATGCATCTCATACTGATAGTCAGAAAGGAACTCCACCCACCGCCTCTGCCTGATGTTTAGTTCCTTCTGCGTGTCCACGTACTTAAGGTTCTTATGATCGGAGTATATGTCACAGTGGACTCCATAAAGGTAGTGCCGCCATATTTTTAGTGCGAATACAACTGCTCCCATCTCCAGGTCGTGCACTGGGTAGTTCTTCTCATGGGTCTTCAGCTGGCGCGAAGCATAAGCTATGACGTGTCCGTTCTGCATCAGCACTGCTCCCATCCCCTGATATGATGCGTCGGTGTAGACCTGGAATCCCTCCCTCCCCGAGGGGAGAGTAAGAATGGGAGCCGAGGTCAGCCGATCCTTCAGCTCCTGGAAAGCTGTCTGGCACTGCGGGGTCCACACGAACGGTGCCTCCTTCTTCGTCAAGGATGTGAGCGGGAGGGCGATTCGAGAGAATCCCTCCACGAACTTCCGATAGTAACCGGCAAGTCCTAGAAAACTCCGTACGTCAGTGGCTGTTTTCAGCTGCGGCCACTCCGAAATAGATTGAATCTTTGCCGGGTCCACTGCCAGCCCGGCTCCGCTGATAATGTGGCCTAAGAAAGCCACCTCCTTCAGCCAGAACTGACACTTACTGAACTTCGCATAAAGGCGATGCTCCCGCAGTCTCTCCAAGGTCAGTGCCAGATGTCGTGTGTGCTCCTCCTCCGTCTTAGAATAGATAAGGATGTCGTCTATGAACACTATGACGAACACATCCAAATAAGCCTCGAAGACCCGGTTCATGAGGCTCATAAACGCCGACGGGGCATTCGTGAGCCCGAAGGGCATCACGATGAACTCATACAATCCATATCGGCTACTAAAGGCCGTCTTCGGAATATCCTCCTCCTGGATCCGCAGCTGGTAATAGCCTGACCTCAAGTCCAGCTTCGAAAAATAATGGGCTCCCTCCAGCTGATCGAACAATTCGTCTATCCTGGGGAGCGGATAGGTATTTCGGACGGTCAGCCTGTTTAGTGCTCGATAGTCGATGCACAGGCGTAAAGTGCCGTCCTTCTTCTTCACGAATAGGACAGGAGCTCCCCATGATGAGGAGCTCGGCCTAACAAATCCTGCTTCCACCAGCTCCTACAACTGTGTCCGAAACTCCGCCAACTCCTTTGGGGCCATCCGATAAGGGGCCTTGGATACCGTCTTAGCCCCTGGTACCAACTGAATCTGGAAGTCCTTCTCCCTATGCGGAGGTAGTCCTGGCAGCTTATCCGGAAAAATATCGGCGTAGTCACGAACCACCAGAATGTTAGAAATCAGGTCCTTCTCCTCAGTCATCTCGAATAATACTTGATATGCCTCGTCCCCTTGCATATGAGCCTTAACGGCCTGAATAGATGAAAGCAGGCGACGAGAGATCGGTGTAGTACCTTCGAATGTCTCATAAGTATCGACGTGGCTCAGCACGACCCTCCTTGCTGGGCAATCAATCTGGGCATGGTTCCAGACAAGCCATGTCATGCCCAAGACGAGGTCGAAGTCCGGCATCCTCTGGATCGTCGCCGGGGCCTCGAGTGTCAACCCGTCTATGGTAACCTCCAGGAGGCACTTTTCTCTGGACTGGATCTCCATCCCATTGGGGAGGCGCACCCTCCTGGGTAGTCCCGTATAACAACGAATCTGGTCCAGGTCCTTGACGAAATCCTCCGACACAAAGTTGTGCGATGCCCCCGTGTTGAACAGGGTATGGGCAGGCTTGCCTCACACCATCACCATTCCTAAATCAGTTTGAAAGAAACTCTGGTGTAAGGTTTTCTAACCTAGGTCGTTTAGTAGTTTTATTACACTTAATATGAGTAATGAATGAATCCAAAATTAAGATTACTCTCATACCTGCAATAACCCTGTCCGGGTTCCGGGGCTGTGCTAAGTCCAAAGCGTAAATCTGCTCCCCATTCTGCCTGCGGTCGCCTCCCTGGTAACCACGACCTCGGCCGCGTCCTCGGCCTCCGAAATGCTGAGCAGGTGGGCCACCCCGTAGTGCTGGAGGTGGTACCCCCCTCATAGGGCAGTCTCTCCGGAGATGTCCCACCTGGTGACAATGGAAGCACTCCGGCGGGGGATACGCCATACCCCGGGGTCTCTGCATCTCCTGGATCCGGAGAGGTTGAGGGGCCAAAACCACCTGCTCTCTCTGCTCCTGCCTCAACTCCTGACGAGGCTGCTCCTCTGCCCTCCTTCCATCTGGTATGGTGCCTCGCCGCTGATCATTTCGGGCCCTCCGGCCCTGGTCCTCCGCTTGCCGTTTCCGGCCCCGAGTGGTGTGCCAGTCGGCCTCAATCCTCTTCGCCATCTCCAAAATCCGGGAGATGGGCCCGTCAGAGACAAAAAGCAGGGCCTCCCTCAACTGCTCTTTTAGGCCCTTATAAAACCTCTTGACGTAACCTGCTTCGTCCAGCTGATAGGAGCCCGCATATCGGGCCAAATGATCGAACTCTCGGTGGTACTCCACCACCGTCCTGGTGCCCTGCCTCAGCTGCAAGAACCGCTCCTCCAACTCATCCCTGGCCGACTGAGGAACAAAGTGCTCCAGCAGCGTGGCCCTGAATTCTTCCCAAGTGATTTCTGCAATCTCCCTATCAGCAAAAGTCGTGTCCAACAGCGTCTTCCACCACCTCTTAGCATGGGACTCCAAGCAAGATACCACCAGGGCCACCCTCTCCTCCCAAGGGCATCGTATCCCAGTCAACATCTCGTACATAACATCCAGCCACTCCACTGTCCGTACTGCCGACTCTGTCCCTAAGTATGATGGGGGAGAGAGTCCTCGGAAGGTGCTCATCCAGTTGGCCCCTGGGTTTGGCTGCTGGGCTGGAGCCTGCTGAGCCCGGAAGGCCTCAAGGATAGCTGTAAGGGTCTGCCCCATGTCTGACTGGAGGAAAGGTGTGGGGACCATGGGAGGTGGTGCGATATCTGGGGTCTGCTGAGCTCCACCTTGTGGGGTGGGCTGAGCTGGGGGCTGCAAAACGAACTACATTAGTAGGTAATCGACTCAATGCCTAATGAAAGTGGACAATTTACATGTGATTCCCCCCATATGGGCACACCACTGCTTCCGCTGCTTAGTTTGTCCCCAAACTAAACCCGCGCGGGGGTGACCCAGGGTTGTGGACGGCTACTTTTCGATCGAGGTCCTCTGATCGAGGTCCTTTGATACCACTTGTAAGACCCCCCTTTTTTTTTTCTTTTTCGACTCCGGGGTCTTAGGCCCAGAACCACCGTTTTGCGGTGACTCCTTCACGCCCTAAAGGGTCATCACCACAAAGCGCCGATTCTGCCGGCCAATTCGATCACAGAAAAGTAGCATAATGAAGTAAAATGGAAACTATCTGTCCACAGAGAATCACATGACATAATAAATATAACTCCACGAAGGGAGTGTCCACAGCAAATAACATCAGAGTAGCAAAATGGGCTTATGCCCGGTACATCAAATCCTCACTACAAGATCTCTCATGCAGAAACAAAAGTAGAAAACTGCTCAGGGTCGAGACTCACGGTCCCGACTGTGTGAACTCCGGAGTTAGACTGCCCCACCTCCAAGCGCACCGGTCTCTGGGGCTGCTCCTCCATGCTGGTCTTCGCGATCCCCTAAATGATGCGGTTCGAAAACCGTTAGTCTAAAAGACTAAGTCCTATCATCCCCCACCCCTTCCCCCACGGCTCCTAGGCACCGAGCGGAGAGGAAGAAAGGGGAGGACTTGAAGGTGGAGAATATCAAAAGCAGATGGCAGCGGTCCTAATCTAGCAAGTTCTATAGCATATAAAGACAATAAGCTGTAATATGAAATGTAACCTTCACTTATGTGAAAAACACATAAGCCAAGGGGTCTTTTGCAAGGCTCCCATCGTATAAAAAGTCCCATACCGATTTATACATTGGGGTGTCGGTGGTCAAACAGCAGTAACTAAATATATCAAAATTAACCTTAATTTATAAACTTGCCCACACAAGCTTATAGACTAGGGGTCGTGTAGCAGGTCCTAAAGTATAAGCGTCCCATTCCACTTATACTTTAGGTGTCAAGGTTTAAGGTAACGATTATGCTATGACATGCAAGTGGGTATGATGGACATGCAAGTGCAACACACACACCCGACTCTGTGCACACAGACCTTTAGTTCCCCCTTTTTGGAGCCGTAACCTCCCAGGATACCTCCGTAGTGGCAGACGGAAGCGGTGGGTTGGGCCTCGCCCACCTCTAAACCAGTAAAGCACTACCGGTCAGACCTATCGTACGCCTCAACGCTTGGTGCACGAAGCGGACTCCTGCGTACTCTTGCCGGCTGGCGCACCGGACTTCTGTTGGCGAAGTGCTAACCACACTTGCCGAGTCAACGTATTGGCGTCGGTGCATCGACCCTCCAATACCGAAGACCCACCACCTTAATTTCCTTTCCTGTTATGCACATGCAAATTTTAGCGTGAACAAGAATCGAGCCGAAGCTCCCCGGACCAACACGTCCGACTCAAACAACCGAGCCGAAGCTCCCCGGACCCAAAGTCCGCCTTTTAACCATCCGAGCCGAAGCTCCTAACCGACTTCCGGTTCCCTCAGTGTTTGTGAAATGTGCAACCCTAATTACTAAGTTACTCTTTTCAGCTTGTTAAACAGTTTACGTTAACCCAGGACTGCCCTCGGTATTCCCTGTGAAAGGCTCTCAAGGGGCACTAGGAACTGTGTTGGGATTACGCCCAGCGTTCCCTTTCGCAAGGTACTTATTTTATTATTGGTTGATTCCCTTACCCCTTTATTTTCTCATATTTCGATATGCTAACCCTAGGGTAATTTGACTCCAACTCTCCTTGGGTAGGACGATCTTTCGTCGGACCCGAACGCCTATAACCCTAGACAGATCCACACCTTGCTCACTCATCTTCCAAAGACGCAGCCCATTCCACTTGTCCTTACAACAACCATCATGACTCATCATACTTGCCCTAATTCACATCTAAATGAGATCCTGCAGTTTTACTATATGCAGACCACTTAAGCTACATGACTCGTAAAAAGGGAAGTACATGAAATACTCATCCAATACCCTTATGATAATTATTGGAGGTCTAAAAGGACATTTGAAGCATAAATCCAGAAATCCATAATTTTCCTAATTTGTCTGATAATTAATATATTTATTCTAATGTCCCAAAAGGCCTAGGTTTAAACATGAAGTACCATAATCAGACAAGGTATTATTCCACTAAATTTATGATAAATACAAAATGCCTAATCAACTCTAAATCCTAAGTCTCCCAATTTTTCAGTAAGGTTTAGGCCTTTAAATTTAATTTCAAAGATGCCCCATAAAAAGTCATATTAAAAGATTCTATAGTAATAACACCTCCAAAAATTCAGAAAACATTCAGGGATGATTGTGATGGACTACAAGTACCCTAGAAAAAGTTTCATAATTTATCCTTTGGAAATAAAGCTATATTTGATTTTCTTATGAACTCTCTAATTTAAGGGTTAATGAACAAAGTATGCTAATCATTCATCAAATAATTCCACAAAAATTTCCATATGATAACATTGAGCTAAAAACACTATGCAGGAAGTTTCATGATTTTTCAGTAAGTAATGGCCTCTGACAAGAATTATTAATATGTAATCAAAATAAAGCACTTGTGAAGTAGATGCCCTATATAGATATCCAAAAATTCTAACAAAATTCATACAAGATTATCATAACCTAAAACTAACTCTGCCCATGTTTCATATCCTCTTGATGGGCAGTGAGACCATAATAGCCAAAATAATTATTAGGGCATTACCATGGATTACTAATGAAGTGCTAAAAATATTGTCCAAAATTCCTCAAGTAAATTATCAGAGGCTCAAAATACCCTAATCCCCTCACTACCCAAATTTGGTTAAGTTTCAAGATGTTTAGCTAACCTAAGCCTACACTACAAGTTTTAGGACCTAAGCTAGGGTTAGGGTTTTGGGGCCCCTATCCTTTTCAAAATTAGCTAATATTTTTATCAGAGGGTTCTATATATCCTAGGAATCGCCTTGCAAAATTTGGAGTTCATCCAAGGTGTTTAGGACTCATACCCTTCACAAGGCCAAAAGGTCCCTCCTTAGGGTTTGACCTAGGAACTTAGGGCAAATCTATTCCTCCCTACCCCATATTCCATGGGGAGGTGATAAGTGCTATAACAAACCAGTGGCCCAAATTTCAGCCTCTGTTGAGGTGATTTGGTCACTCAAAACCAAAAGTGCAACTTTTGACCAAAATGTCCTTTTTAGGGTATAGTTAGGGTTGGGTCAAAACCTATTCAAAACACATCCAAATTAAATGAAATTTTATAAAGGTACCTAATTTGAACCCAGGGGCCACTCACCAAAATTTGGGAGGGTTTGGAGGTGTTTAGGGCACCTATTTAATTTATCTAATAATTATTAAATATTTACAAAAACTATAGGAATAGTTTCTCCAAAAATTCCCATTTTTGGGCAGGCTTTAGGTATATCTAAGATAGACTCTCTGCCAAAATTTCAGCTAATTTGGGCTAGGGGTGAAGAGTGGGCACTCAATTTAATGACTGCCTATCCCTAAGGGTATGCCCCACCAAAATGGGTGCCCTGGTCCAACCAGAAGCCTAAATGGGTTCAAACCAATTTTAAAATAAAGTAGACAGGAAGGGATACAATTCATGTGTTGATCATTTACCCATACAGAGCTTCTAACTATTTTTAAAAATTTAAAACATTAAATGCCTAAAGTGTGACAGAATTGCATTAATATGAATTAATTCCTATAGTTTAAAATCGGGGCCCGCACGCATCTTGAAGCAAAAGGGACGGAATCCCTTCATCTTCTTCCTTGAGCCGACGGCCAGGATTCATCCCGCCTGGAGCCACTTCCAAACGCCACTGCCGGCGACCTGACCACCTCCCCGGCCGGCCACCGGCTCCACCACCTCCGTTGAGGTGGTGGCCATCCCCAGGCGGCGGCTTGGCCGCCGGAAACCCCTTTTCCGACGATCCCGAGAGGTGAGTTTTCTTCAGAAAAATCCATGAAAACCGAATTGGATCGGGCTCAATTGAGCCCGAACCTTGGTCCTAACGATTGCTATGATCTAACCACGGGTTAAGGAGAGGGGGAGGACCTTCCTGGCGGCCTGGATGCGAGAGGAGCGGCGAGATGCCATTGACGACGGCGGCGGCGCTCGGCTTCTGCAACTGCACGGTGGAATGGCTCGTCTCCTCCAGGTAAACGCTCTAAAATGATCCCCTCGGCTCCCTGGAGGTGTTTAAATGGCAAATGGGGGAGAGGAGAGGCTGGTTCTTCAATGGCCATTAACACCATTAAAGGTGTGGCTCGGGTTGTGTGGAGGGGGGCTGAACCCACCCCTTGGTGGCCGGGAAATGGCTAGAATCAACTCCTCTCTCCTAGAGGAGTTGATTGCAGCCATAATGGGTGGCTGTTAGTCTCCCTTGGCCGGCCTCCCACTTCCCCCTTCTTCTTCCTCATTTTCTCTCTCCTCCATTATCATGGAGAGGAGCTCCTTTCTCTCTCCTAGTCACCTCTGGTTGACTAGTCAACCTCACAAACTAAATGCAGCCCACTTGATTATGATGGTCATGGGAATGGGTTTAGCCTAAGGGAGAAGTGGCTTGGGCTTGGGTTAGCCCTTTTTGGGCTAAGTTTGACTTGACCCAAATGAGGGTTGACTTGGTCAATTTGACCATCTAGGTTGGCCCCCATTGTGTCCTGGGTGACCCATTGGCTTCCCTTAGGGTCTAGGTAGGGTTATGTAGGGTTACCCTGTACCTTGGAGGTCACATACCCTTAGTAATGGTACTTTGACCAGGTTAGGGCTTGAGTTGACTTGGGTCAACCTGGCCTCTAGGGCTGACCCCAATGTGTCCTTAGTGACCATTTGACTTCACTTTAGGGTTAGGAGGGCATAGGAGGGGTCCTTTAGGCTAGGAGTAGGTCAGTTGGCCCTAAGTAGGCTAGTTTGACCCATTTAGGGCTCGGGTTGACCTTGGTCAACTGGGCCTCTTGGGTTGACCCCAATGGGTCCTTTTGGCTCTAATGGGGCTCCCAAAATGTTTGGGAGTGTTGTGGCAGGGTCTTGGGGCCATGGTGAAGCCCCATTGTCATTCTAAACCATTGTTCAAACTCTACTATTTGCAGACCATGGTGATCCTTACCTTGGCCTCCTATCCCTTGGCCCATTTCAGGCTTCCTAGGGTTTTGTCATGACCTAGTCATGGCCAAAACCACTCTTAGGGGTCTAGTTGGAAATGGGATGTTACACGATCATGGGCGCACGACTAGAGGGAGTGCGCACTAGATCCCATGATTGTGCGATTAGCAATGACAGAACTCCAGAAAAAAGAATAAACGTGCAAGAGCAGTGGCGCACGATCAAAGGTCGTGCACATTATGTCCAATGCTCGTACGACTGCCTCAGACAAAACTTGGAAAAAATGGAGAATAGTGTGCACGATCACTGGCTCACAACCATTGGTCGTGCGTTATATATCCAATCATCATGCGCAATATTCCTGTACCGTTTGGGATTCGATGAACTGACCACGCACGACCAGCGATCGTGCGCTAAGGAGTCCACTGACCGTGCACATGTAAAAATGCACGATCAATGGCCCTTAGGCGAAAAACATTCCCAAATAATCCTGGAACACACACACTTCCTTTGTACCTGCAGCAAAAATATAAAAGCCCCCAAAATTGGCATTCCATATTCTCCAAACACAGAAAAACACCAAGTAGGGCAAAAGTATAAAAACTACGAAATCACACTGAGAACGTGCCAAAAGTGTACTTAACATGGAATGGACATAATAATAAATATGAACAAATATGGCTCTAAGGTGTAGTGCATCAATGAGAAAACTAGCTCAGATGAGTCCAAAAATATGTATATAACTTGGACTCATCAATAACCCTAGGAAGTAATTCTCGGACTTTTAGAGTTTACATCCCCCTTGCAACAACTTAGGACCATTTAGGGCACTGTTACACTTGAATTTTTCACTATATCATAGGACTTTGGATGACCTTGAAATTTAGGCAGTGGCCAAATAATATTGCTATTAAGCTCTAGAAATTTTAGTATGAATTTTTGGTCAGTATTTGAGATACTTCATTCACAACCCTTGTAGTAGCCCAAATCATTAAGTAATTAATTAAGAGATGTCTACTCATTGAAAACTTATGCAATTTGGTAAAAGGACATTTTAAATCTTATATGAGCTCTGTGAATTTTTATAGAATTATTGGAGGGCTGTCTATATGGGCTGCTTCATAAGGTGCCTAATATTATTTTGTTTTAAATGATTTATTTATTGGACCAAATGATGTTGAATAACAATAATTCTTGGTCAATGGATTTTTCCGATCATGTCTTTAATCTAGTAATTTTCAGATAATTTTTGGAAGGTTGATTATATTTTTCCCTTTTTATCGTAATATTGTATTTGTTTATTCAATAATTAATTTATGGTCAAATTCATTCAAGAAAACTATTAATTTTATTATTTATTTTTATTTTGATGGCATTCATTTGACATAATTTTGATAAGGCCTTACCTATAAAGAAAAGTATACTTTATGTTCAAAAGCATTGTTTGCCTTACTATGCAGAAAATTATTTAAATAACAATTAAGTTAGGAAAAATATATATTTTTTGGAGTTAGCATAATTTTGTCATGACAGACTCCCAATAATAATCTTAGGTCACTTGGATGAATATTGGAAGGGGTCACCTCTCATGCTCATCATATAGCTTAGGTTGGTCTGCATATAGTAAAACTACAAAATTGTGTTAGCATGTGGGAACGACATAGGGAGATGGGTTAATGATATACTAATTTTGTAAAGGGAAACTGAGTTCATCATTGGGAGCCATGATGGGGAGGGTATTGGTCTGAATAGTGTTAAGTGGTGTTCGGGATCAACGAAAGATCGTCTTCCCTGAGGAAGGGAGAGAGAGAAAGTCAAATACATTATGGTTTGATTTAGTATAACACTAAGTGGGATTGGATTGGGTAGACACCAATAATAGTAAGTGCCTTGCGAAAGGGAGCTTTGGGCTTCAACCCACCATAGTTCCTACTGCCCCCGAGAGCCCTTCTATGGGAATTCCCTGGCCAGTCCGAGGTTAATCTAAACCGTAAGACTAAGATGTGTACAGGAGTAATTAGCAATAATCTAGGACTTCACTTTCACTCACCCTGATGATTCAGGAGGTTAGTTTGGTAAGGTTGGCCGTACGGTAGGCTCGTTGTTTGTGGAAATGGATAGTTAGTCCGGGGAGCCAATGGCTCAGGAACTCATGGTTGCATGTGCATAATATTGGTGGGTCTCCCGTATTTGATGGTCATTAACACCGACGCCGGTACTCTTACATGGCCGGTGTTGTGGACAATTGGCCAAGGGAAAGTCTGGCGGTGGGTCAACAAAGTACGCGGATACCCTGGTTGTGTCCTTCAGGGGCGTACGTAAGGGCTAGGCCTAGTAGTGTGAATACCCGTCTAGGAGTGGGGTGGCCTGACCCACTGTCTCTGTTTGCCACGGCATAGGTGTAACAACCCTATTTTCTCAGCAGGCAATTTTTCGGGTGAGACGGCCTGGGAAACGGGCATGTCCCAGGGCGTGTCAAGCTGGAGTCGACGATTTGGCCGCGAGGTCGACGAAAGTTGGAGTCGACGATCATCGAACAGCAAACACGACATGAGACACGGGCGTGTCTCAGGGCATGTCGAAGCCGTGTCGATGATCGGCCTAGGAGCCGACATTTTTCGCTCGACGATGTGTCGATAGAAGGCACACGGCCACGGACACGGGCGTGTCCAAGGTCGTGTCGTGTGCTCGACGAATTTTGCTCGACGATCGTGGAGTGTCGATATGTGGTCGTCGAGTGTCAAGAGATGGGTGAACACGGCCTGTGACACGGGCTTGTCACAGGGCATGTCCCTTCGGCTCGACGAACTCCGCCCGACGAATTTTGCGCTCGGGCGTGTCTTCATGTCGTGTATGGGCACACGACCTGGGACACGGGCGTGCCACAGGCCGTGTGAGTCTAGGGTGATTTTGGGATTATTTTTGCCGATGAACACGGCCACAGACACGGGCGTGTCTGAAGGCATGTTGGGTGACACGGCCCATGACACGGGCGTGTCCTATGGGCGTGTCACTGGTGTGGATAGGTCGGTTGACCACTGCTTGAGGCACACGGCCTGGGACACGGGCGTGTCATAGGCCGTGTTAGGCAAAATTTATACTTTTTGGTGTTATCGTGGCCGTCCATTCCTTCAGCTGGGATCCAATGGCTGAACTGCCTCCCTATTTCCTTAAGGCCGTGAATGAGAAGAGAAATCTCATTTCTCATATTTGGCTTCTCTTTCTACAAGTTAGAGAGAGAAAGGGAGAGGAAGAAAATGGAAGAAGAAGAAGGGCTGTGCTGGTGGAGCTTGAGAGTATCAAGCTGCGTTCCGAGGCTGGTGTTGCGAAGGAAACGCTCTTGCGAGTCTTTCGAGCCAGCTTTGAATTCATGAACCGAAGCGGTCATCAACGGTAACGACTTTTCTTCCTAGCCATGTGAAGGCTTCCTTTTGGCATATGTTTGTGATTCCCCCACCAAGAGGTGGCTGATATTGGGAGTCTTTGGGTGGATGCATGAAATCCCCTTTGTTGGCATATAGATCCGAAAATGGAGTACGGAATAGGCATGCTGTGTGAAGCCCATCTGGACAGGTTGGTCTGCATTGGTGATGTTGCATACGAACTTGAGAAGACTCCGTGATAAACGTGTAGTTTAAGGAGTCAACGGGTTATGCCTGTGAAAGGTAGTAGCAAGAAGTACTGGATTGGTAGTCCAGGAAAATATTTGTGTTACGCTTTTGGGTCATACCTGTGAATGAGGCACAGGAAGTACTGGTGTGACCAGGAAAGGCCCTTTGTGATGCTTGATGTCGTAGGGTGTTCACCTGTGAAGTGAGTAACAGGAAGTACTGGCATGGAAGCCTGGAAATACCCCTGACATTTGGGAGATTGCAGTGTCCACTTGTGAAGAGAGTAACAGGAAGTACTGGGGTGCCCAGGAAAGACCCACTGTTATGATAAGAAAATGGGTGTAGAGAAATACCCTGGCTGTGTGCCAAGAATAGGATTGGTGAGACCGACACACGCCTTATTATAGCCATGGGTACGCTGTACTCGGAAAAGGCAAGGTGATTTGAGCAACGGGGGGTGGAGGATCCGACCTGCGTTATGTCCGTCTGACGTGAGACCAAAAGGTGCGGTCTGTTGGAGCGCATAGCAAGAGTCTTAGGCCTGCGCGCCATGACACAATGGTGGGCTACGGGCCATACCGGTGTAGTAAGACTAGAACTCTGGCTGCACGCTATGGAGAAAATGCTCAAGAGAATTACCGTTGGGTTGTGACCCTGATACGGTGGTGGGCAAGTGCTTTGCCAGAACACCAAGAATGTGCCCTGAGTGCACGGACCGTTGGGCCGGGTGACGAACAGTTGTGATGGAATGTGTGCTTGAAAGCACATTTTAAGATATATATTGGCATGCTTGTGATATGATATGCCTGCAGGGAAGATTACCGCTGCCCCGAGAAAAGTGGTAGGGTCGTTATAATTTGGTCAGCTGAATGCTGACCGTTGCTTCTGTTTGTCCACCGTTGGGTGGATTGTCCCTGTACAGGTGCTGGAGAGCCGAGTGGGACGCATAAAGGTTGATGTCCCTGCTGTTGTTTCTACTGTTGCAGCTAGCCCTCGAAGTCTATTTGGAAATGCTTTTATGTTTCCTTTTATTGTGGCCGGTCTGCACGCCAATGTTGGGGCCACTGTTTGAAAGCCTTGTAAGGCCATAAGGCCATCTTGTATACTGGTGTAAGACATTCCTATGTGCTATAAAACATGTGTTTTATTTGTGGGACATTCAAGGGAGGAGTTCAAGTTGTAGTATAGGCTTCCGCAAGAATGCTTTGTGATAGGTGCGATGCGCTACTCTGATATCATCACGTACCTTCACCGCCTGTTTTGTGATATATACTGTGGGGCCCCAGCTGGACCTTCTAGAATATACCATTTGAACGGATGAGGTTGTTACAATATTCTCTTTGGAGTGATGCAAGCTTCCAAATATGGGTAACTAAAGGTCTATGCGCATAGAGGTGTGTGCGTGTGTTGTATTTGCATGAATCATGACATAACATTTCACTTCACTCATACTTGCATACAACTTGACACCACATCGTATAAATTGGTATGTGACTCTTTATATTATGGGAGCCTTGCAAAAGACCCCTTAACTTAAAAGTTTTCATGGGTATTCATATAAGTTAAGGTTACTTATTTCTTAGTTTACTTTTCATACACTTATTGCTATACTCTACTTGTTTACAATACTGCTTCCTTATTATAGAACTGGTAGCTTGCTTTTCTTTTTATAGTTCTTTTGTACATTCACCTGCTAGGGTAGTTGTCACCTACTTATTCCACTCTTCTTTGTTGTCCTCCATGTTTATTCTCCTCACACAGTGCCTAAGAGTCTCGGGGTTCAGGCGAGGACAATAGTAAGTTAGTCTTTATGACTAACGGTCAGTGGACCAAACATTTCAGGGGCTCTGGATGGGAGACAGGGACCAGCAGTAGGAGACGTAGCACCAGCGGACCATGGTACATATAGTGGTGGGCCAGTCTAGAATGGTAGCACCATTCTCTAGCTCCGTGAGTGATAGTTTTTCTTAGCTTCCACAAGATGGTTGTAGTAAGAATTTGTTGTACCGGGCTTAAGCACATTTATTTTCCATACCTTTATTATCATTTGGACTTTGTTGTGACTTTTATTATATGTTATATATGACCGTGGACTTTACTAGCCTTACTTGTAGTTCTACTTCCTGATGATCTTCATTGCCGGAAGAATCGGTGTTTTGTGGTGACGACCTTCCCGTGTGTCGGTGTCACCACAAAGGGGCAGTTCTGGGCATAAGACCCGGTATCATAGCAAAAAAAATAGGGTCTTACAGTTATAAAATTGTTCTGTTGAATGCTATTCGTTGCCTTGTTTTCCATCCTCGTGGTGGATTGCCCCTATGCAGGTGCTGAAGTGCAGAGCGAGAAATAGCGTGCTAAAGCCCTTGCTGCTGTGTTGGCAATCAAAGGCCGAGCGAAGAAATTTTACAGTTTTCATGTGTGGCTGGCATGCGTGCCGATCTTTTTAAACCACATTTATGAAGTATAACTGCAAGGACTTAAGGACATAACTTTTGTGTATTTGTAAGTGACATTCCTGTTATATTTAGCAGACATTCAATTGGAATGAGATCATGTAACCATAAAACTTCTTCTAGAATGTTTTGTGTTAGGATTCGAGTAGTCTTTAATATTAACCTGTAATCCCGCCGCATGTTTGTGGAATATGGTATGCGGCCCTAGCCAGACCCTCTATTATATTTCATGGGACGGATGGAGGTGTTACAGCCCCGCACCACATGTAGTCACCTATAATTGTAAAATACACAGTTTAGCGACTACACAAAAGGGCAAATAACATTCAATAGGAACGCACAGGTTCCTCAAACATGTGTATTTTCATTCCTAAGTGGACATTTTTGAGTTCATGTTCTAAAAGTCGTAAGCATATACACGTGCTCGCCACCTCGCAAGAGTATTCAACCACGAATTCGCAGGAAGAAGACCAAGACAAGCTGATTCCAAAGTTGTAACACCTCCAACCATCACATGAAATATAACAGAGGGTATGGTATGGGCACCACTCCATATACCATAAATAGTCGGGGAAGTTACGTATAAATATCAAAACTACACGAATCCTAACTCAGAACATTCTAGCAGAAACTTTAAGGGTTAATAGTTTGAACTGAAGAACATACGAATGTCCACTATATTTATAAGTTAGGAATGTTTACAAATACACTAAAGTCAAACGGCCTTAAGGCCTTATAATTGTATCCTTTTACAAAAGTATTTTCATACATCGGCATGGAGGCCGACCGCACATGAAAACACAAAAACATCGCTTCTCCTTCAAGGGCTGGCATAACAATAAGGTCAGCAACCCATTATTTCCTACTCGGCTATCCAACACCTGCACAAGGGAAATCCACCACAAGGAGCAGAAACAAGGCAACGATCAGTTTTAACTGACCAATTTATAACCACCCCACCCCTAACTAGAGTTTGCGGTTCTCCTTCCCTACAAGCAACATCATATATGGTAAGGCACTACGTGCACTGATAAGTCATTATTTATAGTTGTTTATATATATTTTTATTTAATAAATAATAATATTTTATTTAGTTTATTTTAATATTTCTATTAAAATCCTTCGATTTCTTATTTCAGGTCAATCTGGGCTGCTAATAGCAAATTGGAGCTTACAGGACTGATCAGGAGATAAAACTGAAGATTGCTGGATAAATCAATTTGACACAGCCAGGACAGGGTCACGGGAGTTACATGTGGCCGTGACCCATAAAGGAGCTCCAGAGTACCTTCCATGTCAGATTAAAGTTACACGCCCCGGTCACATACGAGACCTATGGGTCACGACGTGACCATCAGGAATGACCAGCAAACGAGCGATAGTTTTGATTCCACGTAGTTTTAAAGCTACACGCACAAGTCATGGGCATGACCATTAGGTCACGGCGTGTCTTTCAGGCATGACGTCCAGGCGTGCCGTGCTTAATGTCGCCAGTTTCAGATCCAGTCGGTTTCGGCTTACAGCCATACGTCATGGGCGTGACATAGGGCGTGACCCTTCAACAACTTCCAGATTTATTTCCTGCCGTTTTGAGTTCCCGCCATTTGCTATAACAAATTTGACATGCCCTAGGTCACGGGCGTGACCTAGAGGCATGACCGAAGAACGATGACTTTTGGCTATTTTTCTCAAATGTTCCGGGTTTTCAAGAGAGCAGTTTCCCAGCCCTTCATGCCCTAGGTCACAGGCGTGACCTAGGGCGTGACCTTCCAGAAATTTTACTATAAAATCCAGAGAAATACAGGAGTTGGAGGAGGATTAGGACGCATCTAGGAGTAGTTATTAACCAGTTTTTGTAGTTTATTTTACTGTTTTCACGCATTTTCCCTTATGTACTTTTTTAGTTAACCTTTATTTCTAGCACTTTTATTTTAAGAATGTCTTTATTTTTCTTTTCATGTATCCTTCTTTTATGATAATGAGTAGCTAATTTTATTAGCACTTGATCTTGTCAAGCTTTAGAATAAATTAATCTTCTTTTTTGTCATCTCTACTTTTTTCGATTCGATCTATCTTTCATTTAAATGCTTCAGTTTTGATTTTAGATCTGTATCCTAGATTTACCGATAAGTTGTGGATACGTGTAGGTCACACAAAGGTAGAAGGAGCCGCATGCACTCCTCGAGAGAGGATGAGACAGACCTTCCAGATTGGAGTCAAATCCAATAGTGTGGTTCACCGCATAAGGCAAGCTTCGGTGTTTCGACTAGCCGAGAGGTATTAATCGATCAACCTAAGTTTATTCGAGAGCGTATTCTCGAGAGAGGTGCTTTTGTAATTTAGGAACCTCCACGGTCCAAGTAGGTAATTTATGAAAGACCCCCCCCCCTGGATTCCAAATCATGGCACGAAGGGGGGGGGGGGGGGTCTTATGCCCGGACCAGCCGCCTTCCGGTAGCATTAGCACACGGGCTAACATATACCACAAGACGCCTACTCCGTCGGCTACAACCAATATCAATAAAATATGCCAACCCAACCAAAATAATGCAAAAGAAGCCAAATCCACACTAAGTAATAGTGTCCAAATAGTACATCAAAATATAGAAGCGAAAACATGCTTCTACAAATCAGAGTACAACTATAGAAATTGCCCACAAAAAGGGGCTACAACAAAATCTCGCAAAACCCACAACTGTAACCGACGGTAGCGACGACACCGTCACTTCAGGCCCGGTCGTCCTGACCTGGCTGTCCTGCTGCATAGTCTGTGGCTGCTCTACCTGCGGCGTGACCTCCTAAAAAGGAAGGCATAGCAACAGTTAGTCGAAGTGACTAAGTGGCTTCACATCTGCTCCCCCGGCGACTCCTCGACACCGGGCGGTGAGAAGGAACAAGGATAAAATATATGTATGCAAGTAATAAAAGAAGTACAAGCAGGTGGCAATAGTGTAAGAGTAATAGTATCATAATCTAGCAGTTATTTAAGATCTATAGCAAACTAACAAATAAGGTATCAGTAGCAGGAAAGTAACTTAACTTATAAGGATGCCCATACAAGCTTATAAGTTAAGGATCGGGTTACATAAAGTAACTCATCGTATAGGAGTGCCCATACAAACTTATACGATGAGGATCTTTATGTGCAATAATATGAAATGGAATGTATGCTATGCAATGACTCACCCATGCTCACACACATGCAACTGCCATGTTGACAATGACTGTAGTTCCCACTTTTCGAGCAGGTAGCTAACCTCTCAGACATCAGCCGCCGCGGCCAGGCGGTGATAGTAGAACGGGCACTTCTACTACTAGGTGGGTCTCCACACTACTTCACATAGGCCTCCGTACGCCTCGACGCTAAGAACAAAATAGCGGAGCCCATGCGTACTATGGCCCAGCGGGGTCTCGAGTAGATGTGCACCGAGAACACAGCCCGAACTGTCCTGGTGTGAGCCGGAAGGGGCCTCGGAAGAAAGCATGAGGACATAGCCCAACCTTTCACTTGGCACGGAAGGGGCCTCGGGACATAAACACCGAGGACACAGCCCAACCACCCAAAGTCTAACTGTCAACTCACATTGGTGTGACGATCGTCGAGCTCGTAGACCTGTCACATTATCCTTAACCCAGGATTACGACACCGCGTGTCGACTCACACCACATGTAATTCCACAACACCGTGGCATGGAAGGGGCCTCGGAAGAAAGCACGAGGACTCAGCCCATCCATCCATCCATATCTTATCTCAACAAAACCCAAACTAGTGACGGTCAACACCGCACTTACATCCTTCCACAATACTACCCGTCGGGAGACGACGCTCTAAGTACTGGACTACTAAACTTATTCCATTAATCAAACATACTCATGGCCATAGTTTATTCTTCTACATGACTTTTCAAATGATAACAAAATATTATAAACATGATGCGCATATAAAGATCTATCAATCTTTCTAAATAACAACAACATATTATAAACATGATGCATATATAAAGATCTACCAATTTCTAACAAGTCAATTCATTAATAGTATGCTTGCTTCACAATTCAGTTATAAGAAATCAAATAAATAAACTTCATCTTTCAAAGCACTACTGTGATTAACATAGAAATGTTTCACCAAAGATCTTGAGTTGATTCACAATATTGGTTCCACCGAATCCAATTCCATAATATATTTAAGTACCTAGAATTTAAGTGCTGGACAAGTCTGGACAGCAAATTTGACGGGAGATACCTGAAGCTACATGAATCCGGTGAATATGTGTAACCCCTAGATGGAAAGGTCTTTCCACGGGTTACAACTTTCATATCCAGCCCACAACCCAGATTTGACTGTATTCTATTAGAAATCAGACTTGAAGTCCGCTGCGTACAGAACACAATTTCTGCATACAGGATTTACCGGACACCATATTCGTTCAAATTTTCCTGTGGCTACAAACATCGCCAGAAGTCGTGCAGCCATTCGTTGGAAAGGTATTTTCAAGGAATTCAACTTTCGTGTTTAGTCGAAATACCAGATCTGTCCATATCCTACATACAAGTGGCCACAAAGAGCACTGCGCGCAGAGCATAGATTCTGCACGCATCTTGAGGCGGAATGAACAGCATCGGCTCATCTTCCTCCTCAAGTAGATCCTCTCAAATCTCCTCCAGAAGTTTCCACCACGCTTATTCACCCTCATGAGGCCTTTACTCCTCACAAAAACATCCCCCATATCCACATAGAAGATCAGAGAGGTTGAAGAAACCACTAGCCAGGGGCACAAGCCCTAGATCGGCCTCATCCTAGAGGAAAACATCTTCTCACAAGTCAAGACCCCAATGAGTCAACATCTCTCCTACATATCTACAGATCTATCACCAAGGGAGAGGGTAGTAAACTCACATCGATTCCAGCGATTCCACCATTTCCGGCCATGGATCTCGTAACTCATCTCGGGGGCATTTCCTCCTTCACGGCGGTGGCAGATTTCTTTCTCTACCGAAGTTCTCTTTGGCAATAGGGCTGGAATGAATAGTGAAATGGCTAGGGTTTCACGGTTCGTATATATATAACGAGAGACACGGTCGAAGCGTTACAGACGGTTACAACGTCTATTCAATGCACTGACACGGGTAGGGACACACCCGTGTATCTACCCGTGTACATCTCGGGTACTCTTCGTCGATCTCAACACACTTCGTCGAGTTCAATACTCGACAACGGGTAGGGACACGCCCGTGTCCATATCCGTTGTAATGCCCCGAAACTCAAAAGAGCGACGGGGGACGTTTTGGGCCAGTTTTGGGTTCTGGCAGGAGGCACACGGCCTGGGACATGGGCGTGTCCCAGGGCGTGTCAGGCTTGTGTCGACACTCAGCCGGCAAAGTCGACATTTTGCTCTCAACATTGTGTCGAGACTGGGAACACGGCCTGTGACACGGGCGTGTCGCAGGGCGTGTCGACCCGTGTCGACACTCAGCCAGCGAAGTCGACACTCTGTGCCCGACGAAGTGTCGAGACATGGCACACGGCCTGCGACACGGGCGTGTCGCAGGGCGTGTCGACCCGTGTCGACACTCGTCCCGGGGAGTCGACGAACTTTTCTCGACGATGTGTCGAGACAAGGCACACAGCCTAGGACACGGGCGTGTCCAAGGCCGTGTCGTCAGGTCGACGATCTTCGCTCGACGAAGTGTCGAGTGTCGAGACTGTGTACACGGCCTGGAGCCCAGGCGTGTTGAGGTAGACACGGGCAAGGACACGGGCGTGTCCTAGAACCCGTGCAGTGCTCGGGTTATTTTCGGGAGAAATCGATGGGGGTACACGGCCGGCCACACGGCCATGTCAGGTGGAACACGGGCGTGTCAAGTCGAACACGGGCATGTTCGATGCCCGTGTGTTGTTTCAGGCGAGTCGATTTTGACGGTGAATGAGGCACACGGCCCTGGACACGGGCATGTGCCAGGCCATGTGTGGTCCAGATTGGGCATTTCAATCCAGAATCAAAGCCGTTCGTTTCTTTAATTGACGATCCAACGACTGGGGGTTATTCCTGAAGGGATATACCCAGGATTGGGCCTTAGAAACCCTCACTTTTCATGAGTGGTTATCTTTCTAAAACTTAGAGAGAGAGGAGAACTAAGGATGGAAGGAGAAGCTAGATCCGGCCATTGGAGGAGCTCCGAAGTTCCAAATCGCGAGCCGACTCCGGATCCATGGATGTAAAGCTAGTTCGGTGCTTTTCATCCGCTTACTTTTCCATGGGGCCGAAGAAGAACGCAAGGGTAACGATTCTCTTCTTGAGCATGAGTAGCTCTCCTTCTTTGCATAGGAAGGCCGCTCTCACGAGTTTGCGGTGAGTTGGAGGCGTTCCTTCGGGTAGATATGTGAAGACCCCGTTGTTTAGAGTCCGTAAGAGAGAACGCACATAGGCATAAAGTGTGAAGCCTATCTGGACATGTTGTTCTATATCGGTGATGTTGCATTGCATAATGCCGGAGAAGACTCCGTGCTATTGGTTATTTTTCGTGTTTTCTACACGGTAGATTGCAACAGGGAGCCTTGGGGATTAACCCAAAGGTACACCCGGAAAATTGGGCGGATGCGTGATCTTGCCAACTTGGTGGCCTGAGAGCCAACTTGAACAAAACCAGGTTATGTGAATTGTGATGGAAATGGGACTCGGGAGAAGTTTGACCCGCGCAAATGGCTTAAATTGTAGTTGCTATGTGAGCACGGGTTAGATGGAACCATACCCGTTCTATGTCGTTCGGTTTAAGAGACCTAAGGGTACGTGGCACTTGCCGTTGGCATAGATTAGGGTCTTCGGCGGTCTATGGCCTAAATTGTCGTGACCTAGGCCAAGAAGACAAAATGCTCATAGGTTCGGCCGTCAAAGTGGCGGTGGTGAGATCGGAATGTCTATGGCTTTAATTGACGTGACATCGACTGGTTAACCGAGAATGTGCCCTGAGAGCACGGGGCGTGTGGCCGTGCAAGCCAACGTCTATGATGAAATGAATATATCTATATTGCTCGCTTATGCTAATGAAATGCAGGGAAGGAGGATCGCCGCCCCGAGTTGGGGGCGGGATCGTTATAATTTGGTCAGCATTGCTGACCGTTGCCTTATTTTGCCAACGTGCGGTGATTTGTTGCTTGCAGGTGCTGCTGGACCAAGCGGTCAATAGCGGGCTAAAGCCCAATTTGCGAAGCCGGCCCTCAAAGGCCTAATTGGAGTGTTTACTATTTTTATTCATGTATGACCAGCCTGCGTGCCGTGGTTTGTAAAACATATAATATGAAGTGAACAATTTTTGTAAGGCCTTAAGGCCTGTACTTGTGTATGTACAACATTCCTAGTTTGGTATTAGTGGACATTCATGCTTTAGTGTTGGGTTCTTTGTTGCAACTTTTATAAACTGTTTCCGCTAGAATGCTCTGTGTAGGATGTTACGATTGGTTGGATGGTTTCCATGAGTAACCACCCAGTCTGTCTGTAGTATATGGCGTCGAGCCTCGGCCGGACCTAACTGCTATATGCTATGCGACGGATAGGGGGTGTTACAATTTGGTATTAGACTACTGGTTTTGGTCGGGCTTAAATTGAATTCGTGGGCGAATTCTTTTTAAGGGCTGGTGAGCACATTGTGTGTGTCATCGTTATAACAGTAAAAGAACCCATGAATGTCCACTTAGGAATGAAAATACACGTGTTTGAGGAACCTGCGTGTTCCTATAATTGCTGTTTGCAATTTTATTTGGTCTCTTAACGGTGTTTTGTACCACTATAGGTGACCAGAAGTGGTGTTGGGCCGTCGGAACGTCAAGTTTCTAAGGCTAGAAGTGCACCAGATGTTGCTCCTGCAACACCTTTATCGGCTGAGAACATACGATTGGTGGCCGAAGCAGTGTTGGCCGTGATTAATGCGCAGCCTGTAATGCAAACGCAGCAGCCTGCTCCTGCGATGGAGCAGGTACCGCTGCAAGAGGCTGAGCCGAGGAGAGTGGAACAAGTGATAGTGGAACCGTTGGTGACAAGGAGGGAAACCGAGAGGCAGCTTAAGCATATAATGAGCTTTAACCCTCCGGTATTCTCGGGGTTGGGAACCCCATCTCAGGCTGAAGACTGGCTCTCCAGGGTGAAGAGAGTCATGACAGCAACGGAGACGGAGGAGTGGCAAATGACCACCATCTCTACATTCTTTCTGGACGGTGAAGCGAGAATGTGGTGGGAAGGTTTGGAGCTGCACTTATTGAGAGGAAGGCAACTTGTTGATGTCTCGATGGAAGAGTTCTCGAGATTGTTCTTGGCTAGATACCTCCCTTCGACGTAGAAGATAGCGTTGGAGAATGAGTTTCTGAAGTTGGTTCAGGGTGAGATGAGCGTGGATGAATATCTCCACGAGTTTATTCATCTGAGTCGTTATGCTACCTCCCATATTGTGGATGAGGAGCGCAAGACTAATCGATTCTATGAAGGGTTGAGAGATGAGTTGAGGTTCTACACTCGGGGCCGATGACACAGGGTTTCTTAACCTTGGTCAACACTGCCCGGTCCTTGGAGAAGGACATGAAGAATATACAAGCAAAGAAAAGCTTGGGTGATAGGATCTGCGATGTTAAGATTCGTATTGGGAATCAGGAGTTCGATCTGCAAGCGTCTTTACTTCCGTTGGTGGAGTTCGACGTCATATTTGGCATGGACTGGCTCTCGGAGCAGCAGGCCCATATAGATTGCGGTCGAAAGGAAGTCAAGCTGGGAGGAAGTCGTGAAACTACTTTTACGGGCTTAAAGGGGTCGAGCAAGACGTTGATGTCTGCTCCTCAGGTGGTGAAGGCGGTTCGTGCCGGTGCAGAACTGTTCTTTACACTAGTGGAGGTCGCGAAGTCGAAGCCCGCATTGGATTGTATTTCAGTGGTATCGGAATACCCTGATGTGTTCCCCGCAGATCTTCTTGGAGCCCCGCCTCAGTGGGAGATAGATTTTACGATTGAGCTAGTGCCAGGTGCAAAGCCTGTGTCACGATCTCCTTATCGGCTAGCGCCTAAAGAAATGGCGGAGCTGAAGGTTCAACTGCAAGAGTTGTTGGAGCAAGTGTATGTGCGCCCAAGTTCTTCGCCTTGGAGCGCGTCGGTCCTCTTTGTTAAGAAGAAGGACGGAAGCTTGAGGTTGTGTATTGATTATCGAGAGCTCAATAAGTTGACAGAGAAGAACAAGTACCCGATCCACCGAATCGATGATCTTTTTGATCAGTTGGTCGGGTCGACGGAGTACTCGATGTTGGATCTCAAAGCTGGGTACTATAAGCTGCGAATAAGGGAGAGTGATATCCTGAAGACAGCGTTTAGTATGAGATACGGGCATTATGAGTTTACAGTCATGCCGTTTGGGCTGACTAATGCGTCGTCAGTGTTCATGGATTTGATGAACAGGACTTTCAGGGTGTACTTGGGCCATTTTGTGATCGTCTTCATCGACGATATTTTGGTGTACTCGCAAAGTGAGGAAGATCACTTCAAGCATCTTCATTTGGTTTTGGAGACGCAAAGGAGAAATCAACTGTATGCTAAGTTCTCCAAGTGCGAGTTTTGGTTGTCCTCAGTGGCGTTCCTCGGTCATATAGTGAGTGGAGAGGGTATTGCTGTGGATCCGGCGAAGATTCTTGCGATACGGGAGTGGCCTGAGCTTGCTACGGTAGCGGATGTCCGGAGCTTTCTGGGGATTGTCGGCTATTATAGGCGCTTCGTAGAGAACTTCTCGCGGATAGCATTACCTCTCACTACTTTGATGAGGAAGGAGCATAAGTTCATTTGGACGCCGGAGTGCGCGCGAGCTTTTGAGGAGTTGGAGTGTCGGTTGACCACGGCGCCTGTGCTGAGTTCGCCATGTGGGACCGAAGGCTATGAGATTTATAGTGATGCTTCGGGCAGCAGTTTGGGTTGCATGCTACTGCAACACGGAAGTGTAATAGCTTATGGCTCGAGATAGCTAAAAGTGCATGAAAGGAACTATCCGGTCCATAACTTGGAGTTAGCGGCCGTGATTTTTGCCTTGAAGCTATGGAGACACTATTTATACAGTGTGAAGATTGATATCTACACCGATCATAAGAGCCTGAAGTATCTGATTGATCAGAAGGATCTGAATATGTGGCAGCGTAGATGGATGGAGTTCCCGGGGGACTATAGATTCAAGATCCACTATGTTCCTGGTAAAGGGAATGCGGTTGCGGATGCGTTGAGTTGCCGAGCCCCAGCTCAAGCCAATTGGCTATCGGTGCATGATGAGCTGTTGGTGCGGGAGTTGGAGGCGTTGGAGATTGTTTGTGTGGACAGGAAATCAAGTGCTGAAGCAGTTCTGAATTGGACTGAAGTCCAATATGACCTGGCTAATGGGATTCAGCAGGCTTTGGATATGGATGTTCATATGAAGCAGTTCATGGTAGAGGCTCTAGATGGGTCAAATTGACGGATTGCTTTGGAAAGACGGTCGTCTGTGCGTCCCATGTGTGGGTAATTTGCGGGTGCAATTGTTGTACGAGGCACACCATACTAAGTACTCAAATCACCCTGGGAGCACAAAGATGTACCGCGATGTGAAGAAACTGTTTTGGTGGCCGCTTTGAAGATGGATGTGGCGCTCTACGTAGCGAAGTGCCAAACTTGCGCGTTGGTGAAGGAGGAATGTCAAAAGCCAGGAGGATTTCTTAAGTCCTTGCCTATTCCGGAGTGGAAATTCGACGACATCTCTATGGACTTTGTGCACGGTTTGCCAAGGTCGCAAAAGGGGAACGACACCATTTGGGTGGTCGTGGATCGGTTAACGAAGGTGTCGGATTTCATTCCGCATCGGAAGGATGATCCGGTGGAGAAGTTGGCAAAACTGTATGTGGATAACATAGTACGGCTTCACGGTGTGCCCCGCAGCATCGTGAGTGACCGAGATGGGCGGTTCACGTCCAATGATTGGAGGCTTGTGCAGCAGATGTTGGGGACAAAGTTGAAATTCAGCACAGCCTTCCATCCGCAAACGGATGGGCAGACCGAGAGGGTCAATAGAACCATGGAAGACATGCTTCGCATGTGTGTCTTGGATTTTGGGAAACAATGGGAAGACCACCTTTATTTGGTGGAGTTCGCATACAACAATAGCTACCAAGCGAGTATACAAATGGTGCCCTTCGAGGCCCTATATGGTAGAAAATGTTGCACGTCGTTGTCTTGGTTAGGAACGGGAGAGTCAAAATTGTATAAGCGACTGGAAGTGGAGGATGCTACTTCTTTGGTGAGAACCATTCGGGAGAGGTTGCTTATCGCTCAGGACCGGCAAGCGAAGTACTATAATGCCAAGCACAGGAACATGGAGTTCGCTGTGGGAGACTATGTGTACATAAAGATCAAGCCGTTCAAGGGTGTCTCGCGGGTGCGGCGATTGAAAAAGCTAAGCCTGAGGTACCTTGGGCCGTTTGAGGTTTTGGAGCGAGTTGGTGAAGCGGCCTATCAGTTGAAGCTTTCAGTGGAGCTTGGTGGATTACATGATGTATTCCATATTTCGGTGCTTCGGAAGGCGGTGCAAGAGCCTTCGCAAGTGATCGCGGTTGATAAAGTGTCGGTGGATAGTGGGCTGACGACAAAAGTCAAGCCCGTGCGGATTGAGGACTCGGAGGTCAAGCGGCTACGCAATAAAGAGATCAGGATGGTCAAGGTCCGGTGGGACAATTGCGGTCGTGAGGAGCTCTCTTGGGAGCGAGAGCAGACTATGCTTGACGAGTATCCGGAGTTGTTCCGTTCAGGTACGAATTTTGGTTTTGTACATATCTTTCCTTTATATAATTTCGTGGAGAAAATTCTTTTAAGATGGGGAGAGTTATACCGCTCCGAAACTCAAAAGAGCGAGGGGGACATTTTGCGCCAGTTTTGGGTTCTGGCAAGAGGCACACGGCCTGGGACACGGGCGTGTCCCAGGGCGTGTCAGGCTTGTGTCGACACTCAGCCAGCAAAGTCGACAATTTGCTCTCGACATTGTGTCGAGACTGGGCACACGGCCTGCGACACGGGCGTGTCGCAGGGCATGTCGACCCGTGTCGACACTCAGCCCGCGAAGTCGACACTCTATGCGCTCGACGAAGTGTCGAGACATGGCACACGTCCTGCGACACGGGTGTGTCGCTGGGCGTGTCAACCCATGTCGACACTCGTCCCGGGGAGTCGACGAACTTAGCTCGACGATGTGTCGAGACAAGGCACACGGCCTAGGACACGGGCGTGTCCAAGGCCATGTCGTCAGGTTGACGATCTTCGCTCGACGAAGTGTCGAGTGTCGAGACCGTGTACATGGCCTGGATCTCAGGCGTGTTGAGGTAGACACGCGTAAGGACACGAGCGTGTCCTAGAACCCGTGCAGTGCTCGTGTTGTTTTCGGGAGAAATCGATGGGGGTACACGGCCGGCCACACAGTCATGTCAGGTGGAATACGGGTGTGTCAAGTCGAAAACGGGCGTGTTCGATGCCCGTGTGTTGTTCCAGGTGAGTCGATTTTAACGGCGAATGAGGCACACAGCCCTGGATACGGGAGTGTGCCAGGCCGTGTGCGGTCCAGATTGGACATTTCAGTCTCGAATCAAAGTCGTTTGTTTCTTTAATTGATGATCCAACGGCTAGGGGGTGTTCCTGAAGGGATATACCCGGGATTGGGCCTTAAAAACCCTCACGTTTCATGAGTGGTTATCTTTCTAAAACTTAGAGAGAGAGAGGAGAGCCAAGGAAGGAAGGAGAAGCTAGATCCGGCAATTGGAGGAGCTCCGAAGCTCCAAATCGCGAGCCGACTCCGGATCCACGGAGGCAAAGCTAGTGCGGTGCATTTCATCCGCTTACTTTTCCATGGCGCCGAAGAAGAACGCAAGGGTAACGATTCTCTTCTTGAGCATGAGTAGCTCTCCTTCTTTGCAGAGGAAGCCCGCTCTCGGGAGTTTGCGGTGAGTTGGAGGCGTTCCTTCGGGTAGATATGTGAAGTCCCCATTGTTTAGAGTCCGTAAGCGAGAACGGACATAGGCATGATGTGTGAAGCCTATCCGGACATGTTGGTCTGGATCGGTGATGTTGCATTGCATAATGTCGGAGAAGACTCCGTGCTATTGGTTGTTTTTCGGGTTTTCTACACGGTAGATTGCAATAGGGAGTCTTGGGGATTAACCCAAAGGTGCATCAGGAAAACTGGGCGGATGCGTGATCTGGCCAACTTGGTGGCCTGAGATCCAACTTGAACATAACCGGGTTATGTGAATTGTGATGGAAATGGGACTCGGGAGAAGTTTGACCCACGCAAATGGCTTAAATTGTCGTTGTGATGTGAGCACGGGTTAGATGGAACCGTACCCGTTCTATGTCGTTTGGTTAAAGAGACCTAAGGGTATGTGGCACTTACCGTTGGCATAGATTAGGGTCTTCGACGGTCTATTGCTTAAATTATCGTGACTCAGGCCAAGAAGACAAAATGCTAATATGTTTGGCCGTCAAAGTGGCGGTGGTGAGATCGTAATGTCTATGGCTTTAATTGACGTGACATCGACCGGATCACCGAGAATGTGCCCTGAGAGCACGGGGCGTGTGTCCGTGCGAGCCAACGTCTGTGATGAAATGAATATATCTATATTGCTCGTTTATGCTAATGAAATGCAAGGAAGGAGCATCGCCGCCCCGAGTTGGGGGCGAGATCATTATAATTTGGTCAGCATTGCTGACCGTTGCCTTGTTTTGCCACCGTGCGGTGATTTGTTACTTGCAGGTGCTTCTGGACCAAGCGATCAATAGCAGGATAAAGCCCAATTTGCGAAGCCGGCCCTCGAAGGCCTAATTGGAGTGTTTACTGTTTTTATTCATGTATGACCGGCCTGCGTGCCGTGGTTTATAAAACATGTAATATGAAGTGAACAATTTTTGTAAGGCCTTAAGGCATGTACTCGTGTATGTACAACATTCCTAGTTTGGTATTAGTGGACATTCATGCTTTAGTGCTGGGTTCTTTGTTGCAACTTTTATAAACTGTTTCCGCTAGAATGCTCTGTGTAGGACGTTACGATTGGTTGGATGGTTTCCATGAGTAACCACCGGTCTGTCTGTAGTATATGGCGTCGGGCCGCGGCCGGACCTACTGCTATATGCTATGCAACAGATAGGGGGTGTTACATCTGTGCACACATGACACGGTCGTGCACTTGGCCGAGTCCTTCTACTCGAGTGTTGACACATGGACTGTGTCGACACAGGGCTATGTCGACACAGGCCTGCTGTGTCAACATAGAGCTGCTGTGTCGACACAGGCAGCAGCTGTGTCGACACAGGCAACAGCTGTGTCGACACAGGCAGCAGCTGTGTCGACACAGGAAGCAGCTGTGTCGACAGAGCCTGCTGATGTGTTGACACAGGCAGTGGCTGTGTCGACACAGGCAGCTGCTGTGTCGACACAGGCAGCAGCTGTGTCCACATAGGGCTGTGGACTAATTTGTCCATTCCACCACAAGTGCTGCCCAATTTCCTGCACTTCCCTGGACCCGAGTCAGCCCTCCTGACTCGAACATGCAACGAGGGGCCTAGTGCGAATCGGGACGTTACAAATCCTATAAACAAAATAAAAGATTTCGTCCCCGAAATACGGCCAGGGCTATGGGAAGAAAGGCATAACAGAAAATAAAATATACTTTTAAATAAAATTACCTTGAGCAAACAACTCCGGGTAGCGTTGTTGCATCAACTCCACTGGCTCCCATGTGTACTCCTCCTTCCCATGATTAAACCATAGCACCTTTACCAAGGGAAGACTTTTGAGGCGCAATATTCTTGTCTCGTTATCTACGATCGGCACCGGCATTAGTCGCACAGACCTATCAGACGCCACAGTACCATCAGTAGTGGGGTTATATTGATCGGGCTGCATCAACGCCTTTCGAAGCAACGACACATGGAACATGTCATGGAGGTTCTCCAGCTCTGACGGTAACTCACACCGATAGGCCAACATGCCAATCTTTTCCACTATAGTATAAGGCCCAACATACCTTGGGCTGAGACTTTTCACTCCACGCACCCGTGACACTCCATGCAACGGCCGAATCTTCAGGAACATCTTATCACCCACTTGAAACTCCACCATCCGGTGCTTTGCATTATAATACTTCGCCTGCCGACTTTGAGCCTCCAACATGTGATCCTGTATCAATCTGACCGCCGCATCAGTATCATCTATATATTCATTTCCCAATGCCTTTGGATCTTCATCCTGCCCCCAAGACAATGGAGTCCTGCACCTTCTTCTGTAAAGGGCTTCATGGGGCGCCATACTAATGCTCGCCTGATGGCTATTATTGTAGGAGAATTCCACTAAGGGCAAGAGCCTTTCCCACGGCTCTCCTCTATCCAGTACACATAACCTCAATAAATCCTCAAGTGTTTTGATGGTCCGCTCCGACTGCCTGTCCGTCTGAGGGTGAAACGTCGTGCTAAAGGTTAGGCGCGAGCCCAAATACGCTCGTACTGCCTTCCACTCCTTGGAAGTAAACCGACCATCCCGATCCAAAACAATTGTCTTGGGCACGCCAAGATACCGTACGAACTGCTCCACAAAGAGGCGTACCAAAATGTCCACGTGTGCTTCTTTCTTCATTGGGAGGAAACGGGATACTTTGTCAGTCGATCAACAATAACCCGCACCGAATCATTCCTGAAGAGGGAGCGAGGTATCCCATGGACGAAGTCCATGGAGTTATCCTCGAACTTCCACTCGGGAATGGGTAACGACTGCAACAAACCACCAGGACTCTTACATTCCGCCTTCACCCTTTGACAAGCTTCGCAATGTGTAACAAAATATCGGACATCCTTTTTCATTCCTGGCCAACACATGGTCTTCCGTAAGCTGGCGTACATCTTAGCAATACCCAGGTGTACTGAATATTGAGAACTATATGCCTCTCTCAAGATATCCTCCCGGATTTTGCCGCCCTTGGGAATATAGAGCCGGCCTCGGAAATAAACGAGGTCGTCTTTTAGTGTGTACTCATCAGTAGTCCCATATTCAATTGCCTTGATTGCCGGGGCCAGAGCCGCATCCACTCCTTACTCCACTCGAATCCGGTCCCGGATATCACAGACTATGCTCATGCTTGTCAAATACTCTGTATACTCTGCCAAAGGAGCCTTGAATACTAGTGTAATATCCATCTCCTCAATCATCCGAGCGAACTCCATACTCATCAACCGAGGCTCTGGTCTAGAGCCTGGTACTTTTCTACTCAATGCATCGGCCACCGAGTTCTCCTTTCCCGAGTGGTAGTTCATGGTGAACTCATAGTCGCATAAAAATTCTAACCACCGTCGTTGCCTCAGGTTCAACTCCTTCTGAGTATGGACGTACTTCAAGTTTTTATGATCTGAAAAGATCTCGCAATGGACGCAATATAGATAATGCCTCCAAACCTTCAAGGCAAACACCACTGCTCCCAATTCCAAATAATGAACTGGGTAATTGATTTCATGCTTCTTCAACTGTCTTGAAGCATAGGCAATCACGTGTCCATGCTGCATCAACACCACTCTCATCCCTTGATATGACGTATCAATGCAAACTTGAAATCCTTACTTCCCAGATAGAAGTGCAAGGATGGGGGCGGATGTAAGTCTATCCTTCAGCTCCTGTAACGCCGCTTCACTTTGGGGTGTCCACTGGAATGGCACACCTTTCTTCGTCAATGAAGTAAGAGGAAGAGCAATCTTTGAAAACCCTTCCACGAACTTGCAGTAGTACCCGACAAGTCCAAGGAAACTCCTCACATCGTCCACCAAATTCAAGGGCGACCACTCTTTCATGGCCTGGACCTTGGCCGGATCCAATGCTAGTCCTGCTCCACTGATCACATGCCCCAAGAAAGCAACCTCCTTAAGCCAGAATCCGCATTTGCTGAATTTGGCGTACAAAGCGTAATCCTTCAATTTCTTCAAAACCAAGGTCAAGTGCTCAATATGCTCCTCCTCTGACTTTGAGTAGACCAAGATGTCATCGATGAACACAATGACGAAGATATCCAAATAAGGTTCAAACACCTTGTTCATCAGGCTCATGAAGGCTGAAGGGGCATTTATGAGCACAAACGGCATTATAGTGAACTCGTACAACCCATATCTTGATCTAAAGGCTGTTTTCTGGATGTCCCCTTCTTGTATTCTCAACTGATAATAACCTGAGCGCAAGTCTATCTTAGAAAACCAATGCGCTCCCACTAGTTGATCGAACAACTCGTCGATCCGAGGTAGTGGGTAAGTGTTCTGCACCGTCAGCCGATTGAGTTCCCGATAGTCTCTACACAAACGCAGGCTTCCAACCTTCTTTACGAACAATACAGGGGATCCCTAGGGTGACGAACTGGTGAAAGTGCAAGTTAGATCTGATATACTCTCGAGGGGGGTGAATAGAGTATGGTGCTTGCTAAAAACTTTTTATAACTGTTGTTGTATTCCTAAGTGAACAGGGAAGCAAATAACATAAAGTAAATCTAAACACAGAATAATCACAGATCAATCACAAAGAAATCACAAACCACAGCTAGAAACAAAAGAAAGACAATCAACCAGATGACACAAGGAGCTATAGTGGTTCCCTAATCAACCTAGGTACATCCACTCTTCTACCACCCTAGGTAGGAATCCACTGCAGGATGAGTTAATCAGGTGTCCCGGGCAACAATGAGCTTTTGATAAGGTGCTCAAAAATCAAACCAGATTTTTTGATCAGATGTCTTTCCACCACTGAGTTTTGATAAGGTCTCAGAAACCAATCACAAACTTTTGAAGGGAGTTTGAAAAACCCTTTACAGCAGAGAGAGAGAGAGAGGGAGAGAAAGAGAGAGGGATGAGATGATCTTCTCTGTCAACAGTCAGAGAGAAGATAGTGGATGTTGTCAAAGCTCCCCCTAAGATCTTGAGTTGTTCAGGAAGTGAAGCTTTGTAGTAGGGTGATAAGCCTTCAGATGATTTGATCTCCAACAAAAGATGATTTCAGCAACAGCTGAAATGTGAGGTGTTTGGAGTCTTGAATGATAATGGCCTTTGAACACTTGAATCAAGAGAGATCTGAAAATTTCAGTTAGTTGATCTCCTTTTGTGATGTGTGTTCTTGTATGAATTTTTGAGACTGAGAATGTCTGCAACTCTCTTTCTTTCTCTTGTGTAATTGTTGTTGTAAGAGTTGTAATTCTTGTTGTTGCAGAGAATTGTTGTTGTTGAATAAATCTGAGAAGAGAATGAAAAATTGATCTTTTATTCCTTTGGTCTGAATAGAAATGATCCTCTATCCTAGATAGTCGTTAGACTGTCATAAATGACTTCCTTAACTACATTTGTCTTCTGGAGGAAAGTCCAATAAAACATTCTTTGAAAATTTCTTGAAACTTGCTCCAGATTAATTAAAAATGGCTACAGGATCTCTGACATAAATGCTGAGAAAAATTCCACAACTGTCTGAATTTGAATCTTGAAAAACGTCTAACTCTTCAGAAAAACGTCGAACTGAGCTCCACTATCGTTGAACTGAGCTCAGAGACTGAACTTAGATAAAATCAGAGATCGTCGATCTGTGCTCAACTATCGTCGAACTGAGCTCGGAGATAGAGAATCAAACTGTAGTCAAGAACGTCGATCTGAGCTCAAAGATCGTCGAATGGAGTTCGACGACTCATTGAAGTTGATCTCAGAGATCGTCGAATGGAGTTCGACGATTCATCGAAGTGAGCTCAACGATCATCGAATGGAGTTCGACGATTCGTCATACTGAGCTCGACGAAATGACTTAGTCTCCAAACTCTGGTCTTGAGGGCAGCTTCCAAACCTAACTACTGACCCTTAGACTCAATTCTAATTGACATTTAGATCTATACAACGAGGTTAAGAGAGGTTTCCTAAGAGACATAGTGATCCTTGCCCAAATCAGTAATAGGGTGTTCCAACAATCTCCCTCTATTTGGGTTAGATTTACTATTTACAGATATTGGAAAAATAAAAACATACAAAGCCGAAATGCAACAAACAAAATATTGCAGAATCACAGACATTATCTCAGATAGTTCAGAAAACAAAACATACTGTCACCTTACAGAGTCATTCTTTTTCCTTGCCCTTTATAAGTACTATTTATCTGTTGGGATTGAGAGCTTCTTTCTTAGATCTTCTATCATCAGCTACACCTAGAGAGGTTTGTTGCTTTGGCCTGGGCACTACAGCTTCTGGATGCAGCTTCAAGTAGCTTTCTGAATCAAAAACTTTACTGGATGAATATCTTTCAAGTTCCTTCTTTCTTTGATCTGATAAGGTATTTATATTGGAAGTATCTTTTCCTTGCTCTCTGGCTTTCTTGATCTGATCTAAAGCAGCCAATTCTTTCATCCTAGCTGTCCATGAAGTAGGATTGTTTTCTGGAGCCTCAAATGGAACTGGAGGCTCATATCTATTTGAAGGATTATCAGGAGGAGCTCTGGAAGAGAATAAATCTTTCAGCTTATAAGGAAAAGGACCAGAAGTTGTGTCAGATGGACCTTGTCCTTCCCTTGAATATGGATGTTGCCTGGAATACCCTTTAGAATAAACTTGAAATTCTATTTGATTTCGTCTGTAATTTCCTCTTCTTGACTGGTAGCCTCTAGGTTGACTTCCTCTGTATTAGGATCTACCTTGAGATTGAAAAGAGGTTTGGCTTCTGGCAGAAGGTTGAGATGCAGAACGGCCACTTGCACCTGCATCAGGTGAAGGAGGAGGAGGAGGAGCAGGAGGATGATTGAACTGGGATGATCGTTTATCATATTTTCTCTTCTTCTTCATAGCCTTCAATTTATTTTTGGAGTATTGCATCCAATGTTCTGTGATAGGGCAATTATGCAGTATATAGTATGGAATGTCATTTGTGTCTTTCACTTTTACTAGGGGAACTCTCTTCATTGCTTTGCTTCTGGCCTTTCTTTTCCTTGCAATTGTAGCAGAGGAATCATCTGAGTCAGTCCTGAACTGATCACTGTCTGAGCTTGGAGGATTAACATACACTGCATCAATCCTTTTAAGGTAATCTTTTTGTTGTTGTGACTGAGCAGGAGAGACAGCAGAAACAGCAATAGTAGCAGCAACAACAGTAGGAAAAGGAATAGAAGTAGCACTGGCAGAAGAGGTTATGACAGCAGCAGATTCAGATACAACATTTTCAAAAACAACACTTTCAGAAACAGAAGGTACAGCAGCAGTAGTATCAGATGAAACTGGAAAATGAACTGCAGAAGGAGCATTAGCAGCAGTAACAGCAGACTCAAAATCAAATGCCTCTGTCATATGCATATCCTCAGAAATAGCAGTAACAGAACTAATATCAATATTAGCAGTAGGAGCAGCATCAGTAAGAGCAACAGAATCATAAGGAGCAGCAGTATATAGGGAATTTACAAAAGAATTTATTAAACTGGTGTCACAGCATGAAATAAGCACAATGGCCTTAGAGAGATCTTCAGATTGCTGGACTGCAGTATGCTGGATTGGAAGACAGTTGAAATAAGCAGAATCAAAAACTGATAATAGTGACTTGAGGTCCACTGTGATAACTGCAACCGGAGGTGTTGAAGCTTGAGCTTGGAATGAAGTAACACCAGCAGCAGCAGGAAATCTTTCAACTTCATGAGGCATCTCCCCCTACCTAGATTTAGTGGCAACTGTATCAAGGCACCCATAAGAAGGGATTGCCTGAGAAGGAGGAAGAGAGGAGAGCATGGCAGACAGTTCTTGAACTGTTTTTAACAGTGGAGCCAAAGAGGCCTCCATCAAGAGTGATAGCCTTGGAGCTATCAGCTCATAGAGCCTGTTTGCAAGAGCTGGAAGATCTACATGCTCAAGATGGACTTGAGTAGAGGTTGGAGTTGAAGTTGGAGAAACAGGAGATGTTGGTGGAGAACTTGTTGATGGTGGAAATGAAGGTTGAGAAATGAGAATTGTGGAAATGGAAGATAATGGAATGGAAATAGATGGTGTGAAGGATGGTTATGCAATGATATCCTGAAGTAGTTGTTGTTATGAGGTGGATGAAGATGGTGGCTCAGTAGGGGATGAGGGAGAATCATCCATATAGGAATCATCTATAAAGTTGAAAGATGGATTGTGAGAGGATGAATCAATATCCAGGTGAGGGTATTGATGTAGAGGATGGAAGAGTTCTTCTGTTAGAGGTGTTGGAGAAGGAATGGAAGTTGGAGATGGGGTGGAAATAATGATGGTGGAGGTGACTGTTGTAGATGAAACAAGAGGTGGAGGAGGAGGAGATGAAGCAGGCAAGTCTTCTGCAGGGGCAGAAACTTGAGGGGAAGTGACTGAGACAGTCCTTATGCCTGAAGTAGAAATGCCAGAAGGCCTGCTGGGCTTCACAATTTGCGTGTCCCATTTTCCAAATACGGCACAGGTGATCCTCTTGAAGGCATTGATGTGCATCTCATTTGAAACAAGCAGTGCAGGGCATCTGTTCTGAAGTAAAAGCCCTAATATTCTCCCAAAATTAACAAAGTTTTTGTTGATTTTCTTCTTGATTAGGTCAAAGAAGATTTCTCCCCAGTTCAGTTGTTTCTTATCCACTAGGGCACCCATCAAGCAGAGTTGATACCTGGAGATGGTATCATGGGCTGAGTGTTTGGCCAACAACACTTTTCCAACCACATCAGCCAGAAATCTGTACTCAACAGACAGATTTTTCTTCAGCAATTTGCTAGGGTGTGCATCTGAATGTCCCATTCTTTCAAGCATATTAGAAAACTCATCTCCAGAAAGTTCAGCAGAATCTTCTCCAGAATTCAATTCAAAAACCTCTATCAAGGGAGCAGGTGTTAGGGATACCTGGGTTCCTAAGATTGTTCCAACCACTGTATTCTGATCCAGGTTATGGGCAGTATACACCCATTCTTTTATCTCATCTGCAGCCAATTTGATCCTGGTAGTCATTATGGTAACTAGCTTTTGTTTCTTGAAAAGTTCCAGAATATCTTTGAAAATTTGATCGCTGTTATTGAAAGAGTCCATGTCGATATCAAAACCTGCATCAAATTTCATTGCGGCCAGGATTGCAACTGAGACTGTCATTGATTCCTGCAAAAACTAACAAACAAATGACCAAGTGTAGAGAGGTTTGGAGGGAAGGAGAAAGTTTGAAAAAAGTATGAAAGCGCAAAAGGAGAACGACAGCCGAAAAATGAGTTTTATATTAGCGTTCGACGCACAAAAGGAAAGATCGTTGAACTCTGTTCGACGTTCTGAGCTTCTAAAGGAAACTGAAAGGTCATCAATAGCGTCGATCTTCGTTCGACGATATTGGAGAGAGTCGAGCTCCATTCGACAATAGTTCAGAAAACAAAATCGTCTTGCTCCGCACGACGATCGCTGACCTGAGAAAAATAGTGTAACACTATCTAAGAAGCGCTGAACTCTGGTTGACGATTTCGGAAGTCGTCGATCTCCGTTCGACAATCGGGGGGAAAATCGTCGAGCGCAGTTCAGAGATCAGAAACACACTATACACTAGAAAAATTAAGATGTTTGCCTAGTCTTGGTCAATTTTGGAGTTTTGAAAATCTTGGATCTTATTTTAGACATCCTCCATCTAACATTCCTAACTCATTCAGGAAGAATGTATGTTTCTTTTCATCCAAGGGTTTGGTGAAAATATCTCCCCTTTGCAAATCAGTTGGGATATATTGAAGTTCAATTTTATTTTTCTCAACATTATCCCTTAGAAAGTGATGCCTAATTTCTATGTGTTTTGTCCTACTATGGAGGACTGGATTTTGGGCTATAGAAATAGCACTGGTATTATCACAAAATATTTTTGACTTCTCTAAGTTGTAGCCATAGTGTAGGAGTTGGTTTTGAATCCACAATATTTGTGAACAACAACTACCTACATTCATATATTCAGCTTCAGCAGTTGAAGTTGACACAGTTGTTTGTTTCTTGCAATACCAGGAGACAAGTCTGTCACCAAGAAACTGACAAGTTCCACTGGTGCTTTTCCTGTCTATTCTATATCCAGCATAATCAGCATCAGAAAATCCAGTTAAGTCAAATGCTGAATCTTTTGGATACCAGAGACCTAGATTTGGACAACATTTTACATACCTGAGAATCCTTTTTACTAAGGTTAGGTGTGACTCTCTAGGGCTCACTTGGAATCTAGCACATATACATGTAGCAAACATTATGTCAGGTATACTAGCTGTAAGGTACAATAAAGAGACAATCATTGCTCTGTACGTTGTCTGATCAACAGATTTCTCATGTTCATCAGCATCTAAAATAGCATTAGTAGGCATAGGTGTTTTCATACATGATGCTTCAGACATACCAAATTTCTTAACCAATTCTTTTGCATACTTGGTTTGAGAAATAAATATGCCTTCAACATGTTGTTTGATTTGCAATCCTAGAAAGAAGGATAGCTCACCCATGCTACTCATTTGAAATTTAGAATGCATTAGGTTGGAAAACCTTCTACACAAATTTGAATCAGTAGAACCAAATATAATATCATCTACATAGATTTGTACTAGTAGGGTATGGGACTTATGGGTTCTAATAAAAAGAGTTTGGTCTACTCTACCCCTTATAAACTCATTTTTCAGAAGAAAGCATGCTAGGGTCTCATACCATGCTCTAGGAGCTTGCTTTAGACCATATAATGCTTTATGCAATTTGAAAACATAATCAGGATGAGTTGAAGAGATAAAACCTGGGGGTTGTCTGACATAGACTTCTTATTTGATATCTCCATTGAGAAAAGCACTCTTTATATCCATCTGGTATACTTTGAAACGTTTGTGTGCTGCATATGATAAGAAGATTCTTATGGTCTCTAATCTTGCAACTGGAGCAAAAGTCTGGTCAGAATCTATCACTTCTTCTTGAGAATACCCTTGAGCAACTAGCCTTGCCTTGTTCCTTACAATGACTCCTTGATCATCCAACTTATTTCTGAACACCCACTTTATTCCAACAATGGAGTGATCCTTAGGCCTTGGTACTAGTTCCCAAACTTTGTTCCTTTCAAATTGATGCAACTCTTCTTGCATTGCAATGATCCAGTGTGGATCTTGCTCTGCATCTTTAATCGATTGAGGTTCAATTTGAGAAAGGAAGCAAGTGTGCATCAGGTTTTGTTTGACCTAATTTCTGGTTTGCACACCAGCAGAGATGTCTCCAATCACTTTGGAAATTAGATGGTCTCTTGATGTTACTAAATCAACAGGGGATGTTGATTGTTCACCAACCTGTGTTGTTTCCTCTTATGGTACAACAACTGGCTCTTCAAGAAGTTTCTATTCAAGATGTTGAATGTCTTCTTCATCTTCACTGCTTTCCTCTTTTTGAATGATTTGTAACCTGTTCAAGTCTTCAGCAAGAGAGTGTACCTGCAAAGGTTCTATGGTAGAAGTATTCTTCTCCTTGAAAGACATGTTAGATTCATCAAAAGATATATGAACAGATTCTTCAATTTTAAGAGTTGATTTATTATATACCCTATAAGCTTTACTGATCATGGAGTATCCCAGAAACACTCCTTCATCAGCTTTAGCTTGAAATTTTGCTAAGTATTTCTTGTCATTATTGTGAATGTAACAAATACAACCAAAAATTCTAAAATAATCTACTTTAGGTTTCTTTCCTTTGAGTAATTCATAGGGAGTCTTGCCCTTCAGTTTATGTATTAAACTTTTATTCAACACATAGTTGGAGGTGTTCACTGCCTCTGCGCAAAAGGATAGAGGAAGGTGAGCATCTGACAACAATGTAGTGGCAGATTCAATAAGGGTTCTATTTTTCCTTTCAGCTACCCCATTTTGTTGAGGAGTTCTAGGAGCTGAGAAAGTGTGCCTGATCCCTTCACTCTAACATAACTCTTGCATAAGAAGATAATCAAACTCTGTCCCATGATCACTTCTGATAGGGGCAATGTGAGTATTGAACTCACTCTGTATCCATTTGAGAAACTCTGTCAAACACTTAAAGTTATCAGACTTCTTCCTCAGAAAGAACACCCATGTGAATCTAGAGAAGTCCTCTACAACCACTAATGTATAAGATTTCCATCCTAAGCTTTATACTGTAATGGGTCCAAAAAGATCCATGTGTAACAGATACAAAATACTAGGTGAATCAATCTTATTAAGTGACTTGAAATTATTTTTGGTTTGCTTGCCTAATTGACAAGCCCTGCAGAGTCATTCCTTCTTGTATGGGCCAGAAGGTAGTCCTCTAACAAGGTTGTCCTTGGATAGCCTAGCAATGGTTATAAGGTTTATATGCCCTAGTCTCTTATGCCATAACTCATTAGGTCTACAAATAGAATTAAACAGACAAATATCTACTTCTGTTGAAAGAAAGTCTACTAAATAGATGTTACCTTTCCTTTTACCTGTCAACACAGTTGTGTTGTCCTCTGATTTGATCTTGCATAAGGATTTGCTGAAAGTCACTTGATAGCCTTCATCACATAGTTGACTGATGTTGATCAAGTTGTACTTCAGTCCTTCCACATAGGATACTTTCTTAAATGTGACTGTGTCAATCTGAACTGCACTATATCCTTTCGTTAGTCCAAAGTTTGAATCTCCAAATATTACTTTGGGTCCAAGCTTGGCTTTGAAGGATGTGAAATTGTCCTTGCTTCCTGTCATGTGCTTGGAGCACCCACTATGCAAATACAATTGCTGGTTTGATGTTGGATAGGTCTTCACCTGCATATAAAATAATTTACTTATTTTTGACCCAGTTTACCTTGGGCCTAGGATGATATCCTTTAAATTCAGAAATAAATGACATCCATGGTTGACACTTATAGCCTTCAGGATGATATCTCCTTGGAGGTATTATCCATTCAGTATAAGGGTTAAATGTTTGGGATGAAGGACCCCAAGGTTTATATTTTAATTTACCTTTGAATAAGTTTTCAAAGCTCTAATCTCTGCTCGACGATCGCTGAGCTGAGTTCGGTGATCTTCGGTCAGATCGTTGAGCTCCGTTCGACGATCGACTGTGGCAAAGTTCAGGGTTTAGAGATCGTCGACCTGAGTTCGACGATTTTGCCTGAGATCGTTGATCTCTGTTCGGCGATCGTCTAGCTCCGTTCGATGATTTCTGTTGAACTCTTGTTTTCTTAGGTAAGTCAGAATTTTTCCTAGCTACCTCTACAACTCCCTTACCTTTATCAGAGATAAACTTAATTGGGATTGTTAGTACTATAGGTTGGCTGGATAAAGCACCCAAGCCCAGTGTACTATTGAATCTTGAGTTCACTGTGCTTGTGATGTCCATTAGCTTGATACTTCTCCCATTAAGGGATTCTTCAAGCTTCTTGGCCTCTGATAGCTCACTTTTCAGTGAAGCTATATGCTCCCTACCGCACTCCAACTCCTCAGAGAGTTTGAGGTTTTCTGATTTTATGGTACTGTGTTCAGATAATTGATTTCTGAGAGAAATGATTTCCTTCTCAGATTTTTATAAGTCTAAACATAGTGCTTTAAACACATACTTGAAGTCCTCAGAGTTAAAATCAAAAGAACTTATTATCTGTTCCTCTTCAAATTGAGTCTCTGAGTCTGACTCTGATTCTTCTGCATCAGAATTGTGGTTTGAGGCATTGATAGCCATCATGCACAATTCCTTTTCTTCAGCATCATCTTCATCATCACTTGAGCTGGATGAAGCTTCTGATTCTTCTTCTGTCTCACTCTAAGTTTCAGCAACAAATCCCTTCCTTGTGTGTTTGTTCTTGCTGGAGGAGGGTTTGTCATTGCTATTCTTCTTGAAGTCCTTGTCTTTTCTTCTTTCTTTCTTGTCCTTTCTGTCCTTGTTTTTATTTTGCTGGACAGTCAGGCACAATGTGGCCTGGTTTCCTGCAACCAAAACAGATAATTTCTTTATTATTTGATTTATCATACCTTGGTTTGTCATGTTCTTTGTATGATATTTTCCTGAAGTCCTTTCTTGCCATTTTGTAAAATATTTTGGCCATGCGATTTAGCAATTCCTCATTGCCTGTGACCTTGTCTTCAGGCTGATCTTCAGTGGCTTTGAAAGCTATTGACTTTTCCTTTCTTGTGGCTGGTGAGGCAGCCTTCTGCTCTTCTTCTCTATTCTTAATGAGCAACTCATAAGACTTGAGCTTGCCCAGGAGAGGTTCAGTGGTGATCTCATTTAGACTTCTGGCATCCTTGATTGGTCAGATCCTTAAATCCCAAGTGCTTGGGAAGCACATTAGGATTTTATCATTTAGCTCAGTCAATAAGATCTCTTTGTCCAAAGTTTTCAGCTCATTGACTATGAGACTGAGTATGTTATACATGTCTGCTACCGACTCAGCTTCTCCTTTCTTGAAATTCTCATATTGGGTTATAAGGTGAGGTCTTCTGTCTTTTCTCTCATCAGCAGATCCTGAGACTATTTCAGATAACTTGTCCTAGATGTCCTTTGCTGAGTTGCATTCAGCTACCTTTTGGAATATCTCATCAGACATAGTCTGGGCTAGAATGTTCATAGCCTTTGCATCTGCCAATTTCCATTTCTTTATTTCTGCATCTGTTCCTGAAGGAGGTGGAACAACACTTGTACTTGTGTTCTCTGGAGGTCTTGGACACACTGTCAAAACAGAATTGAAAATGTCCTCATCAATAGAGTTCATGTACAGTCTAGTACTTTCCTTCCAAAGTGCAAACTTAGATAGAATGCACACTGGAGGTCTGGTGCTAGCATAATCTTTGTTTTGGGCCATGTTTTGTGAAGAAATGATCCTAATACTAAAAATCAAAACAAGCAAATCTAACTAGAGGGATCTTTGGGTTCAGGTGTTAGCCTGTGCAACCACTGAGATGTGGTATTTTAACCAACCTGGCTTTGATACCAATTGAAAGTGCAAGTTATATATAATATACTCTAGAGGGGGGTGAATATAGTATGCTGCTTGCTAAAAACTTTTTACAACTGTTGTTGTATTCCTAAGTGAACAGGGAAGCAAATAACATAAAGTAAATCTAAACACAGAATAATCACAGATCAATCACAAAGCAATCACAAACTACAGCCAGAAACAAAAGAAAGATAAGCAACCAGATGACACAAGGAGCTATAGTGGTTCCCCAATCAACCTGGGTACATCCACTCTTCTACCACCCTAGGTAGGAATCCACTGCAGGATGAGTTGATCAGGTGTCCTGGGCACCAATGAGCATTTGATAAGATGCTCAAAAAACAAACCAGATTTTTTGATCAGGTGTCTTGCCACCACTGAGTTTTGATAAGGTCTCACAAACCATCACAAACTTTTGAAGGGAGTTTGAAAAACCCTTTACAACAGAGAGAGAGAGAGAGAGAGAGAGAGAGAGAAAGGGATGAATGATCTTCTCTGTCAACAGTTAGAGAGAAGATAGTGGATGTTGTCAAAGCTCCCCCTGAGATCTTGAGTTGTTCAGGAAGTGAAGCTTTGTAGTAGTGTGATAGGCCTTCAGATGATTTGATCTCCAGCAAAAGATGATTTCAGCAACAGCTGAAATGTGAGGTGTCCGGAGTCTTGAATGATAATGGCCTTTGAACACTTGAATAAAGAGAGATCTGAAAATTTCAGTTAGTTGATCTCCTTTTGTGATGTGTGTCCTTCTATGAATTTTTGAGACTGAGAATATCTGCAACTCTCTTTCTTTCTCTTGTGTAATTGTTGTAAGAGTTGTAATTCTTGTTGTTGCAGAGAATTGTTGTTGTTGAATAAATCTGAGAAGAGAATGAAAAACTGATCTTTCATTCCTTTGATTTGAAAAGAAATGGTCCTCTGTCCAAGATAGCCGTTAGACTGTCATAAATGACTTCCTTAACTGTATTTGTCTTCTGGAGGAAAGTCCAATAAAATATTCCTTGAAAATTCCTTGAAACTTGCTCCAGATTAATTTAAAACGGCTACAGGATCTCTGACATAAATGCTGAGAATAATTCCACAACTATCTAAATTTGAATCTTGAAAAACGTCTAACTCTTCAGAAAAACGTCGAACTGAGTTCCACTATCGTTGAACTGAGCTCCGAGACTGAACTTAGATAGAATCAGAGATCGTCGATCTGAGCTCAACTATCGTCGAACTGAGCTCAGAGATAGAGAATCAAACTGGAGTCAAGAACGTCGATCAGAGCTCGAAGATCGTCGAATGGAGTTCGACGACTCGTTGAAGTTGAGCTCAGAGATCGTCGAATGGAGTTCGACGATTCGTCGAAGTGAGCGCAACGATCGTCGAATGGAGTTCGACGATTCGCCGTACTGAGCTCGACGAAATGACTTAGTCTCCAAAACTGAAAACTCTGGTCTTAAGGGCAGCTTCCAAACCTAACTACTGACCCTTAGACTCAATTCTAATTGACCTTTAGATCTATATAATGAGGTCAAGACAGGTTTCCTAAGAGACATAGTGATCCTTGCCCAAATCAGTAATAGGGTGTTCCAACAACTGGGATGAACGAACCCTGACTCCACCAGTTCTTGCAGTTGAACTCTAAACTCTGCAAGTTCCTTCGGGGCGATTTAGTAAGGGGCCTTGGATACCGGCTTGGCACCCGGTTCTAGATTAATCTGGAAGTCAACCTCTCTATGCGGGGGTAATCCTGGGAGTTTCTCAGGAAATACCTCGGGAAATTCCCGCACTACCCGTACATCTTTCATTTCCAGCGCCAACTCCTTCAACTCGAAACAGATCATGAAGGCTTCATCCCCCTTCATATGTGCTTTCACAGTCTGAACTGAAGATAACAGCATGCGAGATGCGAAGCCAATACCTTGGAAGATGACATCGGAGTCTCCATGTCTCAAGTAGATTCATTTCTCCGCACAGTCAATCCTTGCAAAGTGCCAGTCCGACCATGTCATGCCCAAAATGATGTCGAACTCCGGCATTCTCAAGACCGTGGCAGGTGTATCAAAGGCCCTTCCTTCAATGAGTATCTCAAAATCGCACTTAGCGGTCATGATCATCTCCGAGCCTTCCGGTAGGCGCACTCGTTGGGCTATACCAGTAAAGTATTGTACGCCCTCCATATCCTTAATGAGGTCCTCAGACACAAAGGAGTTTGAGGCACCGATTTCGAATAACACATAGGCCGTCTTCCTGCCAACTATCACGGTGCCTAAGTACCAAAAACCAAAACTCAAAAGTATGTGTCCTGTATGTTGTAAGCAGGTTAAGTTAAGCGATGAAAATGTGATAATCAATTGAATCATACCTGCAATCAGATCTTGGGGATTTCGTTCTTGTGCCATGTCCAATGCGTACACTTGATCCCAGGCACGATCGGGGTTTCCTCCTCGTGGTCCTCGTCGTCGACCACGCATGTGACCCCGTCCTCAAGGGGCTTCTGGAGGGAGAGTAGGAGGAATATTCCCATACAACCACGGGAAGAAATGTCAAATGTGGCCCGGCTGGTTGCATTCAAAGCAGACCAACCCAAGACGCCCTTCCTGTTGCTGAAACTGTTGAGGCTGAGGCGGTGGAGGCAACGCAGACGGCTGCGGAACTGGATGTTCCAACCTATATTTTCTGTGGAAACGTCCTCCACCTATTTGATGTCCCCTTCCTCTCCTAAAGTCCTGCATTCTTCTATTGCTTGGACCAGCTTCCATCACGTCTTCCGCCGGCCTCTTACCACTACTCATGTGATCCGCCTCCAATCTCTTTGCCATATTGATAATCTCCGCCAAACTAGCATCCGATATAAACAAAAGGGCCAGCCTTAGGGGATCTCGCAGCCATTTGTAGAAGCATTTGGCATATCCTCTATCATCCAGGTCATATGAGCCCGTGAACCTTGTGAGATGCTGGAACTCTCGCTGGTATTCCGTAACCGATTTTGATCCCTGCTTCAGTAGTAGAAACCTCTGCTCGAGCTCATCTCGAGTCGATGTAGGAATGAAGTGCTCCAAGAATACACCTAAGAACTCGCTCCAACTTATCTCGGTATACACTCATCCTTGGAACGTGGCGCCCATGAGTGACTTCCACCATATCTTAGCATGTAGATCCAAGACAGACATTGCTAATGATACAACTATGTTGGCCGGCCAACGGATCCCCGCCAATATCTCTTGAACTGTGTTAAGCCATTCCTCCGTGCATGCGGCCGACTCCTTCCCGAGGTAGGCGGGAGGGGAGAGAGCCCGAAAGGTGCTCAGCCAGTTAGAACCCGGAGCCTTTTGTTGCAGCGGAGGCTGGTGTGCCCTAAAAGCATCGAGGATTGCAGTGAGCGTCTGCCCCAACTCAGATTGTTGGAACTGAGTGGGTATGGAAGGGGTAGGAGTCCCCCCATCGGCTCATCATGAACTGGAATCTACACATAGAACACAAACTTGTGGTCAGGTTGGCTAATATAAGGTCAAAGTTGGACAAACTAAGTGTGAATTACATATGGGCACACCACTGCTTCCGCTAAGTCAGTTTGTCCCCAAACAGACTAATCGAATGGGGGGGGGAGGCATTGTTGAATGACTTCTTTAGTTGAGAATCGTGGCAAACTGATACCATTTGTAACACCCCCCCTCCCGGATCCCAATACATGACACGAAGATGGGGTCTTATGACCAGAACAGCCGCCTTGTGGTAGGATTAGCACACGGGCTAACCTGTACCACAAGACGCCTACTCCGCCGGCTACAACCAATATCAATAGAACATGCCAACCCAACCAAAACAATGCAATAGAAGCCAAATCCACACTAAGTAATAGTGTAAAAATAGTAAATCAAAATATAGAAGCCAAAACATGCTTCTACAAATCAGAGTACAACTATAGAAATTGCCAACAAAAAGGGGCTACAACAAAATCTCGCAACACCCACATCTATAACCGACGGTAGCGACGACACTATCACTTCAGGCCCTGTCGTCCTGGACTGGTTGTCCTACTGCATAGTCTGCGGCTGCTCTACCTGCGGCGTGACCTCCTAAAAAGGAAGACGTAGCATGTAACACCCCAGTTTTGCAAGAGGGTCAGTATGCAGTTCTGGAAAATTTTTGGGTTTCGGGCAGGAGGCACACGGCCTGCGACACGGGCGTGTCGCAGTGCGTGTCGAGTTAGCGTCGACACTCGGCCCAAGTGTCGACACTTTCGCTCGACATTGTGTCGAGAGTAGGGCACACGGCCTGCGACATGGGAGTGTCGCAGGGCGTGTTGAGTCTGTGTCGACACTCGGCCCGGGGTGCCGACACTTTCGCTCGAAGAGTGTCGAGACTGGGGCACACGGCCTGTGACACGGGCGTGTCACAGGGCGTGTCCCGCTTGGTCGACGATCTTTGCTCGACGTCTTTTCGCGGTGTCGACACAAAGCCTGTCGACGGGTTTCGAGACTTGGCACACGGCTTGGGACACGGGCGTGTCCCAGGCCGTGTCACCTCTCGGTTTGGTTTGGGGGCCATGTCGATGGAGGCACACGGCCAGCCACACGGCCGTGTCTCTGGGGACACGGGTGTGTCGGATTGAACATGGGCGTGTCCGATGCCCGTGTGCTGTTCTAGGCGCGTCGATTTGAGACGGCGAATGAGGCACACGGCCCTGGATACGGGCGTGTGCCAGGCCGTGTTTGGCCTAGGTCTTTTATTTTCCAGGCGGATCGTGGCCATTCTTTCCCAGATTTTAGGATCTGACGGTTCAGGACTGTTCTTGGGGAGTTAAGTCCGAGAATAGGGTTGAAAACCCTCATTCTTCTCCAAGCTTTCTCTGACTAAAGATCTAGAGAGAAGTGAGAACAAGGAAGAAGGAGAAGGAGAGTTTGGGCTGTAGGAGGGGTTTCGGTGCTCCAAATCGCGAGCCGAGTCCAGATCCGTGGAGCTTAGATCGTTGCGAAGGTTTTCATCCAGCTATTTCGCCATGACAAGGAAGAGGAGTCAGAAGGTAACGATACTTCTCCTCTCGGTCTTAGGATGCATGTCTTAACATCATTTATTTTTCTTTCTAGTTTTTGGGCACCAAACTCTCAAATGAGATGGGTTTTGGTTTGCCAAGGTTCAAGAGGAACCTCCGGGTTGATTGAGTCCGTCCCCGGCATATTTTTGCATTAGAGATCCGCTCCATTAGTGGATTAGGCATGGTGGGTGAAGCCGTTGTCGCGACCGTTAGTCCGACTCGGTGATGTTGCATAAAAACGTTAAGGATTCGTAGAGATTCCGTTGCGGCAAGATGCCGTTTGTCATGTGGTGATGTTTCCCCCTTTTTCTCGAGTGAGCACGTGTAGTCGGAATCGGACAAGGTTAGCTCCTCGTGGCGGTAGATGTTTTCCTTGGTGGACAAGGTTAGCTCCGCATGAGTTGGAGATGGTTTCCTTGGTGCGCGGACACGCTGCAGTACAAATGAGGGACTAGGGTGGATTTGTCTTGGTTTGTGTTGTGCCAAGGCGTGGCTATGTCTCCGTGGTCGGCTGGCTATCCCGTGACGTTCACGTCATGTGTGGAGAGTGTCCAGTCGAGACTAGTCCCCTTCAGTGTGACTGACAAGAATGCCAAGCATGGGGACAAACCCAGGAAATGAGGCCATGAGCGGGTGGGGTCCGGCAAGGTTTCTTAGAATCGGTCAGTTTTGTGTTTGTTGGAATCCTGACATGAGACGTCAGAGATTGTAGGCAAGCCCGAGTTTAAGACCTTGAGCGGGTGGGGCCTTGACAAGAGTTCCATGGGGTGGCCTGTGAGCCGTTGGGAGAAATGATGACCCCTTTGTTTGCGGCTTTATGCCAATGGGGAATCGATGAGAACCCATATGATGTGATGATGTGCTAGATGCATACGAGTTAGGGTGCCTTGGGTGAAATCCAGGTTATTGCATACATGATTGCATAAGTAGGCCCTTTTATATTATGCTCAACAAGTAGAGAACATGTATGATGTATGTGACATCCAAGCCTGTTTCCTTAGTTGCTTTTCTTGCTTATGATTATTGCATAAGAAGTGCTAACTTGCAGGTTGGAGGGATACCCCGGGGCCCGTTAGGGGCGGCTGGGAGGAGTTGTGTTGTTGCACAGTTTGAGGTCAGCCTTTGCTGACCCACGTTACTAATAAATTTTCAGGGCAAGGATCGCATGCAGGAGCTAGCTCGCCGGCCAGAAAGGCCTAAGCCTCATGAAGTGTTTTCTTTTGTAGCTCTACTTATGAGATGTTATATGTTTGAGACTCTTGTTGTCCGGCTTGCATGCCGAGGAAGACTAGGAGTGCTAGGCACATTCATGACTGATGTAATATTTTCTTTTGGACACTTGACGTAAGGCCTTAAGGCCATTTCTTTTGCTCTTTAGTGGTGGATAACTTCTAGTCCTGTTTTGTTTCCGCTGTGTTGTGCAAAGTGTTTTGAGTGTGGGTAGCTATATCAACTTTTAATACTAAAGCTGTGGCGTCCATATGTTGTGGGGCCCCGGCCGGACCCATATTATACGTTCACTACAGGGGAGGTGTTACAATTTGGTATCAGACGGAGGTTAGGTTCAAGGTCAAAGCGTAGAGAAGTTATCCACATAAGAGTAACGCGGGAACATGAGTGTCCTTATGTTTAAGTCTTGAGATTTGAGACTGAATCCTTATTTCTTATTTCTTGAAGAGTGCAAGCAATAAGGCGGGAAGGTCGAGAGCAAGAGAAGAGCTTTCGGCGAGCAGTGCTACTGCTCCAGGTCTTTTGGGCACGGGTGTAAACCCGGCCGACTTTTGCCGCAAGCTTGCAGAAGCGATGGTGGCAGCTCAAGCTGCAGCAGCAGCTCAGGTGGCAACCCCTGTGAAAGTGAGCAGTTAGATCTTAACTTTCTTCTAAACTAGAGTTAATGTAAAAAATCACAGCACAAAGATAAAGAAGGAAAACAAGCAATCCAGACGACACAAGGAAATTTATAGTGGTTCTCCAAATCTGGGTAGTCCACTCTTCTACCACCCTGGTAGGAATCCACTTCAGGATGAGTTGATCAGGTGTCCTGTCACCACAAGATCTGCTTCAAGTAGATCTAGAAACCCTTCAGGCTTTTGATCAGGTGCCTAAAAACCAATAGGTTTTTGATCAGGTGCCCTATCACCAAGGAGTTCACTTTTGAAGTGAGTAACAACCCTTTACAAGAGGTGGGGATGAGAGAGTGATGAAAGTCTTCTCTTTCTCAAAACAGCTGAGAAGACTATGTGGATTCAGTGATGTTGTCAAAGCTCCCCCTGAGATGTAGAATAGTTCAGGAGTGGAAGCTTTGCTTCAGGGTTGATGAATTGTAAATATACCTATTTTTATGTACATTAATTTAGTTGTTTTCATTTATTTTTGTCGTTTTTACTTATTTTTATTCAATAAAATGCTCCTATTTTTGTAAATATTATACTAACTTTGTTTATTTTATTTTTCAGAAAAAATCAAAAATCTGCCAAAATTTGACATGTCACGCCCGTGACAAATGGGTCACGCCCGTGACCAGGGCGTGACACGTCAAAAGCCGTGAAATCAGCAATTTTCTGAAGTTCAAAGCCTGACACGCCCGTGTCACCCGCGTCACGCCCGTGTCACCCGCGTCACGCCCGTGTCACCCGACACGGGGCGTGACCCAAGCCCGTGTTCACTCAACTCGACACTTTCAGCTCGACGATCGTCGAGTGTCGACACCCGCCTGTCACGCCCAGAGTCACGCCCGTGACCTGGGGCGTGACCTTTCCAGCTAGCCCGACAAGACCCGCGCGGCGACTTTTTGGCGCACCGCGCCCAGATCCACCTGCCTGTCACGCCCCCTGTCACGCCCGTGACCAAGGGCGTGACCACTGCGAGACCGCCACGTGTCCAGCCCGAAGTCAACTTTCCCGTCAAATCGCCGGCCGCCTTCCAAATAGTACTGTCACGCCCCCTGTCACGCCCGTGACCAAGGGCGTGACCCTTGTAAATTTTTTCTATAAATTCAGAGGGTCTCCTTTGAATTCCTGTTCCCCTTTTGGGCACCATTTTGTATAGGGTTGTGCTGCCGAAATGCTTCCAAGGCTTATGTAAGAGATATTTTCTCCCCCTCTCCTTAGCTTTTTGTTTTCGTTCCTTTGTAACCGTGTTTTTACTTAATAAAATGTGTTATTTTCTTCTCTTAATATGGCTTTGGAATGGATTAATGCAAATCTTCCCTTTGCAATCTTATCTTTCTTTCTTGTTATAACTTAGCTTATTTTCCTTCTTTTGTAATGGGTGTGTGTGTGTATGAGATTAGTTTTCTTGTTTTTATGTTTAGTTATTTTTACTTTGTTTTGGTTAACTTAGATTTTTATAGCTTTTATTTCATTCCTATAACCCGTAAAAACGCTTTAAAGTGTCTTTCTTTTTTCTTTAACTTAGCTTTTTCGTTTTAGGTTGTAAAACTTTTTCTTTCTTTTTACTTTATTTACACTTTTTTAGCGTTTTTATCAAGTTATAGGAATGATAATATAGTCGTTTTAATTTTTCGCGCACTTAGTTTTTCATTTTAACTTTTGTCCGTTTAATTTTTTCGTTCTCTTTTTATGCATTTCTACCGCATTCTAGCGGTAGAAATGTATTCGTTTTTATTTTTCGAGCTCTTGCATTTTGCGTTTATTTGCAAACCTTTTTCGCTCATTTAATTTTTATTTTCGCTTTTTATGCATTTCTACCGCATTTTAGCGGTAGAAATGCAGTTGTTATAATTTTTCGGTAACTTAGCTTTTTGCACTTTTTTATGTGTGCGCATTTATTTCCGCCTACTCGTTAAGAGTTAAATGGCGCTTTGCTTTATTTCAATTCTGTCGTGTGTGTGCGTGTGTTTTACTTTTCAGTAGAGTGCGTGTGTTTTCATTTATGTCGAGAGAGTGTGTGCGTGCGTTGCATTTATTTTGTCCTACTCGTTTGAGTAGGACCCGTATTTATTTTCTCATACTCATTTGAGTAGGACTTGCGTGTGTGCGTTTTACTGCTTTCATTTCTCCCGCCCACGCGTTTGCGCCGGGACTCGCAATTTACTGCTTTCTTCAGTCCTACTCGTTTGGGTAGGACTTGCAATTTTCAGCTTTCCTTTACTGCTTTCATTTTACTGCTTTCATTTTCAGCTTTCTTTCCTGCTTTATTTATTGCTTTCCTCGCAAGCCGTCCCCATTCCGATGAGTGGCTAACAGTTCTTAGCCCTCGCCATCGAAGAGCATTGGGACAGATAAAATAGCTTAAAATAATTAAAGGTCGTATCTTTCTAATTAATTAATAGTACTTAAGGTTTGCCCGGGGTTAACGACGCGTAGGACCACATATCGATGTGTGGGCCCTATTTCCGTAGTCCATATGCTAGCCAGCCGAGAGGTCGTGCATATGGACCGATCACCCCTTGGCAAAGAGAGTTCCGCACTAACCCTCGAGAGAGGAGGCGCGCCAACTCTACCGGATTGGGTTCCCCACCCAATAGCGGGGTTCTTAGCGTAATGCGGGCGTTAAGAGGAATCCTTCGTCGGACGAGAGCCCGGTCGAATAGTCTTAGCGTTCAGGTGAGCGATAGCCCTATAGCTAGGTGAGCTCATTTTAGTGGAACCTCCACGGCCAAGTCTCCGCCTTAATTAATTAGAAATTTAGAAGCTCTTTTTATTTAAAGTCTATTTTAGTTCAATTGTTTTTTCGGTGCCATCGAGCTAAGCTCTTCATCGGCACCACCTTATAGCTTTCTTTTTATTGCTTTCATTTTCTTTCCGCCATTTTCTGCTTTTTATTATATATAAAATATCCCGACAAGATAATTATCGGTAAAATAATAGTCCCCTCCAGGGAAGAGTAGAAATAATCGAACCGAACCCGAGAACAATACGACCTCGATATTCCACCCGGAATATCCTGTACTACTCACGATAGGTGCACTTGCCTCCTTTCGTTAAAACTCGATTTCTAAACCTTTTTTATATCCAAAATAAATAAATAAAATACGCGCGACCCGTTTTCTCAAATAAAACCGCCGGGTCGCCGCGTGACCGTAAATAATTTTGGAGTTTTAAGCATCAAGGGTGTAGGCCTTCAAGTTGATGTTGCTCTCCAAAAAGCTTTTAGACTGATATGAATTGATTGTCTCTTGAAAGCCTGGAGCAGATGAAGAAGATGATGTTGATTTGCTGTAAGAAAACTTGTAGCTAAGTTCTTCTTTGTTGAGAGAAAAAGCCTTCTTGAATTTTCTCTCTCTATCTCTTCTATTCTGTCGAGTGATGTATTACTCTTCGTATATATTCTCTGTAAGATATAATATCTGTATATTTAATACCTGAAGAATTCAAGCATTTGAATTCTTTCTATCTTGGAATGGCTAAATCAATTCCCGAGAATGGAATATGTCTTGAGAAATCAATTGACATTTAATCTTTGTAATAAGCCATATTTTATACTGTCATTCAAACGGCTATATTTGATAGCATTAAATCTGAGAGCTATAAATTCCTGCAGTTAAGCCTTAATTAAATCTGCCAAATGTAAATAAGAAGGTCTGAAAAACGGCAAAGGAAATCGCCAAACTAAATTTTAAAGCTTCTTCAAACTGGGTTCAGAGATAGTTGATCTCAGCTCGGAGATCGTTGAGCTGAGTTCAGAGATTTTGAACTGCATCTGAATTTTAAAACTTCTTCAAACTGTGTTCAGAGATAGTTGATCTCCGCTCAGAGATAGTTGAACTAAGTTCAGAGATTTTGAACTACATCTTAATTTTAAAGCTTCTTCAAACTGGGTTCAGAGATAGTTGATCTCCGCTCAGAGATAGTTGAACTGAGTTCAGAGATTTTCTTCCAGCAATTTTCTGAACTTCAAATCTGAACTTCTCTGGAATTTTTCTGAATGACCAAACCAGGAAATAATCCTATGACCCATGACTATACATTTTGGGTCAATCTAATAAACCCTAATAGTGATCCTTACCCAAATCCAACCTTGTGTTCCAACAATCTCCCCCTATTTGGGTGAGGACACTATTCACATAAAATAAAACACAAAACAAAATAATCTGCCTGATTTAAAAGTTTTTCAGCAGATGTACAAGGGTACTTTGAGAAATAAAATACATGAAAAAAAAATTACTAGAGAATCCTAATAAGCAATTTTATTTACACATAAAATTGACAATCTCCCCCTATACAGCTACTGTTGTATCCTCTGAATTTCCTGAAAAGAGAGGTTAGGAGTTCTGGACCCAGATTACCTTGGGTCCTATTTTTCTTTCACAATAATAATTTGAAATAAAAGTATAAAAATTTTTGTTTTGAAATTCTGAGTTCGACGAAAAATATTTTCGTCGATCTGAGTTCGACGTTCGTCGTTCTGGGTTCGACAAAGGGTATTTATTTCGTCGATCAAGATTTTCTGACCAGAAATCTCTGTTTAGAGATCGTCGACCTGAGTTCGACGAAGAGTGTAGTTTTCGTCGAGCTCCGTTCGACGAACTATGTTGAACATAAATTTTCTGAAATTTTTTAATTTGTTTTGGTAAAAATTAAGTTATGTTGTCAAAATCAAGGGAAGAGATAACCTGATCCTCTTCTGATTCACATTCTGATTCTTCATTAGAGACTGATTCCTCATCATGTATGCTGCATGAAGCATTTATTGCCATTAGGCAAAACTCTCTTGCTATTAACTCTTCTTCATCTTCAGTTGTACAGGATGAAGCTTCAGAGTCACTCCAAGATTCAGTATTTAATGTTTTTTCTTTTGTTGATCCAGCAGCCATTGCTGTGAGGGAGTCCTAGATGTCTGATGAACTGTAAATATACGTATTTTTATGCACATTAATTTATTCATTTTCATTTATTTTCGTCGTTTTTACTTATTTTTGTTCAATAAAATGTTCCTATTCTTGTAAATTTGCTTCTAACTTGTTTTATTTTATTTTGCAGAAAAATTCCAAAATCTGCCAAAATTTGGGAAGTACACGCCCGTGACACATTGGTCACGCCCGTGACCGGGCCGTGACTGCGCATTTCCCGTGAAATCGGAAAATTTCTGAAGTAAAGGCTTGACACGCCTGGCGACACGCCCGTGTCACCCGACACGGGCGTGACCCAAGCCCGTGTCCTCTCCTCTCGACGAATTCATCTCGACGATCGTCGAGTGTCGACACCAACAGTCACTCCCAGTGTCACGCCAGTGACCTGGGGCGTGACTCAATTTCCGCTCGACGATTTCGACTCAACACTTTCCACTCGACATTCGTCGAGTGTCGACCCCAACTGTCATGCCCATAGTCACGCCCGTGACCTGGGGCGTGACCTTTCCAGCTGGCCCGACAAGATGCTGCCGAGGATATTTGACGCAACCCGCGCCCGGTTCTACCTCCCCGACACGCCCAGTGTCACGCCCGTGACCTGGGGCGTGACTGCTGCGAACTCAGCCCGAAGTCAACTTTGCTGTCCAATCGCCGGCCGCCTTCATGAATAGTACTGTCACGCCCCCCCTACACGCCCGTGACCGAGGGCGTGTACTTAGAAATTTTTTCCTATAAATAGCCCAGTTCTGTAAGGTCCAAGGGTTCAGATTTTTGGGCCAAGTTAGTGTCTTTTTGTGGGCTTAATCCGTGGATACTAGTGCTATGTAAGGAGATTTCTCCCTTCTTATTTCATGTTTTGTTTTGCTTTATCTTTTAGCTTTTTAATAGCTTGAAAATTTTAATAAAAATGTTAGATTTTCTCTCTCTATTTAGCATGAAAAATTCATTTGGATGGCTCACCTTTTCCCCTTTTTATCCTTGGTTTTATCTTTGTTCTTCACTTAGTTCTTCATCTATGAAAGGTGTGTGTGTGTGTATGAGTGTAATGTATTTATTTTCCATGTCTTTTTTCCCTTAACTTGTCTTCATGCTTAGGATTTTGATTTCATTCTTATGATTTTTTTAAAAGAGATTTAAAAAAGTGATTTTGTTCTTTTTTACTTAGTTTTCTTTTAGGATTGTAAAACCTCTTTTGTTCTTTTCATCTTCTTTTTCACTTTTTTATCACTTTCATAACATCATAAGAATGAAAATGTTGGTATTTTAATTTTCCAAAAACTTTGGTTTTTAATTTGTTTTGAAAAACTTTAGTCTTCTAAAAATTGTAATTTTCTCTTTTTATTTGTTTTTGGCAAAACCTAAGCATGAAAAAGTTAAAGTTTTAATTTTTAGGTAACTTTGATTTTTCTTTGTTATTTGTGTGTGTGAGTGTATGAGCCTAAATTTCCTTTTGTTCTTCTTAATCTTCATGAAGTGTGTGTGAGTGTAGGTGTATTAACTTTTATGCTTTGATTTAAATTGTGTAGAGTGTGTGAGTGTAGGTGTTAAATTTTAATGCTTTCTTTTTAATTGCTTTCTTTTAATGCTTTATTCAAATTATGTAGAGTGTGTGAGTGTAGGTGTATAATTTTATTGCTTTCTTGAATTTCATATGGAGTGTGTGTGTTTGTGTGCATTTATTTCCGCCTACTCGTTAAGAGTTAAATGGCGCATCGTTTTCATTTTCAGTCCTACTCGTTCGAGTAGGACTTGTAATTTTTCTTTCTTTATTTTTCCGCCTACTCACTTGAGTTTAAATGGCCGGACTTTATTTCCCGCCTACTCGTTTGAGTAGGATTTGTAATTTTTCTTTCTTTATTTTTTCCGCCTACTCACTTGAGTTAAATGGCCGGACTTTTTAGCCCTGTAATCGCATTTATTTTCTCCTACTCATTTGAGTAGGACTCGCTTTCATTTCAGTCCTACTCGTTTGAGTAGGACTTGCAATTTTCAGCCTTTATTTACCGCCCCCACTCGTTTGAGTGGGACTCGCAAATTTGAAATATGCAATTTTCTTTTATGTGTAACTTAGTTTCTGTTTAATTTATAATTTGGAGTGTGCGTGAGTTCTCGTTTTAGTTAACTTTTTAGCTTTCTAAATGTTGTTATTTTTCTTGTGTCCCTTTCTTATAAACGTTTAGTGTTTAAATTCGAACTCGCGCCTCACTAAATTATAAGCCGTCCCCATACCGATGTGTGGCTAATCGCTATTAGCCTCGGCATCGAAGAGCATTGGGACATTTAAAATGATTTATAATAATTGAAGCTCTTTATTTTCATTTTAATTTAAGCACTTAGGGTTTACCCCGGGTTTACGACGCGTAGGACCACATATCGATGTGTGGGCCCTATTTCCGTAGTCCATATGCTAGCTAGCCGAGAGGCCGTGCATATGGACCGATCACCCCTGGGTAAATAAAGTTGCGTGCATACCCTCGAGAGAGGACAAGCGTAATTCTACCGGATTGGGTTCCCCACCCAATAGCGGGGTTCTTAGCGTAAAGCGGGCGTTAAGAGGAATCCTTCGTCGGACTAACGTTCGGTCGAATAGTCTTAACGTTTAGGTGAGCGATATCCCTATAGCTAGGTGAGCTCACATTTGTGGAACCTCCACGGCCAAGTTGCCTTATTATTAATTTGAAAACTAAGTCTTTTTATTATTAAAAATTGTTTTAGTCTTAATCCGATTCGATGCCGAGCGTTAACCCTTCATCGAATATTTTCTAAATCGTTTTTTTTCGCTCCTTTGCTTTTCCTCCTTTTATTAAGTAAAAAAAATCCACCTTTCTTTTAGTAAAATAATAGTTCTCCCGGAGGAGTAAGAATAGTCAACGCGACCCCGAGAATAATACGACCTCGGTATTCCCCCGAATATCGAGTACTACTTGCGATAGGTGCACTTGCCTACCCGAGCGAGCCCGCGGCGATCGACTCACCGAACCAACCACAGTAAGAGTCTGTTCGCGGGCTCATCAAGTTTTTGGCGCCGTTGCCGGGGAGTCTCTTTTCGAGTTGCTATTTCGAATTCCGGAGTCTATTAATTTTACTTATTTTCTATAAAACAAAAAAAAAACTAAAAACTTTATTTTAAAAACAAAAAATGTTTATTTTTGTTTTATTTTCGTTTGGGTGTATGACCCGAGGACAACCCTCAGAGTCTGAAGATTTAGACTTCGACCCTGAGATCGAACGCTCTCTTGCGCGTATCCGATCTCCTCGCCGAAATCCTTCTTTAGATCCCGAGGAATCTATCGGAGAACCCACTGTTGTAGTTATGGCCGCGCCTAACCTTCCCCCGGCGGCCGAGCGTACTATGTCTTATTACGCCCGGCCTAACCTGGATGATTCTGGGTCGAGTATTGTTCGCCCTGCGGTGGCCAATAATAATTTTGAAATTAAGTCAAGTGTCATTCAAATGGTCCAAAACGCCGTGCAGTTCGATGGACTGCCGGATGAGGACCCGAATGTCCACTTGTCCAATTTCTTGGAGATATGCGACACCTTCAAGATCAATGGCGTCACTGATGACGCCATTCGTTTGCGCTTATTTCCTTTTTCCCATAAGTCCAAAGCCAAGGCGTGGTTGAATGCCCTCCCGCGAGGATGTATCACCACGTGGGCTGAGTTGACGGAACGGTTCCTAACGAAGTACTTTCCGCCCGCAAAAACTGCAAAGTTGCGGGCGGACATTTCTTCGTTTGTGCAGAACGATCCTGAGTCTCTATACGAGACTTGGGAACGGTTTAAGGAATTCCTCCGCCGTTGCCCGCACCACGCGCTGCCAACGTGGTTGCAAGTTCAAATTTTTTATAATGGGCTGAATTTTCAGACGCGTCAAATGATTGACGCGGCTGCCGGGGGTACGCTTAACAACAAAACCCCCGAGGCCGCCCAGGCTTTATTCGAAGAGATGGCTCTGAACGCCTATCAATGGAACGTCCCGCGGGGACGGCCAAAGCCGGCGGCTGGTCTTTTTGAAGTGGATGCCACTGCTCTCTTGACCCTTCAAGTTGAAAGGTTAACAAAGCAGGTGGCGGAGATGTCTGCTGCCTCCTCCACTCCGCCTTGTTTTATTCCCCCTAATGTCTGCGTAGCTGAAGAGTTCGTGGACTTCATGGGAAATTCGGGTCGTCCTCCTTTTAACCCCAACAACAACCCTTATAGTAATAACTATAATCCGGGTTGGAGGAATCACCCCAACTTCTCGTGGAGCAACCCGAATAATGCTCAGCGTCCCCCTATTTCTTTTGCGCCCGGATTTCTTCCTCCTCCTCCTCTTCCGAAACCCTCCCCGATGGAGGAAAATTTTTCGAAGTATATTGCGTCCAACGAGTCAAATATCCGGAACATCACCGGATCGCTAAAAACACTCGAACAACAGGTTGGACAGCTGGCGAGGATGATATCCGAGCGCGCGCTCGGGGCACTGCCGGGAAACACGGAGCCCAATCCGCGGGAGAACGCCAATGCTATAACCCTCCGTAGTGGAAAGGAGGTGGTCGATCCAAAACGGTCCGACCCTCAGGTACATATTTTACCTCCGACCCCTCTTCCCCTTTCTTCGCTTACGCCGCCTTTACCTATTATAAAAGAAAAAATTATTTTAAACAAGGCTCTTCCGTATCCGCATAAGTTAGAAAACGAGCGTAAGGACGCGCAATATGAAAAATTTATTTTATTACTAAAACAAATTCACATTAATGTTCCTTTTTGCGAGGCTATCTCGCAAATGCCCAAATATGCGAAATTTTTAAAAGAACTACTTTCTAATAAACGCAAATTAGAGGATATTTCGCATATATCTCTCAACGCTGTCTGCTCGGCGGCCCTTACTAATAAATTGCCCGCAAAACAAAACGACCCGGGACGGTTTTCCATCCCGTGCCTTTTTGGCGATATATTAGTAAAGTACGCCTTAGCTGATTTAGGGGCTAGCATTAATCTGATGCCGTTCTCGCTCTTTTCGCATTTAGGTTTGGGTACTCCTAGTCCTACGAATATGCGCATCCAATTAGCGGATCGCTCGGTTAAGTTCCCTATCGGGGTAGTGGAGGACGTCCTTGTCCGAGTCGACAAGTTTACCTTCCCGGTAGACTTCGTCATCTTAGATATCGAGGAGGACGCCGAAGTACCAATAATACTCGGTCGCCCTTTTCTCGCCACCTCCCGCGCACTAATAGATGTTAGTAATGGTAGCCTACTCCTCCGAGTAGGCGATGACCAAGTTACTTTCTCTATTAATCCCTCGATGGACAATTTGTCATCGAGCGACGATTTCTGCTATTCTTTAGATACCTTTTTTGGAGATCGTTCTTCTCCCGTTTTCGAGTCCGTATTTTTAAACGACGATGTTTATGCGCTCGAAAATTTTAACTGCGATGAGGATACGTCTATAGACTTGCCTTTCGAACCAATTGGTAAGAAAGACATAGGAATTAAATCCTCCCTAGAAGAACCGCCCATCCTAGACCTCAAACCCTTACCCGCCTCGCTCAAATACGCATTTTTGGGAAAAGGGGATACGCTTCCCGTTATCATTTCTTCGGACTTGAGCGAGTAGGAGACTTCCGATTTATTGGAAGTTTTATTTAAACATCGCCACGCAATTCCGTGGCAAATCTCTGACCTAAAGGGGATTAGCCCCTCCTTTTGGACCCATAAGATTTTCCTTAACGATAATTGCCGCAAAACGATTCAGCCGCAACGTCGTCTTAACCCAAACATGAAAGACGTCGTTAAAGCCGAAATCATTAAGTTATTAGATGCGGGGATTATCTACCCTATTTCGGACAGTGCATGGGTTAGTCCCGTGCATGTCGTACCCAAGAAGGGCGGTCTTACCGTAGTGGCGAATGAGCATAACGAGCTTGTCCCAACTCGTACTGTTATGGGTTGGCGAGTGTGCATCGACTATAGGAAACTTAATGACGCCACCCGCAAGGACCATTTCCCTTTGCCATTTCTAGACCAGATTTTAGAGCGTTTATCCGGTCATCCGTATTATTGTTTTCTTGATGGTTTATCGGGGTTTTTCCAAATCCCCATTTCCCCCGATGATCAAGAGAAAACAACTTTTACTTGCCCGTTTGGCACCTTCGCATATCGAAGAATGCCATTTGGACTCTGCAACGCGCCAGCTACATTCCAAAGATGTATGCTAGCGATCTTTGGCGAGCTAGTAGAAGACATTATGGAAGTCTTTATGGATGACTTTTCTGTTTTCGGACGCTCTTTTCCCGATTGCCTTCAAAATTTAGATCGTGTCCTTCAACGGTGCGAGGACACAAGCCTTGTTTTAAATTGGGAAAAATGCAACTTTATGGTTCGAGGAGGTTTGGTTCTCGGCCATATGATTTCGTCTAAGGGGATAGAGGTGGATAAGGCCAAGATAGAAATTATAGAAAAACTTCCGCATCCAACAAACGTAAAATCTATTAGGAGTTTCTTAGGCCATGCGGGCTTTTATCGACGCTTCATTCAAGATTTTTCAAAAATAACAAAGCCGCTAACCCACCTCTTGGAAAAGGAATCACGTTTCATCTTTAGTAGCGAATGCGAGTCCGCCTTTAATTTAATAAAACAAAAACTTATCTCTTCACCAATTTTAGTGGCGCCTAATTGGTCCCTTCCGTTCGAAATAATGTGCGATGCTAGTGATATTGCCTTAGGTGCCGTTCTTGGCCAACGCGTCGAAAAACATTTTCACCCGATTTATTACGCTAGCAAGACGCTCACTTCCGCACAAGTAAATTACACGACAACGGAAAAGGAACTCTTAGCCGTCGTTTTCGCTTTCGATAAGTTTCGCTCGTATATAACGCTATCTAAAGTTATCATTTTTACCGATCACTCTGCGCTTAAGTATTTATTAGCTAAAAATGATGCGAAGCCCCGCCTTCTTCGATGGATTCTCCTCCTACAAGAGTTTGATTTGGAGATCCGAGATAAGCGGGGAGCGGAAAATCTAGCGGCGGACCACCTCTCCCGTTTAGAAAATCCGGGTGCGGAAGCGCTCGTCGAATCTGAAATAAATGACAGATTCCCCGAGGAACGCCTTCTTGCCATTAATAAATCTTCGTCATCTTCGCCTTGGTTCGCAGATTTTGCAAATTTTTTAGTAGCGCGGGTCCTTCCAAAAGAGTTTTCCAGTCATCAAAAGAAGAAATTCTTTTCTGACTTGAAAAATTTCTTTTGGGAGGACCCATTTCTTTTTCGTATCTGCGCGGACCAAGCGGTCCGAAGATGCGTTGCGGGTGTGGAGTGCTTACAAATTCTTAAGCACTGCCACGAGGGTCCAGCCGGTGGGCATTATCAAGCCAACCGGACCGCTCGGAAGGCGCTCGAGGCGGGCTACTTTTGGCCCACTCTCTTCAAAGACGCGCATAATTTTGTGCGCGCATGCGATAGCTGTCAGCGGTCGGGTAACATCTCTCGTCGCGACGAGATGCCCCAAAATATGTTTTTAGAGTGCGAAGTCTTCGATTTGTGGGGCATAGATTTTGTTGGCCCCCTACCTCCATCTTTCAAAAATATGTATATTTTAGTGGCGGTGGACTACGTATCGAGGTGGGCGGAAGCGCAAGCTCTCCCCACCAACGATGCGCGAGTCGTCGTTACATTTCTTAAAAAATTATTTTCTCGCTTCGGCATGCCTCGCGCAATTGTTAGTGATAGGGGAACGCATTTCTGTAACGCTCTTATGGCTAAGACGTTAGCTAAATACGGAGTCACGCACAAGCTTGCCACCCCCTACCACCCGCAAACAAGTGGCCAAGTCGAGGTAGTAAATCGAGAGATTAAGCGAATTTTAGAAAAAACTGTTTCGCTAAATAGGAAAGATTGGTCCGTTAAACTCGACGATGCGTTGTGGGCGTATCGGACGGCATACAAAACCGCTATTGGATGTACGCCGTTCCGGTTAGTCTACGGCAAAGCGTGCCATTTACCCGTAGAATTAGAACATCGCGCACTTTGGGCTTTAAAACTCTTAAACCTCGACTCCAACTTAGCCGCTCAGAATAGAAAACTGCAACTAAACGAGCTCGATGAATGGCGTGCGAACGCTTACGAGAGCAATAAATTCTATAAGGAGCGCTCTAAGTTATATCACGATCGACAAATCAAGTCCCAAAAATTATTTTCTCCGGGCGATCTTGTCCTCCTTTACAATTCACGTCTTAGGCTTTTTCCAGGTAAATTAAAATCTAGATGGTCCGGTCCCTTCCTAGTTGAAGCAGTTTTTCCTTATGGAACCGTACTCGTCTCCCACCCAGACAAAGGCTCTTTTAAAGTAAACGGTCATCAGTTAAAGTCTTATATAGCAGGCGACCCAGTGATCGGTTTTAGCGAAACCATAACTTTCCTCCACCTAATAAACCCGCCAACATAGTCAAGCTACACGACTATAAATAAAGCGCTCCTGGGAGGCACCCCTCGCTTATCTTTTTCGCTCTTTCCTTATTACCTTTGCTGTTTTTTTTCTAATAAACGCAGGGTTTCTGATCGGCCTTCCCCACCGCGTTTCAGGGAAGCTTCTACCCCTTCCCTTTCTTTTCTTTGTATATATTGTCTTTCCTTTCTGTTCCGCCTACTTACGATACAACATTGGGGACAATGTTGCACTTAAGTATGTGGGTGTTTTCGTACTTTACTTTCTGCACTTCATTTATTTTTTCTGCATTTCAAAAAAAAAATACAAAAAAAAATACATATAACAACAAAAACAAAAAATTTAAAAAACATCTTAAAATGAAACAAAAAAAATTGTAAATGAAAAAATCCAAAATTTTTTTTTGTTTTGTTCTCTTTCTTTCTTTTTTCCAAAAAACTTAAAAACAATTAAAAAACAAAAAAGAGAAAACAAAAAAATATATTTAGTTTCACTTTGTAAATATTTCTTGTACTTCCTCTTTTCTCTCTCCACCTTCCTCATTCTTGTACAAACCTTTTTATTCCCTTATTTTTGTACATATTATGAAATTTCTCTTAAAAAATACAAAAAAAAGATAATAGTTCAAAAAAAAAAAAATTCAAAAAAAAATTGCGAAAAACAAAAATACAAAAAAAAAGATAATAAATGAAAAACACAAAAAAAAATGATAATAAAAACTATAAAAATCAAACAAAAAAAATGTTTTGCAACAAATAAATTAAATATTTCATACTTAACTTTTCTGCTATCCAAAAATTCTGTTCTGAGTTTATTTATATGTGAATACTATTAATTCTCTGTTTGCTACCCGTTTGTTAATTATTGATTGAAACATTTAAATAGCCGGGGTTAAGTTTTAAAGAATTCTTTATGCTTTGTTAAAACTAGCGAACTCGTTTTAGGCACTACTTCTAATTTTTCATTAATAGGAGCACGTATATTATGTTAGGAAATAACGACTATAGAATTCAATTATACTTACTTTTAGCTTTCTGAAACATTGGAACGTACAAATTATTAAGGTTGCTCTCAAAAATTTTTAGGATTACAATCTAGTTTTCCTTTCTCCCCTTACTTTTCATGACCTACTTGGCATGAAAAATTTTATCCTTAAAAGATCTTATGTCAATGGGAACAAGATTTCTTTCCGTAAACATATGCACCCAATAATTTTAAAAGATTATATAGGGAGTAAGAGGATAAAATTCATTACTCCTACAAATATACATTGGGTTAATTTTTCTTATGAAGTTGAAAAACAAAAATCATATTAGGAAAATAAGATTTCGTTTTCCTAATAATCCAAAAGAAAAAAAAAACATGGAGGTTCGATAAAAAATTACCTCACCTCAAATATCAAAACCCTCTTCATAAACCACACTACCCCCTTAGCCAATTACACGATTCTAGAATTAATTCAAAAATCTTTTTGAGAGCATAATTAGTAAATTGTATTATTTCCGGTAGCACTCGTATAAGCTAGAGTTCTTATAATTCCAAACTATTTTCGTTAATCTAACCATTTCAAATGTTGCCTTCTATTTGATTACATCAAGAAGTCTTTTGGCCAAAACTTTTGCGCTATTTAAATCATCTACATAATTTTAGGACTTAACTCTTACACCCCGTATATTTATTTCGATCTCTCTTATAATTGATTAAGCGGTAGCTAAAACTTAGAGTTCTTTTTATTCCTTATAGATTCACCTCAAACTTTTGCTCTGGAATAGCAAAAGCCTAAGTATGGGGGTATTTGATGAACTGTAAATATACGTATTTTTATGCACATTAATTTAGTCATTTTCATTTATTTTCGTCGTTTTTACTTATTTTTGTTCAATAAAATGTTCCTATTCTTGTAAATTTGCTTCTAACTTGTTTTATTTTATTTTGCAGAAAAATTCCAAAATCTGCCAAAATTTGGGAAGTACACGCCCGTGACACATTGGTCACGCCCGTGACCGAGCCGTGACTGCGCATTTCCCGTGAAATCGGAAAATTTCTGAAGTAAAGGCTTGACACGCCTGGCGACACGCCCGTGTCACCCGACACGGGGCGTGACCCAAGCCCGTGTCCTCTCCTCTCGACGAATTCATCTCGACGATCGTCGAGTGTCGACACCAACAGTCACGCCCAGTGTCACGCCCGTGACCTGGGGCGTGACTCAATTTCCGCTCGACGATTTCGACTCAACACTTTCCACTCGACATTCGTCGAGTGTCGACCCCAACTGTCACGCCCATAGTCACGCCCGTGACTTGGGGCGTGACCTTTCCAGCTGGCCCGACAAGATGCTGCCGAGGACATTTGACGCAACCCGCGCCCGGTTCTACCTCCCCGACACGCCCAGTGTCACGCCCGCGACCTGGGGCGTGACTGCTGCGAACTCAGCCCGAAGTCAACTTTGCTGTCCAATCGCCGGCCGCCTTCATGAATAGTACTGTCACGCCCCCCCTACACGCCCGTGACCGAGGGCGTGTACTTAGAAATTTTTTCCTATAAATAGCCCAGTTCTGTAAGGTCCAAGGGTTCAAATTTTTGGGCCAAGTTAGTGTCTTTTTGTGGGCTTAATCCGTGGATACTAGTGCTATGTAAGGAGATTTCTCCCTTCTTATTTCATGTTTTGTTTTGCTTTATCTTTTAGCTTTGTAATAGCTTGAAAATTTTAATAAAAATGTTAGATTTTCTCTCTCTATTTAGCATGAAAAATTCATTTGGATGGCTCACCTTTTCCCCTTTTTATCCTTGGTTTTATCTTTGTTCTTCACTTAGTTCTTCATCTATGAAAGGTGTGTGTGTGTGTATGAGTGTAATGTATTTATTTTCCATGTCTTTTTTCCCTTAACTTGTCTTCATGCTTAGGATTTTGATTTCATTCTTATGATTTTTTTTAAAAGAGAATTAAAAAAGTGATTTTGTTCTTTTTTACTTAGTTTTCTTTTAGGATTGTAAAACCTCTTTTGTTCTTTTCATCTTCTTTTTCACTTTTTTATCACTTTCATAACATCATAAGAATGAAAATGTTGGTATTTTAATTTTCCAAAAACTTTGGTTTTTAATTTGTTTTGAAAAACTTTAGTCTTCTAAAAATTGTAATTTTCTCTTTTTATTTGTTTTTGGCAAAACCTAAGCATGAAAAAGTTAAAGTTTTAATTTTTAGGTAACTTTGATTTTTCTTTGTTATTTGTGTGTGTGAGTGTATGAGCCTAAATTTCCTTTTGTTCTTCTTAATCTTCATGAAGTGTGTGTGAGTGTAGGTGTATTAACTTTTATGCTTTGATTTAAATTGTGTAGAGTGTGTGAGTGTAGGTGTTAAATTTTAATGCTTTCTTTTTAATTGCTTTCTTTTAATGCTTTATTCAAATTATATAGAGTGTGTGAGTGTAGGTGTATAATTTTATTGCTTTCTTGAATTTCATATGGAGTGTGTGTGTTTGTGTGCATTTATTTCCGCCTACTCGTTAAGAGTTAAATTGCGCATCGTTTTGATTTTCAGTCCTACTCGTTCGAGTAGGACTTGTAATTTTTCTTTCTTTATTTTTCCGCCTACTCACTTGAGTTTAAATGGCCGGACTTTATTTCCCGCCTACTCGTTTGAGTAGGATTTGTAATTTTTCTTTCTTTATTTTTTCCGCCTACTCACTTGAGTTAAATGGCCGGACTTTTTAGCCCTGTAATCGCATTTATTTTCTCCTACTCATTTGAGTAGGACTCGCTTTCATTTCAGTCCTACTCGTTTGAGTAGGACTTGCAATTTTCAGCCTTTATTTACCGCCCCCACTCGTTTGAGTGGGACTCGCAAATTTGAAATATGCAATTTTCTTTTATGTGTAACTAAGTTTCTGTTTAATTTATAATTTGGAGTGTGCGTGAGTTCTCGTTTTAGTTAACTTTTTAGCTTTCTAAATGTTGTTATTTTTCTTGTGTCCCTTTCTTATAAACGTTTAGTGTTTAAATTCGAACTCGCGCCTCACTAAATTATAAGCCGTCCCCATACTGATGTGTGGCTAATCGCTATTAGCCTCATCATCGAAGAGCATTGGGACATTTAAAATGATTTATAATAATTGAAGCTCTTTATTTTCATTTTAATTTAAGCACTTAGGGTTTACCCCGGGTTTACGACGCGTAGGACCACATATCGATGTGTGGGCCCTATTTCCGTAGTCCATATGCTAGCTAGCCGAGAGGCCGTGCATATGGACCGATCACCCCTGGGTAAATAGAGTTGCGTGCATACCCTCGAGAGAGGACAAGCGTAATTCTACCGGATTGGGTTCCCCACCCAATAGCGGGGTTCTTAGCGTAAAGCGGGCGTTAAGAGGAATCCTTCGTCGAACTAACGTTCGGTCGAATAGTCTTAACGTTTAGGTGAGCGATATCCCTATAGCTAGGTGAGCTCACATTTGTGGAACCTCCACGGCCAAGTTGCCTTATTATTAATTTGAAAACTAAGTCTTTTTATTATTAAAAATTGTTTTAGTCTTAATCCGATTCGATGCCGAGCGTTAACCCTTCATCGAATATTTTCTAAATCGTTTTTTTTCGCTCCTTTGCTTTTCCTCCTTTTATTAAGTAAAAAAAAATCCACCTTTCTTTTAGTAAAATAATAGTTCTCCCGGAGGAGTAAGAATAGTCAACGCGACCCCGAGAACAATACGACCTCGGTATTCCCCCGAATATCGAGTACTACTTGCGATAGGTGCACTTGCCTACCCGAGCGAGCCCGCGGCGATCGACTCACCGAACCAACCACAGTAAGAGTCTGTTCGCGGGCACATCAATGTCTTTTGCTGAAGTACATTCAATAACTCCTTCAAAAATGTCATCAGACATTGATTGAGCAAGGATGTCCATTGCTCTTGCATTAGCAATCTTTAGCAATTTTTGAGCTTCTGTCCATTGAGGTGATGGAGCAGCATTCATGCTTGTTGTTTCTAATGGTTGATAAGGACCTGTCAAAATAGAATTGAAAATGGCTTCATCAATAGAGTTCATTAAAAGCAAGGCCAGAAAAAGACATCTGGGTAGTTTAGTTCTATGATTACTCTTCGTATATATTCTCTGTAAGATATAATATCTGTATATTTAATGCCTGAAGAATTCAAGCATTTGAATTCTTTCTATCTTGGAATGGCTAAATCAATTCCCGAGAATGGAATATGTCTTGAGAAATTGATGTAGGGATTCGTCGGATTAAAATAGCGTACGGAATTTCTTACAACTCAAGCCACGTAACACGTTCTAACGCGCCCTAACACAAACATTCTAGCCGCACGATTCACCATCATCCCGCACAAACACGCGGAGGGGAGTGGACTAAAAGCGACGATCTAATTAAAGTGCAATCCTTTCCCACCGAAGATCAAAAGCAAAGGTCGCCACACCTTTTTGAGAGGAAGATCAATAACTATATGCCAAGCGCTTCCTCAAGCAAAAGGATCACCCGATCCGGCTTCTTGCAAGGTTTCAAATATAAACGCAAGAAGGTTTTCGATTAAATCCAAAAGATCGTATTCAAGATCGCGGATAAAAAGCCATTGCATCCATTCCAAATCTCATAAGAACTCACAAAGGAAAGATGTAGATATTACCCTCCACAAGATGGGGTGAAGATCACACAAGGAAAGTGGAAGAGTCACACATCCACGCACCACCGGCGTCACACCGAGCGGCAACCTTCTTCTTCGCCGGAGTCACACCGAGAAGCATCCGCCTTCGCATTTCACAAGCCTTGGATCACCCAAGCGATTGGCTAACAAGGAGGAGAAGGAGGATGAGGGGGGCGGCAATCCCAAAGGGAGGTGGCCGAAATTCTCAAGAGAGGATTAATTTAGGTTTTCAAATAGCATGCCTTCATTTCTCATCAATTAAGCCTATGTATAGGCAAGTCCTAAAACAAGCAAAATAAATCTAGCCATCCAATTTATCATCTATTGGATGGCTATGAGCACACCAAAAATTAAACATGTCCAAAATAAAAGACAACATGAAATAATGATAACATTAAACTAGGAAAATAAAGGTGCAAATAAGGAAAGGGCTTAAGCCCGCCGCGAACGAAGATTGTAGCCACCAAGGTAACGAGTCGCGGTAGAAGGTCGTGGAGCATCTTTATGTTGCGCCGAATCAACTTGGTCACGAGCAACTTGATCATCATCCACAGCAACTTGATCACGGGCACTCTTAGCATCAACGGGCAAGGGATTGGAGACGAGCCGGCATCAGAAATCAATTGACATTTAATCTCTGTAATAAGCCATATTTTGTACTGTCATTCAAACGTCTATATTTGATAGCATTAAATCTGAGAGCTATAAATGTCTGCAGTTAAGCCTTAATTAAATCTGCCAGCTGTAAATAAGAAGGTCTGAAAAACGGCATAGGAAATCGCCAAACTAAATTTTAAAGCTTCTTCAAACTGGGTTCGGAGATAGTTGATCTCAGCTCGGAGATCGTTGAGCTGAGTTCAGAGATTTTGAACTGCATCTGAATTTTAAAGCTTCTTCAAACTGGATTCAGAGATAGTTGATCTCTGCTCAGAGATAGTTGAACTGAGTTCAGAGATTTTGAACTACATCTTAATTTTAAAGCTTCTTCAAACTGGGTTCAGAGATAGTTGATCTCCGCTCAGAGATAGTTGAACTGAGTTCAGAGATTTTCTTGCAGCAATTTTCTGAACTTCAAATCTGAACTTCTCTGGAATTTTTCTGAATGACCAAACCTGGAAATAATCCTATGACCCATGACTATACATTTTGGGTCAATCTAATAAACCCTAATAGTGATCCTTACCCAAATCCAACCTTGGGTTCCAACACCCTGCCACACCGGATACGGCGACGGCCGTGCCAGGAGGAGAAGCCAGGCGAGTGGAGCCTTTGGCGGAGAGGGTAGTTGTCGGACATGGAGACCGACACCTGAAGTATTTCCTGAGATTCCATCCCCCGTCATTCAAGGGAGTTGGTACGCCAACGGATGCAGAGGACTGGTGGGTTCGCATTCAAGAGCTGCTAAGGGCGGCAGAGACGCCAGAGGAAAAGAAAGCTGAGTATGGGGCTTTCAGGTTGGAAGGAGACGCCAAGTTATGGTGGGTGAGCCATAGCGGCCGCCAATTCCCGGGACGCGCCCCGTCGGTGGAAGAGTTTGGGGATGCTTTTCTTAAGAGGTATATTCCAGTTTCTACACGTTTGGCCCTTCAGAGGCAGTTTCTGCATTTAATGCAGCGAGACAAGACGGTGGATGAGTATGTGCAGGAGTTCACCCATTTGGGTCGTTACACGGGAACGACGATGGCAGATGATGTAGAGAGGGATTACCTCTTCTACCAGGGGCTGAGGGAGAACCTAAGACAACCCCTCATCTCCATGAAGAGGGCGGGATTTAATGAACTAGTTAAGGCTGCCAGGATTCTAGAAAGTGATTTGGAGCGAACCCAACGCCGAAAGGGTTTTACTCCCAAGCACGGGGAAGGGAAGCCTTCCCAGTCTCATGGAAAGTCTGATGGGAGTAGGTGGAGAAAGAAGCCTCACACTTCCAGATCTGGTGAGAAGAGCAATTGGACGCCTGGGGGTTCTCACTCTAGGGGACCGCCGACGTGTTACAACTGCGGTAAGGTGGGGGCACATAGCTCGTGTTTGTCCCCAAGGAGCAGCGTGGCAAGAGACAAAGCAAGAGCAGACTGTGCGCTCCGGCCCCAGTGCTGTAGAGAAAGGAAAGATGGTGGAGTCGAGCGCTTCTCGGTTCAAACCGGTGCAACCAAGGGCTTACAACCTTGGATAGCAAGAAACGATCCGTCAAACCGATGTGGTGACAGGTATGAAGAAAGTTTAAGTTGAAATTTTGTGCTTCATACTTTTAGACCCCTTTTGTGTGTGTTGTCTATGTTGTAGGCTTCGTTTTAGTTTCCGGGTACCCCGCTAGGGTATTGTTTGATACGGGAGCATAGCACTCTTTTCTTGCGGAGAGCTTCATCCGGAGAATAGGAGTCGAGTCTTTCTCGGCGGATGTAGAGTTGAAAGTGCGCATGCCTAATGGGTCATCCATGACTACTAGGGTCAAAGGGCGCATCTGTTGGGAGCTAGACGGAGTTGGCTTCATTTTGGTAGCAGCGATTTTATCGTTGGTTGAGTTCGATGTCATTTTGGGGATGGACTGGCTTGCAGAGCAGCGCGCCAGTATTCATTGCCTATCTAAGGTAGTGACTCTAAAGAGCAAAGGGCAGGCGGAGTTCAAATTTGAGGGCCTTTGTGGAGTGGCCTGTTCCTTGATTTCATCCATGCAGTTGGTGCGGGCTGTTAACCAGGGCGGTGTAGCGCTTGTAGAGTTATTGGAGGTTCGTCTCTCCCAGTTTACGATTGAGGAAGTGGCCGTTGTGGCAGAGTTCAAGAATGTGTTTCCGGAAGAACTCCCTGGAGCGCCTCCTCGGAGGGAGATCGATTTCTCGATCGAGTTAGTGCCGGAGGCTAGACCGGTGTCACTTCCTCCGTTTAGGATGGCACAAAAGTAGTTGGCTAAACTTAAAGTACAGTTACAAGAATTGTTGGAGCAAGGATATATTAGACCCAGTTCTTCGTCGTGGAGTGCGCCGGTGTTGTTTGTAAAGAAGAAAGACGGTAGCATGTGACTATGCATAGACTACCGAGAGCTGAATAAATTGACCGTCAAGAACAAGTATCCGATTCCTCGGATAGATGACTTGTTCGACCAATTGGTAGGGTCAGTGGTGTATTCAAAATTGGACTTGAAGTCAGGCTATTATCAGTTGCGAATTCGGGATGAGGACATACCCAAGATTGCCTTTGGTACGAGGTATGGACACTTTGAGTTTACGGTGATGTCGTTCGGGCTGACGAACGCACCATCTGTGTTCATGGATCTTATGAATCGGGTATTTCGGGAATACATGGATTCTTTTGTGGTTGTCTTCATTGATGACATCTTGGTGTTTTCCAAATCGCAAGTGGAGCATGAGACCCACTTGAGAGTGGTTCTGCAAGTGTTGAGGGAGAATGAGTTGTATGCAAAATTCTCCAAATGTGAGTTCTGGTTAGAGAGGGTGGCATTTTTGGGACACGTGATTAGTGGGGATGGGGTGTCAGTGGACCCAACAAAAGTTGAAGCCATTAGAGATTGGCCGGTTTTGAGGACCGTGGCGGAGGTCCGAAGTTTTCTTGGACTAGCCGGGTATTACAAGAGGTTCATGGAGAATTTTTCGCGGATAGCTCTACCCCTCACCTCACTCACACGTAAAGATCATAAGTTTGTGTGGACTCAAGAGTGTAGTCAAGCATTTGAGGCACTAAAGGAGAGACTAATGACGGCTCCAATCCTAAGTCTACCGCAAGGGACCGAGGGATTTCAGATCTTCAGTGATGCATCGGGATGAGGTTTGGGTTGCGTTTTGGTGCAGCAGGGGAAGGTGATAGCTTTTGGGTCTAGACAGCTGAAGCCTCATGAGAGGAATTACCCCGTCCATGACTTGGAGTTGGCGGCGGTAATTTTTGCGTTGAAAATATGGCGGCAATATGTTTATGGTGCAAAGGTGGAGATCTTCACGGATCACAAAAGCCTGAAGTATCTCTTGGACCAAAAGGACTTGAACATGCGACAACGCAGGTGGGTTGAGTTTCTTGGAGACTACGAGGTGGTAATTCAGTATACGCCAGGTAAAGCGAACGTGGTGGCGGATGCCTTGAGTAGGAAGTACTCGCGGCAAGGGAATTGGATCGAAGCTCATGATGAGCGATTGGTTCGGGAATGGGAGTCCCTTAGTTTGGAATGTGTTGTGAGAGGCGAGTCCAGCGTGGCTCGGTTGAATTGGATTGAAGTGCAGAATGACTTGTCCGATCGCATTCGGGAAGCGACTCGGTTGGATGTGGAGTTTCAACCCTTTGTGTTGGAGGCTCAAACGGGCGAGAGCAGCGCCTGGGAGATGATTGATGGGATTCTGAGGAAGGACGAAGGGTTTGTATACCACAGTTCGGCAAACTCCGTGAGGAGTTGATGTTTGAGTCTCACTTCACAAAGTACTCCATTCACCCGGGCAGTACAAAGATGTACTTGGATATGAAGAAATCCTTTTGGTGGCCGGGGCTGAAGCGGGACGTAGCTTTGTACGTGAATCGTTGCCAAACTTGTGCCTTGGTGAAGGCCGAATGTCAGAAGCCGGGCGGGTTCCTGAAGCCCCTTCCAATCCCTGAGTGGAAATTTGATGACATCTCCATGGTCTTTGTGCATGGTTTGCTTAGATCGCAGCATGGTAATGATGCTATTTGGGTGATCGTGGTTCGCCTAACCAAGGTGGCTCACTTCATCCCAAATCGGAAAGAGGATAACGTAGAGAAGCTTGTGGAGTTGTATGTTCGCAAAAATGTGCGACTGCACGGAATTCCTAAGAGCATAGTCAGTGATCGCGATGGACGGTTTACGTCCAAGGACTGGAGATTGGTTCAGAAGAGCTTGGGCACGAAGCTAAAGTTCAGTACGACGTTCCATCCTAGAGGATATATTTAGAATGTGCGTTCTTGACTTCGGCAAGAAGTGGGAGGATCACCTCTTCATGGTGGAATTCGCGTACAATAATAGTTTTCAAGCAAGTATAAAAATTGCACCATACGAAGCTTGGTATGGGAGGCGGTGTCGAACGCCAATTTCTTGGGCAGAGGCGGGAGACACCAAAATTTTGGTAAATTAGGTGGTAACTGACGCTTGTGAGATGGTACAGACCATACAAGAGCGTATGAAGGTGGCGCAAGACCGTCAAGCTAAATACTTTAATGCTCGTCACCGGAAGGTGGAGTTTGCGGTAGGCGATTGGGTCTATTTGAAGATCAAACCATTCAAAGGCGCCTCACGGATTCGCCGACTCAAGAAGTTGAGTCCAAGGTTTTTGGGGCCTTTTGAAGTTATCGAACAGGTGGGAGAAGCAGCCTATCGGTTGGCGTTGTCTGCGGATTTGAGTGGATTGCATAACGTCTTCCACGTCTTCGTTTTGAGGAAAGCCTTGGTGGAGGCTAGCGTAGTGATTGAGCCGGCATCTGTGCCGATTGAGGAAGACTTGAGGACGCGAGTCCTTCCAATTACTATAGAGGATTCGGAGACTTGGCAATTGCGGAATAAAGAAGTTAAACTCGTGAAAGTTCGATGGGACAATTGCGGTCGTGAGGAGTTCTCCTGGGAGCGAGAACAGGCCATGCTAGAAGATTATCCAGAACTCTTCATGTCAGGTACAAGTTAAGTTTTGTACCCTTTTGTTTTGTAATTTCGGGACGAAATTCAATTAACTGGGGGAGAGTTGTAACACCCCAGTTTTGCAAGAGGGTCAGTCTGTAGTTCTGGAAAATTTTTTGGTTTCTGGCAGGAGGCACACGGCCTGCGACACGGGCGTGTCGCAGGGCGTGTCGAGGCCGCGTCAACACTCGGCCCAAGTGTCGACACTTTCGCTCGACATTGTGTCGAGAGTAGGGCACACGGCCTGCGACACGGGCGTGTCGCAGGGCGTGTCGAGTCCGTGTGGACACTCGGCCCGGGGTGTCGACACTTTCGCTCGACGAGTGTCGAGACTGGGGCACACGGCCTGTGACACGGGCGTGTCACAGGGCGTGTCCCGCTTGGTCGACGATCTTCGCTCGACATCTTTCCTCGGTGTCAACACAAAGCCTGTCGACGGGTGTCGAGACTTGGCACACGGCTTGGGACACGGGCGTGTCCCAGGCCGTGTCTCCTCTCGGTTTGGTTTCGGGGCCGTGTCGACGGAGGCACATGGCCGGCCACAAGGCCGTGTCACTGCGGACACGGGCGTGTCAGATTGAACACGGGCATGTCCGATGCCCGTGTGCTGTTCCAGGCGCGTCGATTTGAGAAGGCGAATGAGGCACACGGCCCTGGACACGGGCGTGTGCCAAGCTGTGTTCGACCCAGGTCTTTTATTTTCCAGGCGGATCGTGGCCATTCTTTCCTAGATTTTAGGATCTGATGGTTCAGGACTGTTCTTGGGGAGTTAAATCCGAGAATAGGGTTGAAAACCCTCATTCTTCTCCAAGCTTTCTCTTACTAAAGATCTAGAGAGAAGTGAGAACAAGGAAGAAGGAGAAGGAGAGTTTGGGCTGTAGGAGGGGTTTCGGTGCTCCAAATCGTGAGCCGAGCCCAGATCCGTGGAGCTTAGATCGTTGCGAAGGTTTTCATCCGGCTATTTCGCCATGGCAAGGAAGAGGAGTCGGAAGGTAACGACACTTCTCCTCTCGGTCTTAGGATGCATGTCTTAGCATCATTTATTTTTCTTTCTAGTTTTTGGGCACCAAACTCTCAAATGAGAGGGGTTTTGGTTTGCCAAGGTTCAAGAGGAACCTCCGGGTTGATTGAGTCCATCCCCGGCATATTTTTGCATTAGAGATCCGCTCCGTTAGTGGATTAGGCATGGTGGGTGAAGTTTTTGTCGCGACCGTTAGTCCGACTCGGTGATGTTGCATAAAAATATTAAGGATTCGTAGAGATTTCGTTGCGGCAAGATGTCGTTTGTGATGTGGTGATGTTTCCCCCTTTTTCTCGAGCGAGTACGTATAGTCGGAATCGGACAAGGTTAGCTCCTCGTGGAGGTAGATGTTTTCCTTGGTGGACAAGGTTAGCTCCGCATGAGTTGGAGATGGTTTCCTTGGTGCGCAGACACGCTGCAGTAAAAATGAGGGACTAGGGTGGATTTGTCTTGGTTTGTGTTGTGCCAAGGCGTGGCTATGCCTCCGTGGTCGGCTGGCTATCCCGTGACGTTCACGTCATGTGTGGAGAGTGTCCCGGCGAGACTAGTCCCCTTCTGTGTAACTGACAAGAATGCCAAGCATGGGGACAAACCTAGGCAATGAGGCCATGTGCGGGTGGGGTCCGGCAAGGCTTCTTAGAATCGGTCAGTTTTGTTTTTGTTTGAATCCTGACATGAGACGTCAGAGCTTGTAGGCAAGCCCGGGTTTAAGACTTTGAGCGGGTGGGGCCTTGAGAAGAGTTCCATGGGGCGGCCTATGAGCCGTTGGGGGAAATGATCACCCCTTTGTTTGCGGCTTTATGCCAATGGGGAATCGATGAGGACCCATATGATATGATGATGTGCTAGATGCATACGAGTTAGGATTCCTTGGGTGAAATCCAGGTTATTGCATACATGATTGCATAAATAGGCCCTTTTATATTATGCTCAACCAGTAGAGAACATGTATGATGTATGTGACATCCAAGCCTGTTTCCTTAGTTGATTTTCTTGCTTATGATTATTGCATACGAAGTGCTAACTTGCAGGTTGGAGGGGTACCTCGGGGCCCGTTAGGGGCGGCCGGGAGGAGATGTGTTATTGCACAGTTTGAGGTCAGCCTTTGCTGACCCACATTACTAATAAATTTTCAGGGCAAGGATTGCATGCAGGAGCTAGCTCGCCGGCCAGAAAGGCCTAAGCCTCATGAACTGTTTTCTTTTGTAGCTCTACTTATGAGATGTTATATGTTTGAGACTCTTGTTGTCCGGCTAGCATGACGAGGTAGACTAGGAGTGCTAGGCACATTCATGACTAATGTAATATTTTCTTTTGGACACTTGACATAAGGCCTTAAGGCCATTTCTTTTGCTCTTTAGTGGTGGATAACTTCTAGTCTTGTTTTGTTTCCGCTGTGTTGTGCAAATTGTTTTGAGTGTGGGTAGCTATATCAACTTTTAATACTAAAGCTGTGGCGTCCGTATGTTGTGGGGCCCCGACCGGACCCATATTATACGTTCACTACAGGGGAGGTGTTACATAGCAACCGTTAGTCGAAGCGACTAAGTGGCTTCACATCCTCTCCCCCGGCGACTCCTCGACACCGTGCGTGGAGAAGGAACAAGGATAATATATATATGCAAGTAATAAAAGAAGTACAAGCAGGTGTCAATCGTGTAAGAGTAATAGTATCATAATCTAGCAGTTATTTAAGAGCTATAGAAAACTAACAAATAAGGTATCAGTAGTAGGAAAGTAACTTAATGTATAAGGATGCCCATACAAGCTTATAAGTTAAGGATCGGGTTACATAAAGTAACTCATCGTATAGGAGTGCCCATACAAACTTATACGATGAGGATCTGGATGTGCAATGATATGAAATGGAATGTATGTTATGCAGTGACTCACCCATGCTCACACACATGCAACTGCCATGTCGACAATGACTGTAGTTCCCACTTTTTGAGCAGGTAGCTAACCTCTCAGGCAACAACCGCCGTGGCCAGGCGGTGACAGTAGAACGGGCACTTCTACTACTAGGTGGGTCTCCACACTACTTCACCCATGCCTCCGTACGCGTCGACGCTAAGAACACAATAGCAGAGCCCATGCGTATTATGGCCCAGCGGGGTCTCGGGTAGATGTGCACCAAGAACACAACCCGAACTGGCCTGGTGTGACCCGGAAGGGGCCTCAGAAGAAAGCACGAGGACACGGCCCAACCGTTCACTTGGCACGGAAGGGGCCTCGGGATGTGAACACCGAGGACACAGCCCAACCACCCAAGTCTAACTTTCAACTCCCAATGGTGTGACGATCGATAAGCCCGTAGACCTGCCACACTATCCTTAACCCAGGATTATGACACCGCGTGTCGACTGACACCACATGCAATTCCACAACACCGTGGAATGGAAGGGGCCTCAGAATAAAGCACGAGGACTCAGCCCATCCATCCATCCATACCTTATCTCAACACAACCCAAACTAGTGACGGTCAACACCGCACTTACATCCTTCCACAATACTACCCGTAGGGAGACGACGCTCTAAGTATTGTACTACTAAACTCATTCCATTAATCAAACATACTCATGACCATAGTTTATTCTTCTACATGACTTTCCAAATGATAACAAAATATTATAAACATCATGCGCATATAAAGATCTATCAATCTTTCCAAATAACAACATATTATAAATATGATGCACATATAAAGATCTACCAATTTTTAACAAGTCAATTCGTTAATAGTAGGCTTGCTTCACAATTCAGTTATAAGAAATCAAATAAATAAACTTCATCTTTCAAAGCACTACTGTGATTAACATTGAAATGTTTCACCAAAGATCTCGAGTTGATTCGCAACATTGGTTACCCGAATCCAATTCCATAATATATTTAAGGACCCAGAATTTAAGTGCTGGACAAGTCTTGACAGCAACTTCGACCGGAGATCCCTGAAGATACATGAATCCGGTGAAGATGTGTAACCCCTCGATGGAAAGGTCTTTCCATGGGTTAAGACTTTCATATTCAGCCCACAAGCCCGATTTGAGTGTATCCTATTAGAAATCAGACTTGAAGTCCGCTGTGTATAGAACATAATTTCTGCATGCAGGATTTACCGGACACCATTTTCGTTCAGATTTTCCCGAGGCTACAGACGTCGCCTGAAGTCATGCGGCCATTTGTTGGAAAGGTACTTTCAAGGACTTCAACTTTCGTGTTTAGTCAAAAGCCCAGATCTGGTCATATCCAACATAAAAGTGGCCACAAAAACCGCATCGCGCAGAGAACACATTCTACACGCATCTTGAGTCGGAATGAACGACATTGGTTCCTCTTCCTCCTCAAGTCGATCCTCTCAAATCTCCTCCAGAAGTTTCCTCCACCCTTATTCACCCTCATGAGGCCTTTACTCTTCACGAAACCATCCCTCATCTCCACATAGAAGATCAGAGAGGTTGAAGACACCACTAGCCAAGGGCACAAGCCCTAGATCGGCCTCATCCTAGAGAAAAACATCTTCTCACAAGACAAGACACCACTGAGTCGACATCTCGCCTACATATCTACAGATTTAGCACCATGGGAGTGGGTAGGAAACTCACATCGATTCCAATGATTCCACCATTTCCGACCATGGATCTCGTAACTCGTCTCGGGGGAATTTCCTCCTTCACGGCGGTGGACGATTTCTTTCTCTACTGAAGTTCTCTCTGGCAATAGGACTGGAATGAAGAGTGAAATGGCTAGGGTTTCATGGTCAGTATATATATAACAAGCGACATGGGCGAAGCGTTACAGACGGTTACAATATCTATTCAATGCACTGATACGAGTAGGGACACGTCTGTGTCTATACCCGTGTCCTTCTCAATTACTCTTCGTCGATCTCAACACACTTCGTCGAGTTCAATACTCGACATGGGTAGGGACATGCCCGTGTCCATACTCGTGCCCATATAACACGGCCGTGCAATTGGCTGAGTCCTTCTACTCGAGTGTCGATACATGGACTGTGTCGTCACAGGGCTGTGTCGACATAGGCCTGCTATGTCAAGACAGATCTTGGTATGAAACCTTAGCTAGCATTCTCTTAGACATTAAATTTTCTTGAGGCATAGTAGATAGGACTTTATTTATAAAGCATCATCATGATAAAATATTGTTAGTTCAAATATATGTAAATGATTTTATATTTGATTATACAGATTCCAAACTATACAAAAGGTTCTCCAACCTTATGCATTCAAAGTTTGAAATGAGTAGTATGGGTGAGATCTCCGACTTCCTTGGTTTCCAAGTGAAGCAGTCATCTGATGGCATCTTCATATCCCAATCCAAATATGCTAAGGAGTTGATTAAAAGGTTTGGGATGGCATATGCTTCAGCAAAGAAAACACTTATGTCAACAAATGGTTTAATTGATTCTGATGAACATGGGAAACCAGTAGATTAGAAATTATATAGGACCATTGTTGGGACCCTGTTATATCTTACAGCAAGTAGACCATATATTATGTTTGCTACATGCCTTTGTGCTAAGTTCCAGGTGAACCCTAAAGAATCTCACCTTATTTTCTTAAAATTAATTTTGAGATATATAAAGAGTTGCCCTAATTTAGGACTCTGGTATCCAACTGAGTCAGAATTTGAGTTAACTGGATACTTTGATGCTGACTTTACTGGATGTAAAGTGGACAGAAAGAGCACATCAGGAACATGTCAGTTCGTTGATGATAGGTTTGTGTCATGGTTTTGCAAGAAATTAACATATGTGTCTACCTCAACAATAGAAGCTAAATATATAGAATCTGGCAGTTGCTGTTCACATATACTGTGGATTCAAAACCAACTTCTAGATTATGGTGTCAACTTATGTAATTCAACTCTACTGTGTAATAACACTAGTGCAATTTCTATTGCACAGAATCTAGTGCATCATAGTAGAACTAAGCATATAGATGTAAGACATCATTTCATTAGAGAGTGTGTAGACAAAATGAAAATTATTCTCACCTTTGTCTCTACTGATTTGCAAAAGGCAGATATCTTCACCAAACCCTTGGATGAGAAGAAACATCCGTTCTTTATGAATCAGTTATGTATGATCAATGGAGATGCATTAATTTAATTTTCTGTCTGTTGTCGAAAAATTTGCCACAATTCGTCAAACGAAGATCGACGAACTGAGAAAAGTTCTTGAGAAATCTGTCGACCTGAGATCGATAAACTCTCTGTGTGTAAAGTTCTATTCGTCAAACAGAGATCGATGATATTGTTTCAGAAAATGTTTCGTCGAACTGAGATCGACGAAATGTTTTCCCTTCTTCAGACTGAGATCGAGGAACCCTTTTGCCAATAAAATATTTCGTCGAGCTGAGATTGAAGAATTTTTATTTTTCGGTGCTCGGAGTCTCCCGCTTCATATTCTGAAAACCATTTATCTAGGTATTCTTCGAGCTCTGTCCCGCGCTTTATGTTCCCCTTTGCACTTGATCTCTCTGTTTCCTTTTGCAAGCGAAAAATGAGGATTCCGACGAACTCCCTTGCAGGAATGAAGTTTCACACCGGTTTTGATGTTGGTTTTGACCCCTTCTCTCACACTGATCAAATATTCATCGACATCTTACAGTTGTGTGAGGAATAGAGTCTGAAGAAGTTCATGACAACCCGGATCAAAATATCAGCAATTGAAATCAGGGAATGGATTTTCACTGCAACGTCTCCTAACACAGATACCATGATATGCACCATCAGCGACACACGGGTCATTCTAACTCCTGTAGTTCTAACTGAGATTTTTGATTTATCTACTAGAGAAGATGATATAGAAGTAAATACTGATGAATATGAGAATATGCTAAGCACTATGGGGAATTCAGGAGGAAACCCCTATAAATTATTGAAAAAGAACTTGTCTGTTCAATACGAGTTTCTTGCAAACATTATTGGCAAGGTGTTACTCGGCAAGCATACAGCCCACGATTATATCACGAGTCACCAATTCCTAGTGATGTGTGCTCTGGTTAAGAAGAAATATTTTAACTGGGGACAAATATTATTTGAGTTAATAAAGAAGAGGAATACAAAGAAAGAAGTGTGTTTTGCAAGGATTCTGGGAAACTTCCTTTAAGAGAAGGCACCTGAACTACTTGTCTCCTTGACAGTGTTCATTAATGTCTCAAAGAGGCTTACATCTGCTATTTTCACCAGATGGGAGAGGACAATCTCAAGGCCATCCAAGGCTTCCTCTTATTCCTGGACTTCTGAGAGCACTAGGACTGTACAACCCCATATTCGTTGAGTCAGACCAGGTGGCGCAATGGTCACAATCGGGTTAGCCGAAGGACTTCCCGCCCTAAAGAAGATCTCGCCCAAGTAGGCGGGAGCGATCGCGCCAGATCGTCGATCCAAGATCGGCGAGCGCAACCGAATCGTCGAACGGAGAACAGTGGGCCAAGATCGTCGAGCGCGGCCAGCGCGGGAACACTTGCGCTTGCGCCAGGCTCCAATCTCAAAGGGCTCTCGCCCATAGGCAGGTGAGAGCGTTCGCGCCAGGCTCTGGACGGGAGGTCCTCGGCATAGCTCTCGCCGAGTGGGGCCCAAGGCCTAGGGTTAAATGAGCAGATCACCCTCAGGTAAATTTACCCCATATGCCCTCAGGAAAACAGCGGGATTCGGCTATTGGCAGACCAACTAGGGGCATTTCAGTAATTTCAGGTCAGCACGATGTTATAAATAGACCCATAAGGACTCTTTAGAAGGCAAGCTGTCATTATCTCTCAAATTCCAGTGCTTTCTGAGGAGCTCCTAGCCCATCTTTGGGTTTGGAGGGGAAGCTCTCAGAGATCTTCCGGGTGTGAGGTGGGACCTCCCTGCTGAGGCTTTGGGTCAGTCTTAGGTCCTTTGAATCCAGTCAAGGGTTGAGACTTGAGAGAAGTAGGTTTTGGCTGCACCCCTTTTTCTTCGAACTCCCGTTGAGGTCATATTTGGCTTCAACAGTTCTGGTGCGGTGAGCGTGGAAGGCAGCCGATACAAGAAAGCCTTGAGTTTTGTCCCATGGCTGGAGGTGAAGGTGAAGGGTCAGGTTCTGGAGGCTCACCCACCCCGGGAGAGGAAGCGACGAAGAGGATGCTGGATGAATTCAGGCGAGAGGTCCTGTAGACGATCAGTCTGGCCGTCTCGGCCAGAGGCGAGTGGGCCACCCCTCAGGTCCCGATAGAAGAGGTCCCGCTCTTGGGCAAGAACGCCCCAGGACAGCGCCCGAAAAAGGAGGTCCCGGGGGAGGCGGGCGAGAGAGATGTGGCGGCACGGGAACTCTTCCCAGGCCAGAGCCAGCGCCCGGGCAAGGAGGCGCTGACGGATCTAGGCGAGAAGGAAGCGACAGTTCGAGAGCTCTTCCCGGGGCACGGTCACGCGGATTGGGCCAGTCAGCCGAGGCCGCAGGACGTACCCTCTCGCCAGGCATGAGGCGAGAGCCCGTTTAGCGAGCTCATCATCTCAGCTCCGGTGCCGGAGGGGTTCCGGGAGCCGGACATGTCCTACTACTCGCGGAAGGATGACCCTGTACAACACGTATAGTGGTTTGAGGACGTTGTATCGATAAAGCAGATGACGGATGCCTTCAAGTGCCGGCTATTTACCATCACGATGAAGGAGAAGGCTCGGGACTGGTTCCACCAGTTTCCAGCAAGATCAATCTACTTTTTTGAGGATCTGTGGAGAAGTTTCCTGTTGAGGTTCTCAACTTCGAAGAAGCGGAAGAAGGAAGCGGAGTGCCTGTTTGCGGTGAGGCAGAAGCCGGATGAGACGCTGGGTCACTATGTCGACCAATTTCAAGAAGAGATCGTCCTGGTCCAGGAGGTCCCAGGGTACGCACTGATGCTGGCCTTCACCCTGGGGCTGAGACCGGGATTCTTTAGCATGGAATTGAAGAGGGTGCCTCCCCTGTCCTTTGAGGAGCTCATGGAGAGGGCGACAAAGGAGATTGAATTCGAGAGAGCAAACCCAGCATTCGCTAGAAAGTTGGCCAGGCTGGCAGAGGACGACGTGAAGGAACCCGCAGCAGGAAGACAGAAGGAGCCGAGGGAACAGAGGGAGCAAAGGTAAGACAGGAGAAGGGAAGAGCCCCGAAGGTTTGGGAAGCAGCAGGGTTGGGGGGCCCGGGAGCCGAACAACCGGTTAGGTGGGAGGCCCCAGGAGTGTCGCCCCCAGGGCCTAGGAGAAGGCTACCAGGGGAGAGATAACCTGTGGGAACCCCGGAGGTTCGACCGACCGACATGGAGGCAGGAGCCGAGGGGTCGTCCCCCACCACCGCAAGAGGCCATGGAAGTGGGAATATGAAGAGGGGCTGGGAGAGGAGCTCGAGGAGGAGGAAGAAGAGGGAGAGGAGACGGAAGAAGGGGCGGGGAGGCATTGCTTTTTTGTGACTTCCACCAGGAGGAAGGTCACGCAACGACCACCTGCCCGGAGTTCTTAGAGATAAGAGAAGCAAGAGGAGCAGGGAGGCAGGATCCACCAGTGAGGATAGTAGAGGTGCAGCAGGGCGAGGTGGAAGATAGGTGCGAAGATCGGATAGATGTAGGGACCGGGGAGGAATCGGGGTGATTCACGGAGGAGTGGGGATTGAGGCAACCCGCAAGGGGAGCCTGCAAACCATGTACCGAAGGGGGGTCGCCTCTACCTCCCAGGTTCCCCCACCAGAAGAAAAGATCACTTTTTCGTCAGCAGACATGCCAGACTATGAGGATCCATTCTGTGACGCCCTGGTGATCCAGATGGCGGTGGAAAATTATACGGTATCAAGGATACTAGTGGATAATGGGAGCTCGGTGAATGTCGTCTTCAATAAAGCCTTCGATGAGATGAGGGTAGAATGGAAGAGGATCCTGGCCTCGGATGGATCGTTGTTCGGGTTCTCCGGAGAGAGGAAAGAAGTGGAAGGGGGAGTAGGGCTGCACGTGAAGTTAGGGGGCGTGTCACGGAACTGCAGGTTCGTGATCGTGGACGCCCCAAGCAGCTATAATGCCATCTTTGGGCGCCCCCTCATCAGCGCCTTTCGCTGCGTCCCCTTCTCGTTCCATCAATGCCTCAAGTTTAATAATGGGGGGGGGGTGCAGGTCAGGGTAAGAGGGGACCCGAAGGTGGCAAGACAATGCTACGTTACATCAGTCAACACCATTTTGTGGATGGCAGAGGCAGAGGAGTTGGACGTTGAGATGGCGGCACTTGAGGAGGTCGTTGAGGAAGGGGGAAAGGGCCTAAAGTAGGCAAGAGAGGTAGTTGAAGAGGGAGCACGAGAAGAGGAGACTGAGAAGCAGCAAGGAGATGAGCAGGTGGTCCAGGGAGACGAGGAGCAGGAGAGCCCAGAAGGGGAAATGGAAGTAGGAGAACAAGCGGCAGGAGGAGTTGAGGGAGAGGCCCTGAGGGGCGTGGGAGTCGAGCAGCAGTAGGAGGGGCTGGTAGAAGTGATGGAGATCGAGGAGGGAGTGGAAAGGGGAGAGCTGGAGCTGGAGGAAGATGAAAGGGCCAGCTGGGAGCAGTCGCAGCTGGAGCCGGCCGAAGAAGTGGTGGAGATGGAGGTCTTCACCAGCGCAGGGCGAGTATAAAGGGTGCGGGTCAGCGGGGGCTTGAGTCCCGATGCCCGGGAGCAATTGAGGGCTTGCATTCAAAGCAACGTCGACATCTTTGCCTGGAGCATGGCGGACATGCCGGGCATCGACGCAGACGTGGCCTGTCATCGCCTGAACTTGGATCCCCGCACTCGGCCCATACGCCAGAAGATGAGAGCCATCGCCACCAAGCTTGAGGAGCCCATTTGCGAGGAGGTCAGGAAGCTCCTGGAGGCTGGCTTCATCTCGGAGATCTAGTATCCGGGCTGGATCTCGAATGTGGTAATGGTTAAAAAAGGAGGTGGTAAATGGAGAATGTGTATTGACTTTTCTTTGTTAAATAAATCATGCCCTAAGGATTGCTACCCCCTGCCTCGGATCAACGCGCTGGTTGATTCAGCCGTCAGTTTTTCTGTCATGAGCTTTTTAGATGCTTTTTCAGGTTATCACCAGATCCGGATGCACCCTCCTGATACAAAGGATGTTTCCTTCATCACAAGGGAGGGATGCTTCAGTTACAAAATGATGCCCTTTGGGTTAAAGAACGCGGGGGCTACCTATCATCGCATGATGGATCGGGTCTTCCGGGATCAGAGGGGGAGAAACTTGGAGGTCTACGTCGACGACCTAATGATCAAAAGCAAGTGCATGGATTCGCACCTGCAAGATCTGGAGGAGACATTCGCCACCTTAAGGAGGTTCAAGATGAGGCTGAACCCCTTGAAGTGTGTCTTCGGGGCCAGCCGCGGGAAGTTCCTCGGGCATCTTCTGACTGCGGCAGGTATGGAGCCCAACCCGGACAAGGTAAAGGCCATCCTAGATTTGGAGTCACCTCGCGACACAAAGGAGGTCCAGCGCTTGACAGGCAAGCTGGCTGGGCTGAGCAGGTTCCTCTCCAGGGCAGGAGACAAGTGTTCTTCATTCTTTAAGGTGTTGCGGGGGAATCAAAGGTTGGAATGGACCACCGAGTGCGAAGAGGCCTTCCAAGGGCTGAAAAGATAACTCTCTCAGGCTCCTCTGCTTCAGAGCCCAAAAGAAGGAGAGGACCTGACCTTGTACCTCGGAGTATGAGCGGAGGCGGTAAGCTCCGTCATAGTGAGGGAAGAAGGAAAGAAGCAACTGCCCATCTACTACGTCAGCCGGATATTGAGGAAAGCAGAGCTCCGCTACCCCATCCTTGAAAAGCTCGCTTATGCCTTGGTCATCTCGGCAAGGAAACTCCGGCTGTACTTTCAAGCACATTCGATTAGGGTGGTAACCGACCACCCTCTTCGCAAGATCTTCGAAGGAGTGGAGCACTCGGGGAGACTGGCTAAGTCGTCGATTGAGCTAAGCGAGTTCGACATCTCTTTTGTCCCAAGACTCTACATCAAGGCGCAGGCAGTGGCGGACTTCCTAGCAGAATACATTGTTGAAGTCGAGGGGGAGGAGCAGCAACCACGAGAAGCGTGGAAGTTGATGGTTGATGGGGCCTCGGGAAAGCACTCCCGCGGGGCAGGGGTGGTATTGACAAGCCCCCAGGGGGTAACCATAGAGCAAGCGGTCATTTTACATTTCCCCGTGACCAACAATCAAGCGGAGTATGAGGCCGTGATCGCCGGCCTTCACTTGGCAAAGGAGCTGGAGATTCGGGATGTGGAAGCTTTCACTGATTTAAAGGTAGTAGCGTCGCAGATCAGGGGAGAGTTTGAAGCTCGAAAGCCTACCCTCATTAAATACCTCTCCAAGGTAAGGGCGATCATCGGAGGGTTCCGGTCATTCTCAATTCAACATGTTCCAAGGGAAGAAAGTGTGGCCGCCGATCGATTAGCAAAGTTCGGACCTCAGGGAGGGGGGACCTTGATGGATCTATTTCGACCGGCTATCAAGGAAGGAGAGTTGATGGTGATAGATCAGCAACCCTCGTGGGTGGATCCATTTGTGACCTTCCTAACCACCGGTGAACTTCCTGAGGGAACCAAGGTCGGAAGAAGCTTCAAGCGGAAAGCAGCTCACCACCTAATGATGGAGGGGGGCCTGCATCGTAAGATGTTGTCAGGGCTCCTAGCCAGATGTGTGACCGAAGAAGAGATCCCGAAGATATTGGGGGAGGTACACTCGGGCGAGTGTGGCAGTCACTCCGGAGGGCGGACGTTGGAGGCAAGGGTGGCCAGGCAGGGGTACTTTTGGCCCACCCTGACGAAGGATGCCACAGAGTTTGCAAGGAGGTGTCAAAAATGTCAGCACTGCGCCCCCCTTTAGCTCTTGGCAGCTCAAAAGCTCCGAAGTATCACGGCACCGTGGCCGTTCGCCATCTGGGGAATGTATTTAGTTGGGCCCTTTCCTCCGGCTAGTGGGCAGAGGAGATTCCTCTTGGTCATGATCGATTATTTCTTGAAGTGGCTGGAGGTTAAATAAAGCCTTGGCCAAGGTCACCTCGCATGTCATAAGGAACTTCGTCTGGGGGGAGATCATTTGCAGACATGGGTTGCCCCAAGCAATAGTGACAGATAATGGCCCCCAGTTTGCCAGCGAAGAGTTCATCAGCTTCTGCGCCCAGCTAAGGATAGATCTCCGGTTTGCCTTCGTCCACCACCCCCTGAGTAACGACCAGGTGGAAGCGGCAAACAAAATCATTGTGAACCTACTAAAGAAAAAGGTGGAGAACTTAAAGGGGAATTGGGTGGAGCAGCTCCCCTCGGTCCTGTGGGCCCTACGAACGACACCGAACACGGCCACCGGTGAGACCACCTTCAAGCTCTCTCATGGGTGTGAGGCCGTCCTACCAGTGGAGTTCGAGGACCGGTCCCCGCGAGTCATGGCCGCGGGCGAAGGAGACGAGACTTGGAGGTTGGAGAATGAGAAGGGGCAATGCCTCTCGTTGGATATGGTGGAAGAGCTGCGAGACGTGGCGGCTATCAGGCAAGAAGAGATCAAGCGACGAATGGCTAAGTATTTTGATAAGCATGTCAGGATCAAGCAGTTTACTGAAGGGGATCTGGTGCTAAGAAAGGTTGACGCGGCAGGAAGGTCGGCTCCCGTGGGCAAGCGCCACCCGAACTGGGAAGGACCATACATAGTGAAGGAAGTCCTCGGAACAGGAGGATACTACCTCCAGGACGTGGAGGGTAGGGCCCTAAGCCACACCTGGAGCGGTGATGACCTAAAACGCTTCTACCCATGAAGGGGGAAGGATGTAACCATGTATCTCAAAAATAAACTTATTATACTACGTCGATTGATTTTCCCTTAACTATTGTCAAATTTTTCATAATATAACGTAATTATGTGTTTGGTAATACCCCGAGCTCGGCTCGGCCCCAGGTAGACCCGCTGTGCAGGCTCTCATCTAGCTGGCAGGTCCGAAGGCTCGCATGTGGGGGATAGGTTTGGTTGGTTTGAGATCGTCATCGGCACCCCGAGCTCGGCTCGGCCCCAGTAGACCCGCTGCGCAGGCTCTCATCTAGCTGGCAGGTCCGAAGGCTCGCATGTGGGGGATAGGTTTGGTTGGTTTGAGATCGTCATCGGTACCCCAAGCTCGGCTCGGCCCCAGGTAGAACCGCTGCGCAGGCTCTCATCTAGCTGGCAGGTCCGAAGGCTTGCCTCTGGGGGATAGGTTTGGTTGGTTTGAGATTGTCATCGGCACCCTGAGCTCGGCTCGGCCCCAGGTAGACCCGCTGCGCAGGTTCTCATCTAGCTGGCAGGTCCGAAGGCTCGCCTGTGGGGGATAGGTTTGGTTGGTTTGAGATCGTCATCGGCACCCCGAGCTCTGCTCGGCCCCAGGTAGACCCGCGCGCAGGCTCTCATCTAGCTGGCAGGTCTGAAGGCTCGCATGTGGGGGATAGGTTTGGTTGGTTTGAGATCGTCATCGGCACCCCGAGCTCGGCTTGGCACCAGGTAGACCCGCTGCGCAGGCTCTCATCTAGCTGGCAGGTCCGAAGGCTCGCCTGTGGGGGATAGGTTTGGTTGGTTTGAGATCGTCATCGGCACCCCGAGCTCGGCTCGGCCCTAGTTAGACCCGCTGCGCAGTCTCTCATCTAGCTGGCAGGTCCGAAGGCTCGCCTGTGGGGGATAGGTTTGGTTGGTGTGAGATCGTCATCGGCACCCCGAGCTCGGCTCGGCCCCAGGTAGACCCGCTGCGCAGGCTCTCAAATAGCTGCCAGGTCCGAAGGCTCGCCTGTGGGGGATAGGTTTGGTTGTTTTGAGATCGTCATCGGCACCCCGAGCTCGGCTAGGCCCCAGGTAGACCCGCTGAGCAGGCTCTCATCTAGCTGGCAGGTCTGAAGGCTCGCCTGTGGGGGATAGGTTTGGTTGGTTTGAGATTGTCATCGGCACCCCGAGCTCGGCTCGGCCCCAGGTAGACCCGCTGCGCAGTTTCTCATCTAGCTGGCAGGTCCGAAGGATCGCCTGTGGGGGATAGGTTTGGTTGGTTTGAGATCGTCATCGGCACGTCGAGCTCGGCTCGGCCCCAGGTAGACCCACTGCATAGGCTCTCATCTAGCTGGCAGGTCCGAAGGCTCGCCTGTGGGGGATAGGTTTGGTTGGTTTGAGATCGTCATCGTCACCCCGAGCTCGGCTCGGCCCTAGGTAGACCCGCTGCACAGGCTCTCATCTAGCTGGTAGGTCCGAAGGCTCGCCTGTGGGGGATAGGTTTGGTTGGTTTGAGATCGTCATCGGCACCCCGAGCTCGGCTTGGCCCCAGGTAGACCCGCTGCGCAGGCTCTCATCTAGATGGAAGGTCTGAAGGCTCGCCTGTGGGGGATAGGTTTGGTTGGTTTGAGATCGTCATCGGCACCCCGAGCTCGGCTCGGCCCCAGGTAGACCCTCTGCGAAGGCTCTCATCTAGCTGGCAGGTCCGAAGGCTCACCTGTGGGGGATAGGTTTGGTTGGTTTGAGATCGTCATCGGCACCCTGAGCTTGGCTCGGCCCCAGGTAGACCCGCTGCGTAGGCTCTCATCTAGCTCGCAGGTCCGAAGGCTCACCTGTGGGGGAAAGGTTTGGTTGGTTTGAGATCGTCATCGGCACCCCGAGCTCGGCTCGGCCCCAGGTAGACCCGCTGCGTAGGCTCTCATCTAGCTGGCAAGTCCGAAGGCTCCCCTGTGGGGGATAGGTTTGGTTGGTTTGAGATCGTCATCGGCAATCCGACCTCGGCTCGGCCCCAGGTAGACCCGCTACGCAGGCTCTCATCTAGCTGGCAGGTTCGAAGGCTCACCTGTGGGGGATAGGTTTGGTTGGTTTGAGATCGTCATCGGCACCTCGAGCTCGGCTCGGCCCCAGGTATACCCGCTGCGCAGGATCTCATCTAGCTGGCAGGTCCGAAGGCTCGCTTGTGGGGGATAGGTTTGGTTGGTTTGAGATCGTCATAGGCATCCCGAGCTCGGCTCGGCCCCAGGTAGACCCGCTGCGCAGGCTCTCATCTAGCTGGCAGGTCTGAAGGCTCGCCTGTGGGGGATAGGTTTGGTTGGTATGAGATCGTCATCGGCACCCCGAGCTCGGCTCGGCCATAGGTAGACCCGCTGCGCAGGCTCTCATCTAGCTGGTAGGTCCGAAGGCTCGCCTATGGGGGATAGGTTTGGTTGGTTTGAGATCGTCATCGGCACCCCAAGCTCGGCTTGGCCCCAGATAGACCCGCTGCGCAGGCTCTCATCTGGCTGGCAGGTACGAAGGTTCGCCTGAGAGGGATAGGTTTGGCTTTTGTCAAGGTAAGAAACGCACCCGGAACACGAAATGAAAAAAGGTCAAGATAAGAGAGGTCTCGACAAGAATTGATCTCGGCAGGGAGTCCCCCATCAAGGAGGCCTCGCGAAAGGAGACTTTCGGCGAGAGGTCACCTAATAACATTCTCGGACAGAGAGGCGGAAGCGTTATGCGGCAGCCGTGTACGGATCGCGCAACCTGAAGGAAGATGGCCCCGTCTTGATGGATCGTGAGCCATGTTCCCGACAGATAGTTCCCGCCTATTCGTCACTAAGGAAGACTATCCTAGGGGGCCAAGGGCCTCGGCGGAAGCATACGTAGGAAGCATTCAGCCACAACAATTACATCAAGCACATTCACAATAACAGGACGAGGCATTTACAATGAAAACGTTTGCAACAAATATATTATATAAGTACAAGCTTAGAGCGTCTCGCGCTTTACATTGAGGCGGAAAGAAAAGAAAAAGGGGCCCCTCAAGGAGACAAGCTGTACCCCTCAGAGCTCCCGCTTGAGCTCCCGCTGGAGCTTTCGCCGGAGCTCTCCCCGGAGGTCTCGCCACCCGCTGCAGGGGATTTCGGGACATCTGAGGGTGGGGTATCAGGGGCGCCCGGGGTCTTTGGAACGGGCTCAAAAAACAATGGAACGAGCTGTTGGGCGGTGTTGCTTTTGCCCCTTCCATCCCAGCAGTCGACATCTCGCAGCGTCTCCAGCGTCAACCTGACTGTAGCCTGCGCGTTGGCCTGGAGAAACTTGTTGATGTCATAAACCGAGTAGTACCGGATCTTCAGTCTCTCATCCAGCGCGGGGGGGGGGGGGGGGGGGGGGGGGGGGCGCACTCGCCTCCAGGCGCGCAATCTGCTCCCTCAGGAGTATGTTGTCGTATCGAGCTTGGGATAGCTCCTCGTGAAGCGTGGCTTGGGCGGAATACTGAGCAGCAAAAGGTTAGCATAAAAGAGAAGAGTTAAAGTAGCGAGAGCAAGCGCTGAAAGATCTCGCTTACCCCTTCCACCTGGCGCGAAGATAGCAGCAGCTTGGCCTCAGCCAGCTCCTTTGCCAAAGTGGCCGCCTGAGCCACCGCGTCATCCCTAGCCTTGAACATATCCTGGAAATAGCGGTCTATGGTGATGCTCCGGCGAGCTCACATGTGCGCAAGCTCCAACCCGCACATCAGGGCGCGAGTAGAATCATAGGCCAGCAGCCGGGTCGACATCCTGTCGTAGACACTAGCGTCCTCCCGGCTATAGAGGCAGTAACCTAAGGCGAAAGCCTCGGTGATGACCTCATCTCGCTCTGCCCAGCTAGGCAAGAGGGACGAGATCGAGACCTTGTTGGCGTCGGGATCCCACTGAAGCAGCGGCTTGTTCTCCGCGTCTAGGCACCTCATGTCGAGACCGAAATTGCGATGGCCCCGCGACACCTCTCTAGACAGAGGCTGGCCGGAGGTCCCGGCGGCGGCACCCTCACTCTCTGCGGCACCAGGGGCCTGAGGTTTCTCGGCAGGGGCCTCAGGGCCGCCCCTGGTGGCTGCGATCTCGCTGACAGCCTGCAAGACCTCCTCAAAGGAACGCCCTGCAGGGAGAGGTTGGGAGGGCGGCACCACAACGGCCTTGCCCTTCTCGGTATCAGTTGTTTTGGGCCTTTTGATCGGTTGAGGCGGAGGAGAGCCGGGCTTTCGCTTCACGGCACCGGATGAAGGAGGCAGGGCCGGCTCTTTCCGGCAGGCATGTGCAGCGGCCTTTGCGAGAGCCAGCGGGTCTTTTGGAGGTTGGCTCCCGCTAGCGCGTGTAACAGCCCAAAGTTCTGAAACAGGCAAATTTGGGTGACACGGCCTGGGACACGGGCGTGTCCCAGGGCGTGTCAGGTGACACGGCCTGCGACACGGGCGTGTCGCAGGGCGTGTCGAGTTGTGTCGACGATTGGGCTTTGTCTCGACGCTTTTTTTTGGTCTCGACGATTCGTCGAGAGGAGGCACACGGCCCAGGACACGGGCGTGTCCAAGGCCGTGTCGCATGCTCGACGATTTTTACTCGACGATCGTCGAGTGTCGAGAAGTGCGTGTCGAGTGTTGAACACGGCCTGTGACACGGGAGTGTCACAGGGCGTGTCAAATCAGGCGACGAACTCAGCCCGCCGAGAATTCGACAGGGCGTGTCTTTGTGCCGTGTCTGGGCACACGGCCTGGGACACGGGTGTGTCACAGGCCGTGTGAAGTCTCGGGATGATTTGGGATTTTTTTCACCCAGGTACACGGCCACAGACACGGGCGTGTCTGAAGACGTGTTGGTGACACGGCCCATGACACGGGCGTGTCCCGTGGGCGTGTCACTGGTTTGGATAAGTCGGTTGACCACCGCTTGAGGCACACGGCCAGGCACACGGCCGTGTTCGAAGCCGTGTTGGGTCAAAATGTGTATTTTTGGCAGAATCGTGGCCGTCCATTCCTTCAGTCTGGATCCAAGGGCTGAAAGCTCTTCTTCTTTTTCCTTAAGGGCCGAAGTCAGAGAATTATTTCTCATTCTCTTTGGCCTTAACCTTTCTTCAAGTGAAGAGAGAGAGAGAGAGAAAGGAGGAGGAAGAAGGGAAGGGGGGCTGCTGTTGGTGGTGCTGCGGTTTACCGGCGAGAGATCTGAAGCCAGCGTTGCGGAGGAAACGCTCTTGCGAGTCTTGCAAGCAAGCTTTCAAGCCATGGCACCGAAGGGATCGTCAAGGGTAACGACTTTTCTTCCTAGCCATGTGAAGGCTTCTGTTTTGGCATATCTTTTGATTCCCCCACCAAGAGGTGGCTGCTTTTGGGAGTCATTTGAGTGGATGCTTGAAATCCCCTTGGTATTGCATATAGATCCGGAAATGAGTACGGAATAGGCATGCTGTGTGAAGCCCATCTGGACAGGTTGGTCTGGATTGGTGATGTTGCATATGAACCGGAGAAGACTCCGTGATAAACGTGTAGTGTAAGGAGTCTATGGGTTATGCCTGCGAAAAGGAGTAGCAGGAAGTACTGGGGTGGTAGTACCAGGAAAATAGCCTTGTGGTGGTTTTGGGTCCAACCTGTGGTTGAGGCACAGGAAGTACTGTTGGGACCAGGAAAGGCCCTTTTTGTGATGCTTGATGTCATAGGGTGTCCACCTGTGAAGCGAGTCACAGGAAGTACTGGTGTGCCCAGGAAAGACCCCTGACATTTGTGCTTATGCGGTGTCCACCTGTGGAGAGAATCACAGGAAGTACTGGTGCGCCCAGGAAAGACCCGTTGTTGCTGTGAGGAAATGGGTATAGTGACATACCCAGGCTTGAATGCTAGGAACTGGATTGGTGAGACCGACCCGCGCCTTTGATATAGCCGTGAGTACGCTGTACTCGGAGAAGGCAAGGCGATTTGAGCAACGGGGGGTGGAGGATCCGACCTGCGCTATGTCCGTCCGACGTGAGACCAAAAAGTGCGGTCTGTTGGAGCGCATAGCAAGAGTCTTTGGCCTACGCGCCATGACACAAAGGGGGGCTACGGGCCATCCCGGTGTCCGAGGACTAACTCCGGCTGCACGCCAGGGAGTAAATGCTCAAGAGTGTTACCGTTGGGTGATAACCCTGATACGGTGGTGGGCAAGAGGTTGCCAGAACACCAAGAATGTGCCCTGAGTGCACGGACCGTTGGGCCGGGCGGCGAACGGTTGTGATGGCTTGTGTGCGTGAAAGCACCTTTGATGATCTAGCTTGCCATACTTGTGATATGATATGCCTGCAGGGAAAATACCGCTGCCCCGAGAGGAGGGGTAGGGTCGTTATAATTTGGTCAGCTGAACGCTGACCGTTGCTTTTGTTTGCCACCGTTGGGTGGATTGTCCTTGCACAGGTGCTGGAGAGCCGAGCGGGTCGCATAGAGGTTGATGCTGCTGCTGGTGTTGCTGCTGCTGCTAGCCCTCGAAGGCTAATGTTCTTTTGAGTGTTTTCTTTTTGTGGCCGGCCTGCGCGCCAATTTGTTTAGGCCACTGCATGAAAGTCCTGTAAGGCCATAAGGCCAATACTTTATACACGTTGTAAGACATTCCTATCTATATATAAAATGTGGAGTTTATATTTGGACATTCATGAGGAGTTCAAGTAGTTTAGGCTTCCGCTAGAATGCTTGTGATAGGTGCGATGCGCTACTCTGGTATCATCTTGTACCTTCACCGACTGTTTTGTGGTATATCCTGTGGGGCCCCGGCCGGACCTTCTAGAATATATCATATGAACGGATGGGGTTGTTACATTTTTGGTATCAGAGGTTGTCTTGGTCTTTCCCTCTCGAAGTCGTGGCCGACTTCTTTTGTGGGGTGGCGAGCACGTGGTTGTGCACACCAAAGTCTACGATTGAACTCCTGAATGTCCATGATAGGAATGCATTTTGTATGTTTGAGGAACCTGCGTGTTCCTATTTTGTGTTGTTTGCTTGGGTACGACCGCTAATGTGTGTGTCTTGTCCACCTTTAGGTGACTCGGAGTGGAGCTGGGCAGTCTGAGCCCCAGCGTTCTGATGAAAGTACGGCACCAGCCGCGGTGCCTATACCTCCACCGTCTGCGGAACATGTCCGTTTAGTTGCGGAGGCCTTGTTTACCATGATCCAAGGCCAGCCACTTAGGCAGGAGCAAGCGGCTGTGGGGCCAGAACAGGTGGCGGCAAGGCCTGAACCTGTCGTGGATGTGGTACCTCGAGCGGCCGAGAAGCAGCTAACGCGGTTTATGAGTTTCCATCCGCCTACGTTCTCGGGAGCGGGAACCCCGACGCAGGCTGAGGATTGGTTATCGCGCGTCAAGCGAGTGATGACGGCGATAGGCACGGCGGAGCATCAGAAAGTTACCTTAGCCACCTTCTTGCTTGAAGGAGAAGCTCGGTTATGGTGGGATGAGATGGAGTTGCATCATTTGGCGGGTCGTCCGTTAACCCAAGTGTCGATGGAAGAATTCTCCCGGCTCTTCCTTGCGAAGCACCTTCCTGTGGCTCAACGGATAGCCATGGAAAATGAATTCCAACGGTTGACTCAAGGTGATGGCAGTGTTGACGCGTACCTGCATGAGTTTACTCGCTTAGGGAGGTATGCGGGTTCGATTTTTGCTGATGAGCAGAGGAAGACTAATCGGTTCTATGAAGGACTGAGGGACGAGTTGAGGTTCCTTGTGTCTAGTTCGGTGAACCAGGGTTTCCAAGCGTTGGTTGACACTGCGACCGCGTTGGAAAAAGATATGAAGAGGGTGCAAGGGAAGAGAGCGTTGGTGATGACGCAACCGGAGTGGAAGGCGCCCCGATCTGGAAAATCGTTTTATAAGAAGAGATGGGGTAAGAGGTCCAAGCCGAGTGGACAAGCTCCTTCATCAGTTGCAACGGGAGCAACATCAGGGGCAACCTCCAAGCCAGAAACTCGTACCTGCTTCAATTGTGGTAGGATGGGGCAAATTGCGCGAGATTGCCGGATGCCGCCAAAGAGTGAAAAGAAGGCGGGAGCATCTTATGCGGAGAAAGGAAAAGCGGTGGTGGATTCCTCTGCCTCGCAAGCGCAACCCCGGGTCTACAATCTTGGCCTGCAGGAGGCCATCAAGCAGAGTGACGTGGTCACAGGTATGAGTTTAGTTTTGCTTATGCTAATGTTTGTATGCTTAGCTTAGTACCCCTACGTTTGTGGTTTGTGTGTGTGACATGTTTGTCATAGGCTTTGTGATGATTCGGGACACGCTGGCGCGAGCACTGTTTGATACAGGTGCATCGCATTCTTTTCTGTCTAGTGAATTTCTTACGCGGCTTGGGATACCCAGTCGTGCAAAGGCAGATAGCGTCAGAGTGGTGTTGCCGAATGGTTGTTGGATGCTTGCGGATCAAGCTTGCGATGTGGCGGTTCAAGTAGGAAGTCGGGATTTTTGTTTAACCGCATTTGTTTTGCCAATTTCGGAATTCGATGTGATTTTTGGGATGGATTGGCTTGCGGAGCAGCATGCTATGATCGATTGCCAGTCCAAAGAAATCACGTTGGGCCAGAATACCGAACAGGAGACCAAGTTCGCGGGTTGCGAGGAGTAGGCGGGACGTTGATGTCTGCACTCCAGGTAGTCAAAGCTGTTCGGAAGGGTGCGGAGTGTTACTTTGCACTAATTCAGGCTGTTGAGCCTAAGGCCACTTTGTGCGAGGTTCCGATTGTGGCAGAATTTGCTGATATGTTTCCCGCAGATCTCCCTGGGCTACCACCCCAGCGGGAGATTGACTTCACAATTGAGTTGGTGCCAGGTGCGAAACCAGTGGCCCGTTCGCCATATCGCGTTGCGCCTAAAGAGATGGCTGAGTTGAAGGTTCAACTACAAGAAATGTTAGAGCAAGGCTATATCCGCCCAAGTATGTCACCTTGGAGCGCGCCTGTGCTTTTTGTAAAGAAGAAAGATGGTGGGTTACGGTTGTGTATAGACTACCGTGAATTGAATAAGCTGACTGAGAAGAATAAGTATCCGATACCTCGGATTGATGAATTATTTGATCAGCTAGTGGGCTCGACCGTCTATTCAAAGTTGGACCTGAAGTCTGGTTATTACCAGTTAAGGATTCGGGAAGGTGACATTCCCAAAACCGCATTTGGAACGCGTTATGGGCACTATGAGTTCACAGTCATGCCCTTTGGATTGTGTAATGCGCCCTCGGTGTTTATGGATTTGATGCACCGTATTTTTCGTGAGTACCTGGATCTGTTTGTGATAGTGTTCATTGATGATATCCTGGTGTACTCGAAGTCCAAAGCGGAGCATGAGATTCATTTGCGGTTAGTGTTGAATACGTTGAGGCAAAATCAGCTTTATGCCAAGTTCTCGAAGTGCGAGTTTTGGCTATCGTCAGTGGCATTTTTGGGCCATGTGGTGAGTGGAGCGGGCATTGCAGTGGATCCAGCGAAGATAAGAGCCATACAAGATTGGCCAATACTGTCTTCCGTGGCCGAAGTTAGGAGTTTCCTTGGACTTGCGGGCTATTATAGAAGATTTGTGGAAAACTTCTCGCGGATCGCTTTGTCGCTAACCACACTGACGCGAAAAGATCAGAAGTTCGTTTGGACGCCAGAGTGCGCACGAGCTTTTGAAGAGCTGAAGGTTCGGTTGACCACGGCGCCGGTGTTGTCTTCGCCATGTGGAACCGATGGGTTTGTAATATATAGTGATGCCTCAGGGAGCGGCTTAGGCTGCGTTCTTCTGCAGAGCGGAAAGGTGATTGCTTATGGCTCACGCCAGCTGAAGGTGCACGAGCGGAACTATCCCGTCCATGATTTGGAATTAGCAGCGGTGATTTTTGCACTAAAGCTGTGGCGACACTACCTTTATGGTGTGAAGGTGGAGATCTATACTGATCATAAGAGCCTTAAGTATCTGTTGGAGCAGAAAGAGTTGAACATGCGACAACGAAGGTGGTTGGAGTTCCTTGGGGACTACACTTTCGAGATTCATTATACACCTGGGAAGGGGAATGTTGTCGCGGATGCCTTGAGTCGGCGAGTTCCGGCTAGAGCGAATTGGTTACAAAGGCATGATGAACGTCTGATCCAGGAGTTGGAGGCATTGGAGATCTATTGTGTTGACAAAAATTCCACTGCCATTGCGTGTTTGAACTGGACCGAGTGCAATGTGACCTTGCGGACCGAGTTCGACGGGCAACGGAGTTGGATGAAGATCTCTTGCGCTATGGGAATGAAGGGCCAGAGGGAAAATTCACCTGGATTGACGGTCTGTTGCGAAAAGAAGGCCGATTGTGCGTCCCAAATGTGGGGAAACTGAGGGAAGAACTGATGTATGAAGCACATTATACGAAGTATTCCATTCACCCCGGGAGCACAAAGATGTTCAACGATATGAAGAAGCTTTTCTGGTGGCCAGGGCTTAAGAAAGATGTTGCCCTGTATGTAGCCTAAATGTCAAACATGTGCGATGGTGAAGGCGGAATGCCAAAAGCCGGGCGGTTATTTGAAGTCACTGCCGATCCCATTATGGAAATTTGATGATATTTCCATGGATTTTGTGCATGGATTGCCAAGATCGCAGCGAGGAAATGATTCCATTTGGGTGATAGTTGACCGGCTAACAAAAGTAGCACATTTTCTCCCAAACAGGCGGGATGATTCGGTTGAAAGTTTGGCAAAGTTATATGTTGATCAAATTGTGCGTCTTCACGGTGTTCCTCGAAGCATCGTAAGTGATCGAGATGGGCGATTCACGTCAAATGATTGGAGACTAGTTCACCGACTGTTGGGCACGAAATTGACCTTCAGCACGGCCTTTCATCCCCAAACGGATGGCCAAACTGAACGTACCAACAGAACAATGGAGGACATGCTCCGAATGTGCGCCCTTGACTTCGGAAAGAGATGGGAAGATCATCTCTATATGGTCGAGTTTGCATATAATAACAGCTACCAGGCAAGTATTGGGATGGCACCATATGAAGCCCTATATGGCAGGAAATGTCGTACTCCCTTGGCTTGGGTAGAAGCGGGTGAAGCCCGGGTTGTTAAACCAAATGAGGTGGATGAAGCAAACTCAACCATTCGGACTATTCGAGAGAGATTGCTAGTTGCTCAAGATCGACAAGCGAAGTACTACAACGCCAAGCACCGGAACGTTGAATTTGCGGTTGGCGATTGGGTCTACTTGAAGATCAAGCCATTCAAAGGTGTCTCCAGGATTCGACGATTGAAAAAGTTGAGTCCAAGGTATTTGGGTCCCTTTGAAGTGGTTGAGCGAATTGGCGAAGCCGCTTATCGGCTAGCTCTGTCGGCGGACTTGGGTGGGTTACATGATGTCTTTCACATCTCGGTGCTGCGGAAAGCCGTGAAAGATCCAGCTCAAGTGATCGCGGATGATCGTGTGCCGGTGGAGTATGGGCTAACAACGAGAGTTAGACCCATTCGGATCGAAGATCGAGCCGAGAAACATTTGCGGAACAAGACGGTCGGTATGGTGAAAGTCCGGTGGGACAACTGCGGCCGTGAAGAGTTGACGTGGGAACGCGAGCAGACCATGCGAGAAGAGTTCCCTGAGTTGTTTCTGTAATTGGTAGCGAGACTGTTGTAACATAAACATTGAGATATTGTTACATTTTTCTTGCTGTCGTTTTGTTACTTTCCTGTCTCTGAATTTCGAGGACGAAATTGTTTTGTAGGAGGGGAGGATTGTAACAGCCCAAAGTTCTGAAACAGGCAAATTTAGGTGACACGGCCTGGGACACGGGCGTGTCCCAGGGCGTGTCAGGTGACACGGCCTGCGACACGGGCGTGTCGCAGGGCGTGTCGAGTTGTGTCGACGATTGGGCTTTGTCTCGACGCTTTTTTTTGGTCTCGACGATTCGTCGAGAGGAGGCACACGGCCCAGGACACGGGCGTGTCCAAGGCCGTGTCGCATGCTCGACGATTTTTACTCGACGATCGTCGAGTGTGGAGAAGTGCGTGTCGAGTGTTGAACACGGCCTGTGACACGGGCGTGTCACAGGGCGTGTCAAATCAGGCGACGAACTCAGCCCGCCGAGAATTCGACAGGGCGTGTATTTGTGCCGTGTCTGGGCACACGGCCTGGGACACGGGCGTGTCACAGGCCGTGTGAAGTCTCGGGATGATTTGGGATTTTTTTCACCCAGGTACACGGCCACAGACACGGGCGTGTCTGAAGACGTGTTGGTGACACGGCCCATGATACGGGCGTGTCCCGTGGGCGTGTCACTGGTTTGGATAAGTCGGTTGACCGCCGCTTGAGGCACACGGCCAGGCACACGGCCGTGTTCGAAGCCGTGTCGGGTCAAAATGTGTATTTTTGGCAGAATCGTGGCCGTCCATTCCTTCAGTCTGGATCCAAGGGCTGAAAGCTCTTCTTCTTTTTCCTTAAGGGCCGAAGTCAGAGAATTATTTCTCATTCTCTTTGGCCTTAACCTTTCTTCAAGTGAAGAGAGAGAGAGAGAGAAAGGAGGAGGAAGAAGGGAAGGGGGCTGCTGTTGGTGGTGCTGCGGTTTACCGGCGAGAGATCCGAAGCCAGCGTTGCGGAGGAAACGCTCTTGCGAGTCTTGCAAGCAAGCTTTCAAGCCATGGCACCGAAGCGATCGTCAAGGGTAACGACTTTTCTTCCTAGCCATGTGAAGGCTTCTGTTTTGGCATATCTTTTGATTCCCCCACCAAGAGGTGGCTGCTTTTGGGAGTCATTTGAGTGGATGCTTGAAATCCCCTTGGTATTGCATATAGATCCGGAAATGAGTACGGAATAGGCATGCTGTGTGAAGCCCATCTGGACAGGTTGGTCTGGATTGGTGATGTTGCATACGAACCGGAGAAGACTCCGTGATAAACGTGTAGTGTAAGGAGTCTATGGGTTATGCCTGCGAAAAGGAGTAGCAGGAAGTACTGGGGTGGTAGTCCAGGAAAATAGCCTTGTGGTGGTTTTGGGTCCAACCTGTGGTTGAGGCACAGGAAGTACTGGTGGGACCAGGAATGGCCCTTTTTGTGATGCTTGATGTCATAGGGTGTCCACCTGTGAAGCGAGTCATAGGAAGTACTGGTGTGCCCAGGAAAGACCCCTGACATTTGTGCTTATGCGGTGTCCACCTGTGGAGAGAATCACAGGAAGTACTGGTGCGCCCAGGAAAGACCCGTTGTTGCTGTGAGGAAATGGGTATAGTGACATACCCAGGCTTGAATGCTAGGAACAGGATTGGTGAGACCGACCCGCGCCTTTGATATAGCCGTGAGTACGCTGTACTCGGAGAAGGCAAGGCGATTTGAGCAACGGGGGGTGGAGGATCCGACCTGCGCTATGTCCGTCCGACGTGAGACCAAAAAGTGCGGTCTGTTGGAGCGCATAGCAAGAGTCTTCGGCCTGCGCGCCATGACACAAAGGGGGGCTACGGGCCATCCCGGTGTCCGAGGACTAACTCCGGCTGCACGCCAGGGAGTAAATGCTCAAGAGTGTTACCGTTGGGTGATAACCCTGATACGGTGGTGGGCAAGAGGTTGCCAGAACACCAAGAATGTGCCCTGAGTGCACGGACCGTTGGGCCGGGCGGCGAACGGTTGTGATGGCTTGTGTGCGTGAAAGCACCTTTGATGATCTAGCTTGCCATACTTGTGATATGATATGCCTGCAGGGAAAATACCGCTGCCCCGAGAGGAGGGGTAGGGTCGTTATAATTTGGTCAGCTGAACGCTGACCGTTGCTTTTGTTTGCCACCGTTGGGTGGATTGTCCTTGCACAGGTGCTGGAGAGCCGAGCGGGTCGCATAGAGGTTGATGCTCCTGCTGGTGTTGCTGCTGCTGCTAGCCCTCGAAGGCTAATGTTCTTTGGAGTGTTTTCTTTTTGTGGCCGGCCTGCGCGCCAATTTGTTTAGGCCACTGCATGAAAGCCCTGTAAGGCCATAAGGCCAATACTTTATACACGTTGTAAGACATTCCTATCTATATATAAAATGTGGAGTTTATATTTGGACATTCATGAGGAGTTCAAGTAGTTTAGGCTTCCGCTAGAATGCTTGTGATAGGTGCGATGCGCTACTCTGGTATCATCCTGTACCTTCACCGACTGTTTTGTGGTATATCCTGTGGGGCCCCGGCCGGACCTTCTAGAATATATCATATGAACGGATGGGGTTGGTACAGCGCGAGCCTCGTCAAAGGGTTGGCGTAGAGGGATCTCGCGCTCTCCTGCGAAAGTAGCAATACTAAGTTCAAACCTTGAAAAGAACATGGATCGGCGAGGTAAAGGCGAAACCTTACCTTCGCCTGGGAGCACTAGGAGGAGTGAATCGACGTCTCGCCAAAGGTAGAGGATGTCGAAGTCCTTGGATCCAAAGAACTCAAGGAGGGCACTCTCGCACGAGCCCAAGGATGGGGGCTTGTAGGCGGCATCCTCGTATTGGATGGGTGCGAGAGGCACGTTCCCGAAGTCGCCGAAAACAAAGATGAACCTCTCGCCCCAGTGATGGTGCTTGTTGGCGAGACCGATCGTCTTGAGCAGTTGGCCAGAGAAGAAGACCACCCCTCCTTTGGCGCGGAAAGTGAACAGCTTGCGAAAAATTGGCAGGCTGAACTCGATCCTCTCGGATCGCATGTAGCATATAAAAGCCACGAGAATGGCAACCGAATTTGGATTCAGCTGCGCGGGAACCACCCCGTAATACCGGAGGGCCTGGCGCATCTCGGGCCACAGCGGGAGGCGGAAGCCCACCTCGAAGTGCTCGATGGGGATGGCGAGCTCCCCCTCCCCTGCGGTGTTTACCTTGTCATGATTGCCTGGGCTCCGCGCGGTGAAGCTGGCGGGAACGTATTGAGTCTTGATTAGGTTGAACTCGTCCACGGTGAGGGTGCAGGATGGAAAAAGGTGCTTCTGGAAATCTTCCGCATAGTTGGATCGTCCCTCACCTCCGCCTGGCATCGTGATGAAGAGTTTGAGGGCGAGAGCTTCGAGAAGAGGGCGAGAGCTTCAAGAAGAAGGCGAGAGCAAGAACTGTACGAGAATGGAAGGAGAAGGCGGAGATAAGCGAGAGCTTTGGAGAGACCGCAAAAGCAACAGAAGAGGAGAGAGATTGGGATCGGAGAAATGAATGTGGTAGGTGAGCTTCCCTATTTATTGAAAACCGTGATCATGATGACTGTTTTCAAAAAGGCGGCGGAGGTACAGCCGACACGTCCTAGGTCAGCGACGCTTCGTTTTCCCGACCAAGACCGATAGTGACTGATTGACCGAATGATTAGCGCAAGCATTGTGAGATGACGTGCGACAAGCAAGATAGGCGGAAGCAAGGTAGCTCTCGCCAACCAAGAGCCCAAGATAATAACATATGTGCATATAATAAAAAAAGCAATAAGTGCAGAGTTATTGCTCTCGCTGAGCGAGAACTGGATAAAAAATAAGCGATAAGTGCAGAATTAATAGCCACAGTTCTAGTAAATAAATAAGGGTAGATATGAGAAGGGGAAGGCCTGGGGAAGAGAAGGGGAGGTCTCGCGGCTCAATAAGGCTCCCATCGCCATTTCCCTTGCTCCCACCGCCATTTCCCTTTCTCCCGCAGCTTGGTCCTGGGTGGCGCCTGCGGGTTGAAGTAGGATGACAGAACGGTGCATCCCAGGTCGGCTCGGCGGGACAGATCCCGGATTCGCTCAATGCACATTTCGGGTGAGGATCCGGCGGTAGCGCCCCCCCCCCCCCCCCCCCCGGCCGGTCCATCTCACCGATAAGATAATCCCGCTCTAGAGTCTCTAGCCTCTTTTCCACTGATTGGAGAAACTCTTTTGCCGCATGGTCGCGGTCCCATTCTCGCCGGATGAGCTTCGATAGGACGGCGACAACCTTCTTCCCCCGCCTTTTAGCGCTCCCGGCACCGGTCAAGATCTCTTCCATCTCGTCAGACGAAGGGAAGGGGGAGCTCTCGTCATCTTCCCCCTCTCTTTCTTCTTCTTCTTCTTCTTCTTCCTCTTCCTCTACCTCAGCTCCAAGCCGCGAGCCCATGTCCCCTGGCAGAAGAATTCTTGTTATAGCTAGAGCTAGAGGATGGCTGTGATAAAATTTCCGTATACCTGCAGCATGACGAGGTCCCCCGGTCGACGGCAGGCGAGAAGGCCCAGCCCCCCCCCCCCCCCCCCCCCCCCCCCCCCCCCCAGCTCCAAAGAGTAGGTGGATTTGCATTCCTTTTTCGGGGGGGAAATTTTGTGAATGGTAATCCCAGCTTGGTCGGGAGCGGGGGAGGGGGTCTCCTCTCCCGCGGGATGGCTGGCATATAACGGAGGCGCGGAAGACTCGGCAGTATTTCCTCCCGCCGGTAGGGAGGAATCAACCATAGGGGCGGGCTGATTCGCAGCCCCCGCCCCGCTCTCCCGGGTGGCAAGACCCGGCGGTGCGAAAACTGGCACTGCGAGAAAACAGTTCAGCATTCAAAGATTTGAGTTAAGGGCGAGAGGGGAACAGTTACCTGCGGTGCTCGGGTCAGGTGGAGGAGCCACCTCCAGAACCCGCGGTTGATCCTCGAGATGGCGAGAGGATGGATCCAAGGGTTCTCGCGGGGACGCGGCAGCATCGGGAACCGTCTCCTGCGAGAGATATCGCGTCAACTACTGAGCAGCTGATGTTTTCAATAATTGGCAAATCAAGCATACCTTCCGCGGCGAGGGGCCATCCGCGCGGCTAGGGGTTGTGGTTGGCGGGCTCCTGTTCTCGTGGGGCAGGTCCCGCTGAACCACCTTCGCCCTCTTCATTTTCTTCTTGGGCAGAGAAGGCTCAGCGGCCGACAACTGTCTCACTAGCCATAGGGCAACCAGGGCGCTGTTAGCCCTGGCTCGTGCCTGTGCCGCGTTGATGCGGTCTTGCAGATCCTGCGGAAGCGGTTTGTCGGCGCGCTTGGAAGGCATCGCGAGAGGAGGCGAGAGCTCAGGCGAAGAATGACGACTCGAGGGAAGTGTAATGGCCGTCTATCAGCACACATATTTATAGACACCGTACGGCCCACCAAAAGATTCCCTGATGTTGACACGTGCTCAGCGAATATTTTTGGGTTGCACGTGTCTTTTCGAGCGCAGAGCTAGCTCAAAAAGAGCGGGGATTGTATACAACCCCATATTCGCTGAGTCAGACCAGGAGGCGCAATGGTCACAATCGGGTTAGCCGAAGGAGTTCCCGCCCTAAAGAAGATCTCGCCCAAGTAGGCGGGAGCGATCGCGCCAGATCGTCGATCCAAGATCGGCGAGCGCAACCGAATCGTCGAACGGAGAATAGCGGGCCAAGATCGTCGAGCGCGGCCAGCGCGGGAACTCTTGCGCTTGCGCCAGGCTCCAATCTCAAAGGGCTCTCGCCCATAGGCAGGCGAGAGCGTTCGCACCAGGCTCTGGACAGGAGGTCCTCGGCATAGCTCTCGCAGAGTGGGGCCCAAGGCCTAGGGTTAAATGACCAGATCACCCTCAGGTAAATTTACCCCATATGGCCTCAGGAAAACAGCGGGATTCGGCTATTGGCAGACCAACTAGGGGCTTTTCAGTAATTTCAGGTCAGCGCGATGCTATAAATAGACCCATAAGGACTCTTTAGAAGGCAAGCTGTCATTATCTCTCAAATTCCAGTGCTTTCTGAGGAGCTCCTAGCCCAGCAATGGCTTTGGAGGGGAAGCTCTCAGAGATCTTCCGGGTGTGAGGTGGGATCTCCCTGCTGAGGCTTTGGGTCAGTCTTAGGTCCTTTGAATCCAGTCGAGGGTTGAGACTTGAGAGAAGTATGTTTTGGATGCACCCCTTTTCTTCGAACTCCCGTTGAGGTCATATCTGGCTTCAACAAGGATAGTGACAGCCACTTCTCCACCTCTAGAAGATGTCCTTCCCTCCACCAGAATTCCTTCACCTCCTCCACAACAATAACCATCCTCTTCTCCATCTCATACTCCTGCAATTCAATCTCCTCGACATCTACCCACACCAGTTCCATCTCTAGAAAATACTATACCTCCTCCATCTCCACCTCCTCATTCTCCACCTCACATTAATATATCTGAAATTCCAACTACCTCACAATCATCCTTCAATCTGTTGTCTCCTCAACCATCTCCACATAACTCTCCAATTCAGAAACCCATGTCACCCAAAACCACAGTTCCCTCTTCTACCACTAAAATTCCGTCAATTGATATCCCTCCAATCTCAAAGCCATCCACTGACATTCCATCCATTATCCCTTCCACATTCCCAGAATACACCCACACAGACTTCTCCAATGCATTCTCTGTGTTTTCAAATTGTGGACATCACACTCCCTACTCCTCCTCTATTCCTGAAACCTTATACCTAAACTTTTCTGATATAGCAAAAGATCTTCTTGCCTTTATTTCCCTCACTCTTGAGAAACTTATAGCTAATGCTATTACTCCTCTCTCTGCTTCCATCATCTCTATCCTCCAGAATTGCTGCCTTGTCTTCTGTCCCTTCTTATGGAGGACTGGCTTCAGGACCCTCTGAACCCAATTAGTGGGAGATGTTCTGTGAAGAAGCTCCAGTTCCTCCTTGTACAGCAGCAACAACAGCAGATTCTGGGATGACTGATGAACTCAGCTCAACGAAGACAGATTCTCTGCTCGACGAACTGTGAATGCAGAATTGGCAAGATATTTCTAGAATACAGTTCGCTGAGCTCAGGTCAACGAACAGGATTTATCAGCTCTATGAACTTGTATGTCTAGTCGATGAAATCTTTTCAGAGCTCGATGATTTCTATCCAGTGCCAGACTTAGAGTTTTTCCAACATTTCTGTCCATATTACATATATTATTTAGCAATGATTTTTTGAGTGATTAATAATCATATTCTCTTGAGTATAACCATTATTGGCATCATTAATTATGGTCTTCATCAGGGTTAATTACTTGCTTCTTTTATTGGGATAGTTGGGGAATCTTAAAGACAATATTCTCCAGCCGTTTTTCATTCTCCAGACAATCAGCAATTAATGCTTGAGATTCAAAATTCAAAGGAAAATTAGACAGAGAATATAAAAGAGATTTTTCTATTTTCAGAAAAAAAAAGAGCAATAACAAGCAAGCAATACGTAAGAACATATAGAGAAGAATTACAGAAACATACAGAAGAATATCTGCTTCTTCTCTGTGTAGAAAACAATTTGTTTTCCCCTCGCTCTTACTGAATCCTGAAGAAGAACAAGAAACAAATATTAAGAGTCTTTAGATTCTTCTCCAGGAACATTCAAGGATAACAACTTTCAATCAGTCAGAAAGTTCCTTGACATCATTTCAAGACAATGATGAAGACCTACACTCTTAGCAAGGCTCCAAGTGATTTCAGAAGGAGTCTTGACAACAGCAATCCACTAGTATTCTCTATTGATTAGAAAAAGAGAAGATATCATCACCTCTCTCACCTCCTGCACAAAGAGTTTATTAACTCCCTTCAAAAGTTTATTCTTGGTTTTTGCGCACCTAATCAAAAGCTCAAAGGGTTGTGAGATCTCCCTGGAAATAGATCTTGTGGTGGCAGTCACCTGATTAAAAACATGCTAGTGGATTCCTACCAGGGTGGTAGAAGAGTAGATGTACCAAGTTTGTGGAACAACTATAAATTTCTTGTGTTGTCTGGTTGCCTATTTTCCTTCTGTTCTTGCTTTGCAATGATAAATTAGTTTGCTGTGATAGAATAGATTAGCTTAGTCTATTTTCAATTTTCTGTTACTACTTTAGTATCACTTATTTTATTACTCCGATATATTTAAAAACAGCCAAAAGTTTTAATTACTCTATTCACCCCCCCCCCCCCCCCCTTTAGAGTAAATCAGATCTATCCCCTTCTTTTATTATAGAAACCTGAAAGCTCGGCTCCTTCTTTATCAGAACCTTATATGAACTTGCTATAGCAGAAGAAATTGAAACAGCTAACTTGACAGAACGTTTAGATCCGCTGATTTAACTTCAAGATTCGAGCTCGACAACAATGGCGAGGAAGAAGAAGTTCAGCCGCAACTGTTCGAAATGAGAAAACCCTAAAGTTAAGTTCCATCTCCCGACCGTGTTTCTTTATCCTCCGATGATTATCAACTATTTGATAGTGGGGACAGCTTGTAGTTGTTGTCTATAGCTTGCTTTGACAGAAGTAGACATACAACATGCTTCAGGCGCCATTTGTCGTGTTCTGTGGCTTTACGACAAAGAATTTGAACTCTGTTAACTTTTGTTGATTTTGCTGATGTCAACAGCTGCGGACTTAGCCAAATTCTTAGTTTCAATCCATGCATTGAGTGCGTTGAGTGAATGACCTGTTATGCCCAGAATCCACGACCTGTTCGCGAGCTTTCCAGACCGGGTGGCCTGGTTGTTCTAGCCGCCAAGTATCTCAATACGGACGGTCACCAGAGGTCGGGCGGCCTGTGATGCTAGCCACATCTTAGACCAACTCGTTTGTTCGTCATCGAAGCCGGGCATTCTCCATGTCAGGCCGCCTCCAGCGCCGACCCTACTCAGCGACAAGGCCAATGACCCAGACCATTAGCTCTCCAGGAGGAATCCGCAAGGCCGCGCGGCTGCCCTCCTTTCTCGTTTTCTGCTCATTTTCTTCCCCTCACCTCTGACCGGTTCTCCTGTACCCCGGGCAGCCGGTAACTTTAGCCCTGCCCGCTTGGGTAGGTCCCCGAGCCTATATATAGGGGGAGGGTGCACTCCCCAAGACACGCTGACTTGTCTCCAGGAGCTCGCTTGTTAAGAGTTGTGATCTCAAGTCTAGTGCCTTGCGGCTTGTAGTCCGGCCAGCCTGTTCGGTTTCCTTTTTCTCTTCTTATAACTGCTTCACTTTTAATCAAAGGAAAGCCCGTCGCAAGATAGGCATTCAGGCCGCGACGGGTGAAGTCGGCTGTTGTCGTGGTTCACGGCTCGGCTGTTCTTTTTTCTATCGTCCGCTTAGTAGATAACTGCTTGTATTCTGTCTATTTTTACCTTCCTTCCTTCCCCTGTGCTCAAACCATTAGCTGGTGGTGTCCGACTCCCTATCAGTTTTCGTGCATCAACAGTGAGGGCGCATTTTTTGCATCAACATCAACACACGACCTTCAGATCAAGCCGTTGTTTGAAGTCTGCGGACATATTGTCTGATCGCCAGACCGCTCAACCTGACCTTCAACCTGGCAAGGATCCCATTTGGGAAGTAGTCGTGCGGTTAGCACAAGAAACTGACAAAATTTCTCATGTCGTTGGTTTGAAGTTCGCCGCGGTGTACGACGTCTTGGGAGCTATTGTCAAGCAGCTAGACTCGCAGTTCGCACCAACACCGGTCTCCTCCATCAACTCGGCGCCCGTAGTGGACATTCTACCTGTTATTCCACTTGCTTGTCCACAAGGAGTACAAGCCTACCCGCATCCCTATCCGCGTGCCTACGAGCAAAACCGCCCGGCAACCTACTCGCCTGTGCAGTCGGCAGCCCCTCTGCGGGCTGAAAAACCAGGTCCTCGGTTCGTCGCTTATCCTGATAATCACTTGAGGAAAATGCAAGGTACATTTTCTTCTACTTCTGCAAAAAGGAAAAAGCACGTGTCAGTTTTATTTCAGGAAAAACAGCGTGAAAAGGATACTCTCTCTCATTTCATCAGACGATTTGAGAAGGAGGTTCTTAAAGTTGGGGAAGCCAATCCAGAAGTGTACAAAATTGCTCTAATTGAGGGATTAGAGGAAGGACCGTTCAAGTTTGATGCCACCCTCAGCAAAGGAAAAACATATCAGGAGCTAATCAGCCTCGCTGATCAGTACTCTCGTGCTGGGACAGGCACTTTTGACCGTGTCTTGAAAAGCAAAGCAAGTTACAAGGAATCATTTCAGACTCTATACCAGAAATCCATGGACTCTAATCAATATTGTGAATATCACAAAGGAAAGTGTCATTTGACGGAAGATTGTAAAGCTCTTAAGCAACTAGTGGAGAGGATGATGAAGCAGGGAAAGTTTGGTGATGCTGAACAAAGGATCTTTACATCGCCCTCTGAGGCCTGAAAAGACAAAGGCATGCTAGACACCCTCTCCGGCTTGGAATAATTAGGCCCAAAAGGCCTCGTCTTCAATCATTGAAGTAAACGCAAACGTGTTAGTTTGTTTTTATTACCAATTCATTTCCTAAAGTTTCTATATCAAATATGTTTTTATTTTATAACTCAAAACCTCATACTAACACCTTTTCAAGCATTTATCTTTTCTTAACAGCTTGAGAAATAGGGATAACTGACTCCAAGAGACATCGCCGAGTTCAGCGTAAACCTCCCTTAGAACTGTTATCATTAGCGTATCACCACGAAGATCACGTGTTGCGGGGAGATTTCGCACCGTGTAGTGGGAGCTTGTAGGTTCTAGTGCGGTAGGAAACTTAATTTCTGAACCCGGCTAGTAACTGACCCCACCTCTGCATTATGGAGGGACAGGGTTTGAGTTAAGCTCTACTATGCCACTTTAAGGGATATTGTTTGTGTCGACACAGGCAGCTGCTGTATCAACACAGGTCTGTGGACTAATTTGTCCATTCCACCATAAGTGCAGCCCAATTTCCTACACTTCCCTGGACCCGTGTCAGCCCTCCTAACTCGAACACGCAACGAGGAGCCTAGTACGAATCGGGACGTTACAATTTAGAAGTTAGTTTTTACAAAAGGTTTATTTTAAAGTGAGTATAGATCAAGTGCTTTCTTTTAGTTTATTTTCTAGTTATAGTTTAAATTCCCTCTTTTTATTTTTCATATAAAATTAATACTCATTTTGGTGAGTAGAAGTACTCAATAGGTCCCGAGTCAAATACGACAATTTCCTATACTATATTTTGATAGGTACACTTGCCTATTTGGGATTTTAGTTTGGATTATTTTTAAAACTATATAAAATTTCTCCATCAAGTTTTTGACGCCGTTGCCGGGGATTTCTTTTTGTTGATATTTTGAAAGTGAAAATTGTATTACTTTTATCACTCTCTTTCTCTATCCTCAATTTTTTTTAATTTTCTTTTTCATATTCATTTAAATTAGCTAACGGTTGTTTTTATTTTCTTTTATAAAAAAAATGTTATCTCAATTGGCCGCTAAGGTTGGCGAGCTTACACATAAAATTAATCTTTTGCAAGCCGCAAAAAAAGCGCCAAAGAGTTTGTTATTTTTGTGGTGGTTATCATCGAAGTGAGTATTGTTATCATTATAATTATTATTCAAATCTTTCTTATGAAAATCAAGTTGAATATAATTATGAAAATAATTATTCTCACTTTTATGAAAATTCTGTTTCTAATTTTCATGAAAATAATTTTTCCAATTCACCTATTTTTCATGAAAATAAATTTTCAAATGCGAATAATTATTTTGATTGAAATAATTCTTCTTCCACCTCGTATGTTTTTTTTCTTGTTCGCAAGATCAACCGGAAAACTTTCCAAGTTATGACAATAACTATTTAGATCCTAATTTTTGTTCTTCTTCTTTGATCACACCACAACATTTTTCTTCTAATTTTGGGGATTTTACACAATTCATAGTTGTTCCTCCCCAAAATTTAGAAGAAATTATTTCTTATTCTAATGATTCTTCCTCCTCTTCGAATATTTCACCTAGGACGGAACATGACTCCTCATGTGCCCCCTTAGTAGTTTATTCCAAAGAGGAGGATGAATTATTATATCAAGAATTTATTAATAACTTTTCTAACAATTCTTCCCCTTCTACAAATATTTCGCCTCTGGAGGAACATGAATCTTCATGTGTCACCATAATGTCTTATTCGGAAGCGTAAGAAGAATTATTATATCAAGAATATTTTAAAATTATGGGCACACCTTGTGAATTAGAAGAAGAACATGTTTCTTCTCCTACTACACCTGATTCTTATTTTCATGAATTTTCATGCAACATTTCTAATTATTTAGACTTTCAAATTCATAAAAATGAGGTGTCCGATAATATTTCTTCAAATGAATTTTTGGATAACAATTTCATTTTAGAAGATAAACAACCGGAGTCTAATCATATAACTACGCAAGAGCCTCCACCTTGCAGAGATTTTTCTGACGAACTTATTTTTTATTTTTCCTATACTAACAACTTTCAGTTTGAAGATGAATCGTTGCAATCAATTGTTGTCCCCGATCCATTTGCTGCTCATCTACAAAGATTAAAATCACCTCAGGTATGGATTGGTGATTCGAATCTACATTGTCAAGTCAATTGCAAGAAGGAGAATCAAAAAGAAAGCGAAGGAGTAGTTGGGCGAGCGTCTTCGGCGTATTCACCCAAGCGGGAACTACGGAAGTTGCCCATACATTTAAATTTTTATTTACCCTTCTCCTAACCCAAACCGTCTAGCTTAAGGACGGGAAAAAGAAAAGCAATCTTTGGAGACACCCCTTGCTTATCCTTGCTTTTTATTTTTATTAAACTATATAAAAATTATTATTTTCCACCCTTACTTGACATATAAACATTGCGGATAATGTTTATTTTTAAGTATGGGGGTGGAGTACTCGTTATTATTTTTTATTACAAATTTGAAAAAATATATTAAAAAAAATCTTTGATTTTTTTTCCTTTTTTATTTTATTTTAACCTAAAATACAAAAAATAGAAAAAAAAATCAAGAAAAAATATAATCAACCACCGCTTAAATTGCTGTGATTTATAGAAATTTATTTTCCGTTTATTTATAAGAATTTTTATAATTTATGATTTTATAATATTTTATTTCATCAAAGTTAGTTAGATTTAATTTTTAGGTGATTTGATTTTAAGAAATATATTTATGAAATAAATTTATTTAGAGAAATTTATTTAGTCTTTTTCTCTCAAATTCTAATTAGTTTCAATTTCATATTGCTTAGTTTAACAATCTTTAGATTTCAATTATATTCACTTATGCTTTAAGATTTTTAGAAAATTTTAATTTACTATAGTTGCACTATGATTATTTGAATTTAATCTAAATATTTTTGCTAGCCTTTCCCTTGTTCTTTTTATTTTTTGTTTGCTCATATGTCATGGGGATAAGAGGATAAAATTCATTATCCCTTAGTACACATATATAATTTTTTTATTTTTTGTTAGATCATATGTCATGGGAATCTAGTATTCCTTGGTACACATATGCAACCCTAAAAAATAAGAGGAGTAAGAAGATAAAATTCATTACTCCTAATCAATTTTGTTTTTGTTTGAAGAGAAAAAAATACATTTGTTCATATGTTATGGAAAATAAAATTCATCATTTTCATGGTAAACATTTGCAAATATAAAAAAAATTGTGCGGGGTGATAGGATATATTCATCACCCTCAATCTAAGATCTCTTCAATCTTCTTATTCCCAAAGCCTAAAATCCAATATAATTGCTTTAGTTTTAAATTAAAATTGTAAGAGAGCATAAGTAGTTGTTTGAATTTTCCTTGAAGTTTCATTTTAGTGAAAAAAGTGTTTATAATTTTTAATCTAACTTTGTTTGCTAAATAGTTAATTTTGAGTTCTAATTATTTTATTAGAGAAAACTTTGCTAAATATTCAGCTCTTCACATTTTACTTTTATATTTTAGGACTTAAAAATTTGAATCCCTGAAGTTAATTTTTAACTTTCTTTTGATTTGATAAATTTTTTTGTTTGATTAAAAACTTATATTAATTTTTTATAAGTACTTCTCATAGTTTTGCACTGGAATAGCAAAAGCTTAAGTATGGTGGTATTTGATAAGTCATTATTTATAGTTATTTATATATAGATTTTATTGAATAATTAATAATATTTTATTTAGTTTATTTTAATATTTGTATTAAAATCCTTTGTTTTCTTATTACAGGTCAATCTAGGTTGCTAATATTAAATTGGAGCTTACAGGACTGATCAGGGGCTGAAATTGAAGATTGCTGGAAAACCATTTTGACACGGCCAGGACACGTGCGTGAGTCTCATGTCACGGGCGTGACATGTGGTCGTGACCCATAAAGGAGATTTAGAGTGTTGGGTATTGCATTCACAATAACCCAGATTTGTATGAAGTCACCCTTAAACTAAGATGAATTTAGTTTGTATTTGATGCACTTTTTGTTAAGTGTTTACAGGACTTAATTGCTATGTGTAGACCAATGTCAGTATACAATGAGTCACCGAACACAGGACCATACAAAGTAATCCCTCATTGTGTGATACATGGTGTTGACTCATGTGTAGCGTCTCTATTGGGACACACTTTCTTTTTCAAGCACTAAGGGCAAGAGAAAAGATGGATGCTGATTTTTAATGAAGAATGAAGATTTTAAGTTTTCAGAAAAAGTCTAAATCTTTTTCTCGAGTACTATATTTGTACTCGAGAAGGACTTATGAAATTTCTTGAGTAAGACTTGTCTTCATTTCGAGTAACATAAGTTGTTCTCGAGAAAGCTTCTTACTGTTCTCGAGAAGAGCTTTTGTTCTCGAGTAATATATGGCATTTCTTCCCGGGATATTTGTTTTCCAGATAAAAATTTTTCTAAGTCTTTTTCTCGAGAAGAATAAAGTTATTCTCGACAAGACTATAGTTTGTTCTCGAGATGCAGAAGTCATCTGTCGAGAACCAAAGCATTTTTTCTCGAGAGCTAGTTATTTGTTCTCGAGATGGTTATTTGTTCTCGAGAACCAGAATGTTTCTTCTCGAGAACAAAATGTTATTTTTCTTGAGTACTTCTTGACATTCTCGAGACTGCAGTTTTCCACCTCCACATACTTTTCTAAGTATTTTCTCGAGACAGCCTTGTGTTCTCGAGTACCAAAATAATTCTCCATGAGAACTACAAATAATTTTTCTAGAGTAATTTTCTTCTTTCTCGAGAACGATGTTTTCTTCCTCCACCTCATTTTTCTCTAAGTCTTCTTCGCGAGAACTTCTTTATTGTTCTCGAGTAAAAGAATTTATTAGTTCTCGAGTAAAAGCCTTCTTCTCGAGAACACCCTAGTCCATTTTTTCTGAAAATCGCTAAGTCCAGACAGACGATTATTTCAAACATAATTAATGCTTTATTGATACATGCGGATGTCATAAATGTTGATTATGACCGTTACGATAATCCTATATAAGGTCTTGTCATTTTCGACCAAACCTAAGAAGTTTTAACAAGAAGATTTTAAGAAGAATTCAGCCACTGATGAAAGAAATTTCCAAGCTTTTTGAATCCAATATTTCATTCCAAATCGAGAGCCACTGATCATCTTCTTCATCGCCTAAGGCTTTTGATCCAGACAGATTCAGAGAAGATAGATTCACAGATCGAGATTATTTTCAATGACAAATCTTCTACTTGATCGTGTGAGTCCAGAGATTTTCAGATCTAGAGATTGCCGATTCTTCTTCAACATATTCTGATAAAGTCGCAAAGTTCCAAGACAGAAGAACAGGAAGATTCACTTCAGATCTTAGAATAATCACTGTTTGTATTTATTAATTTCATTTTATTCTTGTAAGAGATCTTTCTCCGACTTGTCGGAGTTATTTTCTCCGAGTTTTTGTATGAAGTTCTATCTTCCGAGTGTATATCCAGATTTGGGATCGAGATGTGCGAACGTTATTCCAAGATATAGGATTGCTTTCAATCCGATATTAGTGGAGTATCCGAGTCCAGTGCTTTCCTAGATCGGTGAGTGGAAAGTGGATGTACCCAAGGTTGGGGAATCACTATAAATCTCTATGTCCTCTTTGATTGCTTGGTTTGATTTTTTGTGCATAGATCGCTAAATTTTTTATTCAGCAGAAGAAGCACAACACACCAATTCAACCCTCTCTAGGTGATTTAGGTAAGACAACTTAAAACATTTTCAATTGGTATCAAAGGGAGGTTGTTCATAAAAAGGTTAACACCCTGAACAGATCTTCCCCTAAGTTGTCTTTTGAATTATCCAAGCATGGACAAGGCCAACGATTTTGCCAAGTTTCCTCTGTGCAGAAAGACGAACTTTCCCATGTGGAAAGAAAGGATTAAGTTGTTCATGGAAGCTGTGGATCCAAGAATCTACATGATTGTTGAAGAAGGTCCTTATGTTCCAATGACCATCTCCACTATAGATCCTACTAAAAAGGTTCCTAAGAACTTATTGGATCTAGATAAAGATGAGATTACACTTGCTCATTGGCCAAAAAGCAAAAAATATTATAGCAAGTGCAGTCGATGATTCAATGCTGTAGAATCTGATTCACTACTAATCTGCTAAGGAGATGTTGTAGTCTCTTGTCACCTTGATGGAAGACAATGAATAAGTTAGGGATGATAGAAGATCCCTATTGAATCAAAAGTATGAAGCTTTCCAACAAGTATCAAAGGACTCAATTACAGACACTTTTGAAAATTTCATCAAGATTGTGAACGGCCTAAGAGTATATGACCGAGTGTTCACAAATGGTGAGATGAATGATAAGTTCCTAAGGTCCCTGACTAAGGAGTGGGATAATAAAGTCTGTGGTATCAGGGAGTTTGGCAAGCTAGCAGAGATAGACCCTCAGAATCTCTTCGGAAAGCTGATGTCATATGAGTTGCAGATCAATTCTAGAAACGCTGAAGAAGAGAATAGTAGGTCGTCATACAAGGATAAGTCTATCGCACTAAAGGAACATAGCTCTAGGAAGATTAAAGCTGCTTCACCTGCTCCTGCCCAGGAAGATAGTGAAGAAGAAACTTCAGAGCCATGAACTTCAGGCTCAGAATTATCTGAAGGATAGTTTTCTCTACTCTCAAGTAAGTTTAAGAAATTCTTGAACAAGAAGAAACAATGGAGAGGCAAGGATGCCTCATATAGAAGATCACGTCATGATGGTGATCGAAATAGATAAGGCTCAAGTAGCCATGATAGGTATAACACTAAACAGAATAAACATATTTCTACTGACTTCATTTGTTACTGTTATAATAAGGCAGGTCATGTCATCGCTGATTGCCCTCATAAGAAGAAGGAGGGTGGAAAGAGAGAGGAAAAGAAATATTCATATCATAAGAAGAAAATAGAAAAGATCCTAATAGCCAAGAAGGGCAAGACTCTTGGCGACTCAAACTCATCTGAGTCAAGTGAAGAAGAGGAATCCTACTTAGGGCTTATGACACAAACTTGAAAGTGAGATGTTAGATCAGGAATACTCTAGAGGGGGGTGAATAGAGTATTTAAAGCTTATAAAAATTTTGTGGCTATTGCAAACAAGTCCTAGTGCTGCAAGAAATAGATTAAAAAATAAAACACAACAACAACTAACTAAGAATCACAGCCACAGTAAGAAACAAAGAAAGGGCAACCAGACGACACAAGAAATTTATAGTGGTTCCCCAACCTGGGTACATCTACTCTTCTACCACCTTGGTAGGAATCCACTCAGATTTTTGATCAGGTGCCTGACACCAATAAGCTTTTGATCAGGTGCTCAAAAACCAAACCTCAAGTATTTTGGAAGAAGATTTGTGAACCAGAATAATTTTGAAGGGAATTAAAACCCTGTACAGAGGTGGGGATGAGAGAGTGATGAAAGTCTCCTTTTCTCAATCACAATAAGAAGACTATGTGGATTTAGTGATGTTGTCAAAGCTCCTCCTGAGATGTAAAAGGGTTCAGGCTGGGAAGCTTTGCACAGGGTGAGTAGGTCTTCAATTGAGAGACTTGATCTAGGAGCTTGAGACTAATGGTGCTTGAATATCTTAGCAAGGTACTGGAGAAGGAGAACAGGAAGACTCTTGATTTGAAAAAGGTGTTCTTCTTGCTTCTTCTTCAAATTACAGACAGAATGAGAAAGCTGATGAAGATCTGCTTCAGAATATCTTTGGATGAAAGAAGGAATAATCTTTTCTATCTGTCTGTCAGTCCTTTTCTGAAAACCTATTTTGGCAGCCAACTGAAGATAAAAAAATAGGATCGATATCTTGTTCTCTCTGAATTAAATCATATAGAAACCCTTCGGTTTGAATTTCAAAAACATTCCTTTTCAATATTCTGCTGGAATAGAGGAGAAGACAAAACGGCTACAATTACTGCAATAAATGATTTCCTCAACTATCTTTGGCGTGTACTATGATATAAAAACTCTGTGAAGACCTGTAGTTAATGCTGCAATAGAAACGGCTATAATCCTTGAAAACATAAGCAGAAACTACCTGAGATTTTATGCCATAAATAACATTGACAAAATAAGAATGAAATCTTCAAGACAGGGTAGGAATAAGGCAGTTGAACACAAAACAATAATCGCTGAGCTGAGATAGAAGATCGTCGATCTGAAATCTGAGATCGTCGAGCTGAGATCAACTATCTACGATCTGAGATATCCGAGAGCAGAAGAGAAAGCGTCGACCTGAGCTCGTAGATTGTCGAGCTCAGTTCAAAGACTAATCTCTGAGATCGTCGACCAGAGATCGACGATCATCGAGCTGAGTTCGACGGAAGTCAAACTGATTTGAAATTTATACTTTACTTCTGAGTCTTGGTCTTTAAAATAAAGTCCAATGCTGGTCTTTGTGAAGCCTATTCTACTAAGACTAACTTAGACATAGAGTTTGACCCGGGCTATACAAGTGGGTCAACCAACCTATGAGTGAACCTAGCCCAAATCAAACATGGGGTTCCAACAAAACTGATGATGAACAAGAACCGCAGTTCACCGGGAAGGTAAATTATCATACTCCTCTTTCTGAATATAATGTTTCTGATCATGATCATGGGGACAGCTCTTCTGACAATGAGTCTGAACTCATGGCGCAGTATAAGGAGTTAATCAAGGCTTACGACAAATTTCGAAAAGTCGTGAAAACTAAAACCAAAGAGACAAAGTCTCTAAAGGCTGAAGAGAGCACTTTGAGAGAGGAAGTCGCCAAGATGGACACACTCAAATAGAACTTCAATGCTGCCATTGCAGAATATAATAAGGCTCTCAAGCACCTAAATCTGAATTAGAAGATCATAAAAGAACTGGAAGCACAACTTGAAGCAGAAAAAAAACTTGTTGAAAGTTTCTCAAAGCCTAAGAAAGTCCTTCCTTTCGTAGTTTAATTCTCAGCTCAGGCCAAAGGTGCTATCTTAGGCCATGTTGAAGCTCCTAGTAAATCTTCTAGGATAAATAAGGCTCAGAGAAAGAATAAGGCGACCAAGAAGGCTTTGGCCAAGTATAAGGGGAAAACTCCTCAAGATCAGACTTCCTTTAAGAAAGTTATATTTCCAACGAACAAGTTTGATCTTGACTTGACCTATGGTCACTTTGCTATGCCTACTTATGTAGAGCCCAAGTCTCGTTACCAAGGATGGACTCTTCCTCAGAATTTTGTTGAAATTGTCTTTAAGGCACCATACGAAGAAATTACTCTTCAGAGCTATGGCCCTTATAATCATGGTCATAACATTAAGAAAGCACCAAGGGTAAAGCCTATAATAGAAAAGCAACTCAAGGAGAAGAAGACATGTGATTGCCATCATCATGAAGCTTCTTCCTCCTAGACTGCTGCCCCTGCTAGACCATAATCTCAAAAGGGCAAGTAGGAGACTTTCAGTAAAAGATACAACAGGTTCGACTGTTGGTGTTGTGGCAAAATTGGTCACTTTTCCATTGATTGCTCGATTAAATCCAGAAACATTGTAACTCCTCAAGTTAGCAATATGAGAAAGACCACTCATAATGTTAATACTCGTAGGGGGAGTGTTCTAACTAGAGACCAAGAACCCAAACGTGTTTGGGTTCCTAAGGCAAATTGATTTGTGATTGCATGCATGTCCAAAGGCCACCAAAACTCCTATCTGGTTTTTGGACAGTGGATGCTCTCGGCATATGACTGGGACAAGAAGACTTCTTCATAACTATTCTCCAGTCTTGAACGCGCCGAATGTCATCTTTGGAGGTTCAGACCGAGGAATTACTAAAGGCTATGGTATGATTTCTAACAGTAGTGTATCCTTCTCAGATGTGGCTTATGTTGAAGGATTGGAACACAATCTTATAAGCATCAGCCAGCTCTGCGATAAAGGATACATAATTGAATTTCATGTAGATAAATGTTTTATAAAATCGGTTGGCAATATGGAAACGATTCTATCAGGCACTCGTAGTAGGAATATATTTTGTTTGAATTTCATTTTCATAGACTCTTTTACAGCAGTGTGCGTTTTGGCTAAAGATAGTTTGTATCTTGGCGAAATGTGGCAAAAGAGACTAGCATATATTAATTTAAAAACTATTAATAAATTATTTTCTCTTAATTTAGTACGTGATGACCCAAATGTCATGTGCGCTAAAGATAGAACTTGTCACGCATCTGTAATAGGAAAGCAAACAAGGGCTACCTTTAAAAGCATTATAGGCATAGACTCTAATAGATGTTTACATCTACTTCATATGGACTTGTTCGGCCCACTGCAAGTTAGAAGTTTGGGAGGTAAAGATTATACATTGGTTATTGTTGATGATTACTCGCGCTTTGTGTGGGTGTTCTTTATAAAACACAAGTCAGATACCTTTGTCATCTTTACTAATTTTGTCAGGTAGGTCCAGAACGAATACAACTGTTCTGTAGACAAAATCAAAAGTGACAATGGAACAGATTTCAAGTCTGGGGCCATGACAGAATTTTTTGAAAGCTTATGTATCTTTCATGAGTTTTCTTATCCTCGTACTCCTCAACCAAACGAAGTAGCTGAGAGATGGAATATAACACTCATAGAGGCCTGCAGGACCATATTAAGTGATGCCTCACTACCGGAATACTTCTGTGCTGAAGCCATCAACACTGCATGCCACATGAAAAATCAAGCACTCATAAACAAGAACAACAATAAGACACCTTACGTACTTCTAAAAGGCAGGAAACTGATTGTTTCATATTTTAGAATCTTTGGCTGTAAGTGCTTCATACTAAACAATGGCAAGCATCACACTACTAAATTTAGCGAAAAGAGTTTCAAAGGTATTTTTCAGGGTATAGTAGTCATAGTAAGGCATATAGGATATTTAATAGAAAAACTCTGGTTGTAGAAGAATCTATTCATGTTGTATTTGATGAGGCGAGTTTGCTGCAAGGCAACTCTTCTAGTGTGTTCATTAAAGATTCAGGTTTAAAGCTGAAAGAATTAAACTTGGATGAGCCAATGGAAGCAAAAGGTGAAAAGTTCATCAAGATCACCACTCAAACCCAAATTGGAGAGGTTGATGATAAAGATGAAGAGACCATTCAAGTTTATAAAGTCACTCTTATGGTTGAAGAATGTCCAAATGCAAGGACCTTAGAACTCAGACACTTGAAGGATCACCCAATCGACCAAATCATAGGAGATCCCCGAGATGGTGTTAGAACTCATAGAGGTACAACTAACGAGAATTTGTTTTTGAGTTTTCTGTCACAAGTTGAACCAAAGAACTTTGAGGAAGCAAACTCAGACGCATTATGGTAATGTCAATAGAAGAAGAACTGAATCAGTTCAAGCGTTGCCAAGTATGGATGCTTGTTCCAAAACATAAAGGTAAGAATGTCATCGGGAAATAATGGGTCTACATGAACAAGATGGATGAGGATGGGACTATTGTAAAGAACAAGGCCAAACTCGTCGCCAAAGGATACCGACAAGAAGAAGGAATCGACTTCGACCATACATATGCCCCAGTGGCAAGGCTGGAGGCAATTTGGTTGTTTCTAGCATATGTTGTACTCAAGGGCTTCACCGTCTACCAGATGGATGTGAAGTCTGCCTTCCTTAATGGTGACATAAACGAATAAATGTATGTGGAACAACCACCAGGTATCACTGATTCTAACTTTCCTGATGAGGTTTATCTTTTATTTAAAGCTTTATATGGTTTGAAACAAGCTCCTCGAGCTTGGTACGAGATGCTATCTAATTTTCTTCTTGAGAACAAGATCACAAGAGGAAAGATAGATAAGAGATTATTTCTTAGGAAAATTAAAGGAAAGATTTTGCTAGTGCAAATCTATGTCGATGGTATTATATTTGACTCTACTAATGACAACCTCTGCAAAAAGTTTTCCAAACTTATGCAAGGGAAGTTCAAAATGAGCAGCATATGAGAGCTGAAGTATTTCTTAGGACTTCATGTGAAACAATCTGAAGATGGAATTTTCATCTCTCAAACGAAGTTTACAATGGAGTTGATTAAGAAATTCGGAATGAAGAACGCAACCTCTATGAGGACTCCAATGGGTTCAACTATGTCTCTGGACAAGGATGAGAAAGGGAAACCTTTCGATGAAACCATGTACAGAAGCATAATTGGATCCTTGATTTGTAAGACCCCCCTTCCTGGATCCCAAAACACGGCACGAAGGGGGAGTCTTATGCCCGAAATAGCCACCTTACGGTAGCATTAGCACACGGGCTAACCTGTACCACAAGACGCTTATTCCGTCAGCTCCATCAATATCAATAATACATGCCAACCCAACCAAGTATAAAAACAAGAGAAGTCAAATCCACATTAAGCATACAGTCCAAATACATCAATATGGGAGAAGCTAAAACATGCTTCTACAATATATCAGAGTACAGCTAAACATTGCCCAAACGGGCTACATCAGAGTATCACAATACTAACATCAGTAACCGACGGTAGTGACGGTACCGTCCACTCAGGCCATGTTGTCCTGGCCTGGCTATCCTGCTGTGTAGTCCGCGGCTGCTCTACCTGCGGCGTGACCTCCTAACAGGAAGACGTAGCAACCGTTAGTCGAAATGACTAAATGGTTTCACATCCGCTCCCCCGGCGACTCCTTGGCATCGGGCGGAGAGAAGGAACAAGGGTAATATATATATGCAAGTAAAAGAGGTACAAGCGGGTGGCAAGGTACATGAGTATCAATGTATAAACTAGCAGTTCTACAAGAGTTATCAATGTATAAACTAATAATTCTACAAGAGCTAGTATAACATCAAGTGTAAGAAAACTACTGCAGGTAAGTAACTTAACTTATAAGGATGCCCATACAAGTTTATAAGTTATGTGTCGATTTGCATAAAGTAACTCATCGTATAAGAGTGCCCATACAAACTTATACGATGAGGATCTTGTTGTGCAATTATATGAAATGGTATGTATGCTATGCAATGACTCACCCATGATCGCACACATGCTATTGCTATGTCGACACAGACTATAGTTCCCACTTTTTGAGCAGGTAGCTAACCACTCAGGCATCAGCCGCCGTGGCCAGGCGGTGATAGTAGAATGGGCACTTCTACTATTAGGCGGGTATCCACACTACTTCACCTAGGCCTCCGTACGCATCAATGCTAAGAATACAACAACGGAGCCCATGCATACTATGGCCCAGCGGGAGCCTCGGGTAGATGTGCACCGAGGACCAAGCCCCGAGCTGGCCTTATGTGACCCAGAAGGAGCCTCGGAGTGAGCACGAGGACCAAGCCTAACCGTTCACCTAGCACGAAAGGAGCCCTAGGACGTGAACACCGAGGACCAAGCCCAACCACCCAAAGTATAACTGTCGACTCCTGTCGGTGTGACGACTGGCGAGCCCTTAGACCTGCCACACTATCCATAACCCAGGATTATGACACCGCGTGTCGACTCACACCATATGCAAATTCCACATCATCGTGGCATGGAAGGAGCCTCAGATGAAGGCATGAGGACCAAGCCCAACCATCCACCTGGCACGGAAGGAGCCCCAGGACGTGAACACCGAGGACCAAGCTCAACCGTCTGTTTCTCTCAACTCAAGCTATCCAAGCTTGCGACGGTCAACACCACACTTACATCCCTCCACAATACTACCCATAGGGAGCCTACGCTCTAAGTATTGGACTACAAAATTTCATTCATCAATTGAACATACATATGGCCATAACTTATCATCACATAAGACATCCCAAATGATCCCAACATAATACATATATGATGCGCATGTAATAATCTACCAATTTCTATCAAGTCATGCCGTTCAAGCAATCTTACATCGCAATTCGATTGTAAGAAATATGCTTCCAACATGATATAACAAGATTTGCATCTATAACAACTTACCAAATTCTATCAAGTCAATTCATTCAATAAAGCTTGCTTCACAATTAGTTGTATGAAATATAATTAACAAGATTCATCATTCATGGCATTATGGTGGTTAATTATGAAATATTTCATCAAAACTCAAGCTAATTTGCAACATCAATTTCACCAAACCAAAATCCATATTATATAAAAAAAACCCAGAATTTTAAGTGTAGATTGAATCTGGGCAGCAACTTCAACCAGAGATTCCCGAGACTATGAGAATCTGGTGAAGACGTGTAACCACTCGATGGAAAGGTCTTTTCATGGGTTATAACTTTCATATTCAATCCACAACCCAGGTTTGAATATATCCTATTTGAATTTGGCTTCAAAGTCCGCTGCGCACAGAACACAATTCTGCATGCAGGATTTATCGGATGTCATTTTCGTCCAGGCTATCCCGTGGTTACAGACTTCGACTGAAGTCGTGCAACCATTCTTTGGAAAGGTATTTTCAAGGGCTTCAACTTTCGTGTTTAGCTAAAAGCCCATATCTAGCCATATCACACCTAACAATGGCCACAAAGTTCGTTGCGCGCAGAATACAGATTTTGCACGCATCTTAAGGAAGAATGAATGACATCGGTTCATCTTCCTCCTCAAGGCGATCTTCCTAAATCTTTCCAGAAAACCTCCTCCCTTATTCAACCTCAAGAGGCCAATACCCTTCACGAAACCATCCCCTAACATCACATAGAAGAAGGGAGTGGTTGAAGAGATCTAAAACCTAGGACACAAGTCGTAACATGGCCCTTCCTAGAAAACTCCGCCTCTCCATCAAGACTCTTTTGAGTCGATGTCTCGCCTAGGAAAAATAACTATAGATCAAGCACCGAGGGAGAGGGCAGGAAACTCACCTCATTTCCAGCGGCCCCATTTCTGGCCATAGACCTTGTGATTCTTCGCGGCGGCATCCTCTCCTTTACGGCGATGGCGTATCTCCTTCCCTAGATCTTCCTCCAGCAAACTCCCTTTCTCCACAAGACTTCTCTCAGAAAAATACGTCTGGGAAGAAGATCGAAACGGCTAGGGTTTTCCACTGTTCCTTATATATATAATGTGACACGGGTAGGGACACGCCCGTGTCCTTATCTGTGTCCCGCTCAAGCGAAGCGTTTCAGGCGGTTATAATGTCAATTAAATACTCGACACGATGGACACGCCCTGGTCACGCCCATAGTCACGCCCGTGACACCGGGCGTGACACCAATCGTCGAACTCATTCAAAAGAAACGTCGAACGAAGAACATGCCCATAGTCACGCCATGGTCACGCTCATGTCATGCCCGTGACATGGGGCGTGTAACCCTCTCATTCGAGAACCAACCACCTACTCGAGTACCTTAAGCACCTACTCGAGTATCTTAAGTCACGCCCCTGGGTCACGCCCGTGACCCAGGGCGTGTAACCCAACTTACTCGAGTTCTTTGAACACTACTCGAGTACCCTCGGTAGGTACTCGAGTACCTTCAGTCACGCCCCTGGGTCACGCCCGTGACCCAGGGCGTGTAACCCAATTTACTCGAGTTCTTTGAAAACTACTCGAATACCCTCGGCAGGTACTCGAGAACCTTCAGTCACACCCTTGGGTCACGCCCGTGACACTGGGCGTGTAACCTGCTCTGGAATAACATCTCCAATCCACAAGTGCCGCCATTTTTCCTCCACTTTCCTGAACTCAAGCCTGCCCTCCTGACTCAAAACTCGCACGGGGGGCCTAGCGCGAATCAGGACGCTATAAATCCTATAAACAAAATAAAAGATTTCATCCCCAAAATCAGGCTAGGGCTATGGGGAAGACAAGCATACAGGAAATAAATATGCCTTTAAACAAAATTACCTGGAGGGAATAATCCCGGGTAGCGTTTTTGCATCAAGTCCACCGGCTCCCAGATAAACTCCTCATTCCTATGATTGGACCATTGTACCTTCACAAAGGGAACACTTTTGCAGCGCAATGTTCTTATCTCGTTGTCAACAATCTGAACCAGCTCTAGTCGTACAGACCTATCCGATGCCACTGCACCATCAGTAGTGGGGGTATATTGATCGGGCCGTAATAGCACCTTTTGAAGTGACGACACGTGGAACACATCGTGGAGGTTCTCTAGTTCTGGTGGTAACTCCAACCGATAGGCCAACGAGCCAATCCTTTCCAGTATGGTATAAGGCCCAACATATCTTGGGCTGAGCTTTTTCACTCCACGAACCCGTGACACTACATGCATCGGCCGAATCTTGAGGAACACTTTATCACACACTTGGAACTCCACCATTCGGTGCTTTGCATTATAATACTTTGCCTGTCCACTTTGAGCCTCCAACATACGATCTCGTATCAGCCTAACCACTGCATCAGTATCATCAATATACTCAATTTCCAAGGTCTTCGGGTCTTCATCTTGCACCCAAGACAAGGGGGTTCTGCACCTCCTTCCGTAAAGGGCTTCATAGGGCGCCATGCCGATGCTCACCTGATGGCTATTGTTGTAGGAGAATTCCACCAGTGGTATGAGTCTTTCCCACTGCTCACCCCTATCCAACACACATAATCTCAACAGATCCTCCAATGTCCTAATGGTCCTTTCAGACTGCCCGTCCGCCTGAGGATGAAATGCGGTGCTGAAGGTAAGGCGTGAGCCCAAATACACCTGTACCGCCTTCCACTCCTTGGATGTAAAGCGACCATCACGGTCAGAAACGATCGTCTTAGGCACGCCGTGATATCGCACAAACTGCTCCACGAAGAGGCGTACCAAGACGTCCATGTGAGCCTCTTTCTTCATAGGAATGAATCAGGCTACTTTTGTCAGTCGATCAACAATAACCCACTCTGAATCATTCCCGGAGCGTGAGCGAGGTAGCCCATGGACAAAGTCCATGGAGACATCCTCGAACATCCATTCAGGGATGGGCAACGACTGCAACAAACCACCGGGACTCCTGCATTTAGCATTCACTCTTTCACAGGCTTCGCAATGAGTAACATAATACCAGACATTCTCCTTCATTCCCGGCCAACACAGGGTCTTCCGCAAACCAGCGTACATCTTAGCAATACCCGGGTGCATTGAATATTGCGAGCTATGTGCCTCTCTCAATATATCCTCCCTGATTTTACCGCCCTTGGGAATGTAGAGCCGGCCGCGAAAGTAAATGCGGCCGTCTTTGAGTGTATACTCGTCGGTAGTTCCTTCTTCAATTGATTTAATTGTCGGGGCCAAAGCCGCATCCATTCCTTGCTCCACCCGAATCTGGTCCCGAATATCACAAATTATGCTCATGCTTGCCAAAAATTTTGTATACTCTGCCGAAGGAGCCTTGAATATCAAAGTAATATCCATATCTTCGATCATCCGAGCCAACTCCATGCTCATCAACCGAGACTCTGGGCTAGAGCCTAACACTTTCCTACTCAACACATCAGCCACCGAGTTTGCCTTTCCAGGGTGGTAGTTCATGGTAAACTCATTGTAGCATAGAAATTCTAACCACCGCCGTTGCATCAAGTTCAACTCCTTCTGTGTATGAACATACTTCAAGTTCTTATGATCCGAAAAGATCTCGCAGTGGACGCCGTATAGATAATGCCTCCAGACCTTCAAAGTGAACACAACTGCTCCCAACTCCAAATCATGAATCGGGTAGTTGATTTCATGTTTCTTTAACTGCCTTGAAGCATAAGCGATTACGTGCCCGTGCTACATCAATACCGCTCCCATCCCTTGATATGACACGTCCGTGTAAACTTGAAATCCTTCCTCCCAGATGGAAGTGTAAGGATGGGGGCGGAGGTAAGTCTATCCTTCAACTCTTGAAATGCCGCTTCGCATTAAGGTGTCCTCTTAAATGGCACACCCTTCTTCGTCAAGGAGGTAAGAGGCAGGGCAATCTTGGAGAACACTTTTACGAACTTGCGGTAGTACCCGACATGTTCAAGAAAACTCCGTACATCGGATGCCGATTTCAAGGGCGACCATTACTTCACGGCACGCACCTTGGCTGAATCCACCGCCAGTCCAGCTCCACTGATTACGTGGCCTAAGAAGGCAACCTCTTTGAGCCAAAATTTGCATTTGCTGAACTTGGCGAACAAAGCGTGCTCTTTTAATTTCTTCATAACCAAGGCCAGGTGCTTGGTATGCTCCTCCTCTGTCTTTGAGTAGACCAGTATATCGTCGATGAAGATGATGACGAAGACGTCCAAATAGGGTTCAAATACCTTGTTCATCATGCTCATGAAAGCCGAAGGGGCATTTGTGAGCCCAAACGGCATTACCGTGAACTCATACAACCCATATCTTGAACTAAAGGCCATCTTCTGGATGTCCTCCTCCTGTATCCTCAACTGATAGTAACCCGAGCGCAAGTCCAGCTTAGAAAACCAATGTGCTCCCACTAGTTGATCGAACAACTCGTCGATCCGAGGTAGCGGATAAGTGTTCCGCATCGTCAGCCGGTTGAGTTCCCGATAGTCTATACACAAGCGCATGGTTCCATCCTTCTTATTTACAAACAATACAGGGGCTCCCCAGGGTGACGAACTGGGGCGAACGAACCCTGAGTCCACCAATTCTTGCAATTGAACTCTAAACTCCGCGAGTTCCTTCGGGGCCATTTGGTATGGGGCCTTGGATACAGGCTTGGCACCCGGTACTAGATTAATCCGGAAATCGACATCTCTATGATGGGGTAGCCCTGGTAGTTTCTCTGGAAACACCTCGGGGAAGTCCCGCACTACCCGAACATCTTTTACCTCCAATGCTACCTCCTTCAAATCAAACCAGATCATGAAGACCTCATCCCCTTTCATATGGGACTTTACAGCCCGAACTGAAGATAAGAGCATACGGGGTGCGAAATTAATACCTTGGAGGATAACCTCCGTGTCCCTATGCCTCAAATATATCTTCTTCTCCGTGCAGTCGATCCTCACGAAGTGCCAATTCAACCACGCCATGCCCAAAATTATGTCGAACTGCGGTATCTTCAGGACCGTGGCAGGCTTATCGAAAGCCCTTCCTTCAATAAATATCTCAAACTCGCACTTAGCGGTAGCGATCATCTCCGAGATATCCGGGAGGCGCACTCATCGGGCTATTCTAGAAAAGTATTGTATGCCCTCCATACCTTTAATGGAATCTTCGGACACGAAAGAGTGTGAGGCACCGGTATCGAACAGAGCATAGGCCGTCTTCCTACCGATTACAATGGTGCCTAAGTACCAATAACGAAACTCAACCACTAGTTATCTAGTATGTCTTAAACAACTTAAATTAAATGACAAAATTTGAGACGTTAACTGCACGTACCAGCTATAACATCCTGGGGATTCCGCTCTTGAGCCATGTCCAGCACATACACCTGATCCCGGACCGGGCCGTGGTTTCCTCTTGGCGGTCCTCGTCCTCGACCACGCATATATCCCCATCCTCGTGGGGCTGCTGGAGGGAGAGCGGGAGGCAGAGCAGGAGGGAGAGTAAGAGGGACGTTCCCATACAGCTGTGGGCAGTAGCGTCTAATGTGGCCCGGTTGATTGCACTCAAAACACACCAACCCACGACGTCCCTCAGGTTGCCGGAATTGCTGAGGCTGTGGTGGTGGAGGCAGCGCGGCCGGCTGCTGGACTGGGTGCTCCACTCTATAGTTTCGGTCGAAACGCCCTCCACCCCTCTGATATCCCCGTCCTCCTCTACGACCCTGTCTCCTCCTATTGCTCGGAACGGCCTCCATAACGCCTTCTGCAGGCCTCTTTGCACTACACAAGTGATCCGCCTCAAACCTCTTTGCCATGTCAATAATCTCCGCAAACTTCCATCCGCTATAAACAAAAGGGACTGCCTTAGGGGATCTCGCAGCCCTTTGTAGAAATGTTTGGCATTACCTCTATCGTCCAACTCGTAAGAGTTCACAAACCTTGCGAGATGCTGGAATTCCCGCTGGTATTCCGTAACTGAGTTTGATCCCTGCTTCAGTAGTAGAAACCTCTGCTCAAGCTCATCTCGGGCTGAAGTAGGAATGAAGTGCTCCAAGAAAACACTCGAAAATTCGCTCTAAATTATCTTTGTATAGACTCGGCCATGGAAGGTAGAGCCCATAAGGGATTTCCACCACCTCTTAGTATGTAACTCCAAGACGGACACTGCCAATGACACGGCCATGTTGGCTGGGCAATGGATGCCAGCTAATAGCTCTTCTACTATGTCGAGCCATTCCTCCGTACATACGGCTGACTCTATCCCACGGTAGACGGGAGGGGAGAGAGCCTGGAAGGTGCTCATCCAGTTCGAGCCCGGTGCCTGTTGTTGCACCGGAGGCTGTTGCGCCTTAAAAGCATCAAGAATAGCGATGAGCGTCTGCCCCAAATCAGACTGTTGGAACTGAGTGGTATGGGAGGGGTAGGAGTACACCCAATTGGCTCAACATGCAGTGGAACCTACACATACACGAAAATTTGTGGTCAGGTTGGCTAAAATTTAGGTCAAAGTTGGACAAACTTAATGTGAATTACATATGGGCACACCACTGCTTCCGCTAAGTCAGTTTGTCCCCAAGCTGACTAATCGAATGGCGGTGGCACCATTGTTGAATGAATTCTTAGTTGAGAATCGTGGCACTCTGATACCATTTGTAAGACGCCCCCTTCCCGGATCCCAAAATACGGCACAAAGGGGGAGTCTTATGCCCGAAACAGCCGTCTTGCGGTAGCATTAGCACACGGGCTAACCTGTACCACAAGACACCTATTCCGCTGGCTCCAACAATTTCAATAATACATGCCAACTCAACCAAGTATAAAAACAACAGAAGTCAAATCCACATTAAGCATACAGTCCAAATACATTAATATGGGAGAAGCTAAAACATGCTTCTACAATATATCAGAGTACAGCTAAACATTGCCCAAACGAGCTACATCAGAGTATCACAATACTAACATCAGTAACCGATGGTAGTGATGGTACCGTCCCCTCAGGCCCTGTTGTCCTGGCCTGGCTGTCCTGCTGCATAGTCCGCGGCTGCGCTACCTACGGCGTGACCTCCTAAAAGTAAGACGTAGCAACCGTTAGTCAAAACTACTAAGTGGTTTCACATCCGCTCCCCCGGCGACTCCTCGGCACCGGGCGGAGAGAAGGAACAAGGGTAATATATATATGCAAGTAAAAGTGGTACAAGCAGGTGGCAAGGTACATGAGTATCAATGTATAAACTAGCAGTTCTACAAGAGCTATCAATGTATAAACTAACAATTCTACAAGAGCTAGTATAACATTAAGTGTAATAAAACTACAGCAGGTAAGTAACTTAACATATAAGGATGCCCATACAAGCTTATAAGTTAAGTGTCGATTTGCATAAAGTAACTCATCGTATAAGAGTGCCCATACAAACTTATACGATGAGGATCTTGTTGTGCAATCATATGAAATGGAATGTATGCTATGCAATGACTCACCCATGATCACACACATGCTATTGCTATGTCGACACAGACTATAGTTCCCACTTTTCGAGCAGGTAGCTAACCTCTTAAACATCAGTCATCGTGGCCAGGCGGTGACAGTAGAATGGGCACTTCTACTACTAGGCGGATATCCACACTACTTCAACTAGGCCTCCGTACGCCTCAACGCTAAGAACACAACAGCGGAGCCCGTGCGTACTATGGCCCAGCGGGATCCTCGGGTAGATGTGCATCGAGTACCAAGCCCCGAACTGTCCTTGTGTGACCCGGAAGGAGCCTCGGAGTGAGCACGAGGACCAAGCCCAACCGTTCACCTGGCACGAAAGGAGCCCCGGGATGTAAACACTGAGGACCAAGCCCAACCGCAAAAAGTCTAACTGTCGACTCCCATCGGTGTGACGAATGGCGAGCCCGTAGACCTGCCATACTATCCTTAACCCGGGCTTACGACACCGCATGTCGACTCACACCACATGCAAATTCCATGTCATCGTGGAATGGAAGGAGCCTCGGATGAAGGCACGAGGACCAAGCCCAACCATCCACCTGGCACGGAAGGAGCCCCGGGACGTGAACACCGAGGACCAAGCCCAACCGTCCGTTTGTCTCAACTCAAGCTATCCAAGCTTGCGACGGTAAACACCGCACTTACATCCCTCCACAATACTACCCATAGGGAGCCGACGCTCTAAGTATTGGACTACTAAATTTCATTCATCAATCAAACATACATATGACCATAACTTATCATCCCATAAGACATCCCAAATGATCCCAACATAATACATATATGATGCGCATGTAATAATCTACCAATTTCTATCAAGTCATTTCGTTCAAGCAATCTTGCATCGCAATTCGATTGTAAGAAATCTGCTTCCAACATGATATAACAAGATTTGCATCTATAACAACTTACCAAATTCTATCAAGTCAATTCATTCAATAAAGCTTGCTTCACAATTAGTTGTATGAAATATAATTAATAAGATTCATCATTCATGGCATTACGGTGGTTAATTATGAAATATTTCATCAAAACCTCAAGCTAATTTGCAACATCGATTTCACCAAACCAAAATCCATATTATATAAAAAAACCCAGAATTTTAAGTGCAGATTGAAACTTGGAAGCAAATTCAACCGGAGATTCCCTAGGCTACAAGAATCCGGTGAAGATGTGTAACCCTTCGATGCAACGGTCTTTTCATGAGTTACAACTTTCATATTCAGCCCACAACTCAGATTTGAATCTATCCTATTTGAATTTGGCTTCAAAGTCCGCTGCGCACATAACACAATTCTGCATGCAGGATTTATCGGATGTCATTTTCGTCCAGGCTTTCCCGTGGCTACACACATCGACTGAAGTCGCGCAACCATTCGTTGGAAAGGTATTTTCAAGGGCTTCAACTTTTGTGTTTAGCCGAAAGCCCAGATCTGGCCATATCACACCTAAATATGGCCACGAAGTTCGCTGCGCGCAGAATAAAAATTCTGCACGCATCTTAAGGCGGAATGAATGACATCGGTTCATCTTCCTCCTCAAGGCGATCTTCCTAAATCGTTCTAGAAAACCTCCTCCCTTATTCAACCTCAAGAGGCCAATACCCTACACGAAACCATCCCCTAACATCACATAGAAGAAGGGAGTGGTTGAAGAGATCTAAAACCTAGGACACAAGTCCTAGCATGGCCCTTCCTAGAAAACTCCTCCTCTCCATCAAGACTCTTTTGAGTCGATGTCTCGCCTAGGAAAAATAACTATAGATCTAGCACCAAGGGAGAGGGTAGGAAACTCACCTCATTTCCAGCAGTTTCATTTCTGGCCATAGACCATGTGATTCTTCGCGGCGGCATCCTCTCCTTTACGGCATGGCGTATCTCCTTCCCTAGATCTTCCTCCAACAAACTCCCTTTCTCCACAAGACTTCTCTCAGAAAAATATGGCTGGGAAGAAGAGTGAAACGGCTAGGGTTTTCCACTGTTCCTTATATATATAATGTGATACGGGTAGGGACACGCTCGTGTCCTTGCCCGTGTCCCGCTCAAGCGAAGCGTTTCAGGCGGTTACAATGTCGATTCAATACTCGACACGATGGACACGCCCTGGTCACGCCCATCGTCACGCCCGTGACACCGGGCGTGACGCCTATCATTGAACTCATTCAAAATAAACGTCGAACGAAGAACACGCCCGTAGTCACGCCATGGTCACGCCCATGTCACGCCCGTGAGATGGGGCGTGTAACCCTCTCATTCGAGAACCAACCACCTACTCGAGTACCTTAAGCACCTACTCTAGTATCTTAAGTCACCCCCCTGGGTCACGCCCGTGACCTAGGGCGTGTAACCTAATTTACTCGAGTTCTTTGAACACTACTTGAGTACCCTTGGCAGGTACTCGAGTACCTTCAGTCACGCCCCTAGGTCACGCCCGTGACCCAGGACGTGTAACCCAATTTACTCGAGTTCTTTAAAAACTACTCGAGTACCCTCGGCAGGTACTCGAGTACCTTCAGTCATGCCCCTGGGTCACGCCCGTGACCCAATGCGTGTAACCTGGTCTGGACTAACATCTCCAGTCCACAAGTGCCGCCCTTTTTCCTCCAGTTTCCAGAACTCAAGCCTGCCCTCCTGAATCAAAACTCGCACGGGGGGCCTAGCACGAATCGGGACGTTACATGCTTTACATTGTTACTAGTAAACCTGATATAATATTTTCACCATGTGTGTGTGCTAGATTTCAAGTGAACTCTAAGGAATCTCACTACACTGCTGCAAAATGGATTTTGAGACAACTTAAAGGTATACCAAATCTTGTCTTATGGTACCCAAGAAGTAATGATAGCGAACTAATTCGTTTTTCAGATGCAGACTTTGCAGGTAGTAAAGATGATAGAAAGAGCACTTCCAGGACTTGCCAATTCCTTGGAAGGAGGCTCATTTCTTGGAGCAGCAAAAAGCATAATTATGTGGCAATCTCAACGGCCGAGTCAGAATACATTTCTACCGGCAGTTGTTGTGCACAATTGTTGTAGATAAAGAATCAGTTGGAAGATCATAATCTCAAAGTCGAAGACAACCCTTTGTTTTGCGACTTCTCCAGTACGATTGCAATAGCCAACAATCCAGTCTCTCACATTCGGAAAAAGCACATAGAGCTGTGATACCATTTCATCCGGGAGCATGTGGAGCATGGGGACATAGAACTCCAATATGTCCCAACAGATAGGCAAATTGCAGATATCTTCATGAAGGCGCTGGACGAGGCTAAGTTCTAATTATTCAAAACAGAACTTAGCATGCTCAACAAGCATGAAGGAGAATGAAGACAAAGGTAAGAGGCAAGGTAAAGGTCTTGTTTTACTTCAAAAATTAGAAAAATTTAGATTCTGGCACTTCATTTCTCGAGTACAAGTATTTTACGTGAGAACAACAAAATTCCTCCCGAGTATAGAAAAACTCATTCTCGAGTACAAAGAAAGTATTTCTCAAGAAGAAGTGTTCTACTCGAGAACAATTTATCTCTACTCGAGAACAATTTATCTCTACTCGAGAACATGGAGTATTCTTCTCGAGACCATGGCAAATTTCTATTCGAGTCAAAGTCTCATTATACTCGAGTACTACTGGATTTCTTCTCGAGAACAATTCTTCTTCTCGAGAAATGTGGTGTCGTTATCCTCTTCAAAGTCAATATTTCATATCGGCACACAGGCGCTTAAACTCCTCTTTCCAAGTATTTTTAATGTTTATTTATATGTTAAATCATCAACATTAGCAGCAAATATTAATAGAAATAAATCTAAGAAAATTTTAGTCTTAATTTCAAAACCATTCTCGAGAAAAGCCGCTTCGTCTTCCCCGTCTCTGCCGTCTGCCGCAAGTCATTTTTCTCTTTCATCGGATAGTAAGAGCGATTTCACTACATCAATGGCTTTGTCCTCCAAGCTAGGGATTGGGAGTGAACTCTGTTCTTCCGGGATTGCAGAAATTTCTGACAATTTCAGAAATGTTCTTCTTCTGCTCGACACAGCCGGTTTGTTATTTATTCTTGAACATCCTTGCAGAATTTTCACTTCAGAAGTAGAAGAAATATTCCAGAATGCCAACGTTAAGAGAAATGGCAAGTTAATCAAGTCTAAGGTTCAAAATATTATGGTTAAGATGTCTGCTCTGTCTATTTCTCAGTTTCTCCAACTTCTAGTTATAGATATGGAAGATAATCTAATAGGCAGTGACTGTGAGAGAGCCTATAGCTTCTGTGGTATTCCTCAGTCTTATAACACCATCAGAAGACAATATATGAATGCAGAAAGCAAGTTGTTAGCTGATATTCTAGGAGAAATGTTGTGGTGTAAGACAAGTTCTATAAGTTATGTCACTCCAGAATTTTTTGATTTAATGACAGTTGTTATATGTAGAAGTTTCAATGTGGAATGATGCTCTTTGACAAGATAATGGCACACATTAAGAGCCCCAGTTATGGAAGTATAATTTCTCTATATCTAAATAAGATGAATCCAACTATTTTTCCCATGAAAAAGCGGACAACCCTTCACAACATGAAAAAGGTTTTTATAACCTCCATCCAGAGATGGGAAGTTAAGTTAAAGAAGACTGACATAGCTCCAAAGGACATAGAAGATGTGGACCGGACCCCATCTCCTCCTTCACATCAAATAACTGATTCTGTTATTGAGGGGGAGTCTGCACCATCTGTATCAGCCCAGCCATCTACAATTCCTGCTCAAACTACTCATGCTGCTGCCATAATATTTCCTCCTCTAGTTACTCCTGCTGCTGCTGCAGATTTAGTATCAGTAGGACTTCCCTCTGCTGCTATCAACATACCTTCAGAAGAAATTCCACCTGCTGCTACAGATCTTCCATCAACATCTACTACTGCTGCTTCTTCCTCCTTGCTGCACTCTGACATAGAATTTCCTGCTACTGCTGAAGACATTCCTCATGCTTAAAATTTGACAGATGATCAGACTCAAGCTGAGAATCTTTCGACTGAAGAAGATATCAACAAGATGATTGAGGAACTTACCTCTAAAGATGCTCATTTTCATATTCCTGAAGATCTTCCTCCATCTACAGAAACTTCTCCCAAGTCTCCAACACAACCAGAAAAAGAACATGTACCTATACAGTCTCCAGAACATAAAGAATCATCTACTCCAGCTGATCAATCTCCAGTACATGAAGCTGATTAAGTCTCCTGCTGCAGATATGCATGCTGATGAAGTAGTCTCCATCCATGATTCAGATGATGAAATACTAGTTGAAACTTCTGAATAAAGACTACCCAGTCTTCATTTCAAGATTCCAACCCTTCTGCCAACATTTAATTAAGAAGATGAAATCAGTACAGCAAATAGAAGAAAAACCTCTACCTCTACTGTTGTGATTGAAGAAATCCTTCCATGGACTGTTCCTCCTCAGCTTCCTCCATCTCCTCAGAAAGAAGTCTTTCCTGAAGGTTCCATTCTTCACAAAATTGAAGTTATGCTTGCTGAACAGAGAAAGTATTTTGATGATTCTCTGAAAGTGGTCACTGATAAAGTCACAGCTTTAGGCAAAGAAATGAGTCGAGAATTTGCTAAAATCCAAGATAATACAGATGAGTCCAAAAGGCTTCTGCAAATTGGTGGCAAAGCCATTGACCACACTATTACCAGCATTGGTATAGTCATGGAGTAATCTGTTACTCTTGCTTACAATCAAATTCTCGTGGACAAAAGAGGTGATGAAAGAAATTTCAGAACTTATGATGAAGTGGGTAAGTTTTAAGAAGATTTAATTTGCACCCTCTCTGTAGAAGTCAGAAATGGGGAGGACGAAGTGGAGGAATTGCAAAAAAAAAAACAAGCTGCAACTATGAGAACTCAATGGGATGATCAGTTTAAAGAAATTCAGACATCTGTCATCAAAGAAGTCAAGAGCACCATGTTATATACTTTTGATACCTCTGTATGGATGCACAATCAGTTATTCCCAAAATTTGCCATGGATCGCAATTCTCGTCCTCTGTTAATCTAGATGTAAAGAGGCCTACTTTCTCTCCTGCTCCAGAATATTTTGAAGGACCACCTCCAACATATTTTGATAGACCTCCTCCATATTATTTTTAAGGTCCCCCTCCTGATGCTTATGAACATGTATTAGAATCTGAACAAACTGGAATGCCTCCTCATCCACCAGAAGTTCAAAAAGCCACGAGAAAAAACGTATGGTGATGAAGCCTCTACGAGCACATCTACTCCTCATCCAGAAGCTCAAGGAAAGAAACCTCAAGAATATACTGAAGTTTGAAGCCCTTCCTCTAAGTATCTTATTCTGGAAACTTTAAATCTAGTGGTTGAATTCAATGAAAACAGAAGCTTGCACTACTGTTAAGATGAATGGGAATTATATGAGAAGTCACTCACAAAAAGAAGGATCTATGATAGAATTCGTGGCAGAAATAATCCTTATGCTCCACCTAGACCACCCAAGTGTTTCCCAACGCCCTTCAGTTATCAAAAGAGACAAGAAGAGAAGCTTGAACGACAAGTAAAGCAACCTTCACAGGTTCAGTAAATTGAAGATGATGGAAGTTCATTTTTGAAATTGTAGAATTTAATTCTCTTGGACAATTTTCTACTTATATGAACTTCTACTTTTGATCTGATTTTTACATATTATTGCTTTTCTCTAAATTTTCATGCTATTAGTATCTTTATGTGTTTTTCTCTTAATGTATTTCACCTTAGTTTAGAGGGTTCTGACTTCTACAAATAGGGGGAGATTGTTGTGTATTACATCCACAATATCCCAAATTTGTTTGAAATTAACCTTAAACTAAGATGAATTAAGTTTATATTTGATGCTCTTTTTGTTAAGTGTTTATAGGACTTAATTGCTAAGTGTAGGCCAATGTTAGTATACAATGAGTCACCAAACACAGGACCATAAAATGTAATCCATCATTGTGTGATCCATGGTGTTGACTCATGTGTAGCCTCTCTATTGGGACACACTTTCTTTTTCAAGCACTAATGGCAAGAGAAAAGATGGATACTGATTTTTAATGAAGAATGAAGATTTTTAGTTTTCAGAAAAAGTCTAAGCCTTTTTCTCGAGTACTATTTTTGTACTCGAGAAGGACTTATTAAATTTCTCGAGTAAGACTTGTCTTCATTTCGAGTAACAAAAGTTGTTCTCGAGAAAGCTTCGTGCTGTTCTCGAGAAGAGTTATTGTTCTCGAGTAATATATGTCATTTCTTCTCGGGATATTTGTTTTCCAGATAAAAATTTTTCTAAGTCTTTTTCTCGAGATGAATAAAGTTATTCTCGAGAAGACTATAGTTTGTTCTCGAGATGTAGAAGTCATCTGTCGAGAACCATAGCATTTTTCTTGAGAGCTAGATATTTGTTCTCGAGATGGTTATTTGTTCTCGAGAACCAGAATGTTTCTTCTCGAGAACAAAATGTTATTTTTCTCGAGTACTTCCTGACATTCTCGAGACTGCAGTTTTCCACCTCCACATACTTTTCTAAGTATTTTTCTCGAGACAACCTTTTGTTCTCGAGTACCAAAATAATTCTTCTCGAGAACTACAAAAAAATTTTCTCGAGTATTTTTTTTCTTTCTCGAGAAAGTTGTTTTCTTCATCCACAGCATTTTTCCCTAACTCTTCTTCTCAAAACTTCCTTATTATTCTCGAGTAAAAGAATTTATTAGTTCTCGAGTAAAAGCCTTCTTCTCGAGAACACCCTGGACCATTTTTTCTGAAATTCGCTAAGTCCAGACAGACGATTATTTCAAACATAATTAACACGTGATTGATCCACGTGGATGTCATTAATGCTGATTATGATAGTTACGGTAATTTTATATAAGGTCTTGTCATTTTCGACCAACCCTAAGAAGTTTTAACAAGAAGATTTTAAGAAGAATTCAGCCGCCGCTGAAAGAAATTTCCAACCTTTCTGAATCCGATGTTTTATTCCAAATCGAGAGCCACTGATCATCGTATTCATCGCCTAAGGCTTTCGATCCAGATATATTCAGAGAAGATAGATTCACAGATCGAGATTGTAACACCCCCATCCATCACATGGGATATAACAAGAGGTCCGGCCGGGGCCCCATGCCATATACAACGGACACCTAGTGGAGTTATGTATTAATACCAAATTAATACAAAAGGAACACGCGTCCTTACTCAGAGCATTCTAGCATAAGCTTTTTAAAACAGTTATAAGAACCCAAGCCGCAACATGAATGTCCACTAAAAACCCAAAGTAGGAATGAGCGTACAAATACACAAAGTACTCGGCCTTATGGCCTTACAAGAGTTTACTTAAATAATAAATGTCTTCCAAAAATCGGAAAGCAGGCCGGCCTCACATGAGCATAAAAGTAAATAGTTGCTTTGTCCTCCAAGGGCCTACACAGCAAAGAGGGCTTCAGCCCACTACATGCCAATACGCTCCACAACAACTACAATCAACGTTCCACCGCTGCGGTGGAAAACAAAAGCAACGGTCAGCTAAAGCTGACCAAATTATAAAAACCTCACCCTTAAATCGGGGCTGCGGTGCTCCTTCCCTGCATTTTATTAGTATAACAAAACAATATAGTGAAAGTAATATTAAAACACACTTCACCACAGGCGTAGGCACGTACGACCACACACCCCGTGCTCTCAGGGCACATTCTCGGTGAACGCAGTCCACCATTGCCCCCAGGACGGCAACATCGTGAGCATTTGAGTCTTTCCGGCCGAAGCCTAAGATCCACCCTCTATGCCATCGGTAGGCCCCTTGAACAGAACCATATAGTGTTGGAACGGTTTCACTCAACCCGTTGCTCACATCGCCATGTAAATTTAAGTCATCGGCGTGGGTCAAGATTCCCCGTAGCTCTAGTATCGATCATACAATTTTACATAACCTAGTTATGTACTAGTTGGCTTCCAAGCCACCAAGATGGTAGAACCACGCATCTGCCTTGTATTCCGGGTGCACCTTGGGGTTAGTTCCCAAGGCTCCCTGTTGCAATCTACCACTTAGAAAACCCGAAAACTACCAACGACATGGAGTCTTCTCCGGCTGTTCATGCATAATGAAACATCACCGATCCAGACCAACTTGTCTGGGCAGGCTTCACACACCATGCCTATGTCCATACTTCGATTCTAGACTCTACATGCAAAACTAGGAGGACTATTCATGTCCACCCGAAGGAATACCTCACACTCACCGCACATTCGCGAGAACGGGATTCCTATGCAGAAAGGAAGAGGACTTCACATGTCCAAGAAAAGAATCGTTACCCTAGAGGTTCCCTTTGGCGCCATGGAAAACTAGCTAGATGAAAAACACCGCAAAGGCCTTGCTTCCACGGATCTGGACTCGGCTCGCGATTTGGGGCTCCGAAGCTCCACCGGCTATCAGATTCCTCCTTCTCCTTCATCCTTGCTCTCCCCTCTCTCTAACACCTTAGAAAGAGAAAGCATCAAGATAAATGAGGGTTTAACCCTCAACTCCCAGACTTATAACAACAGGGAGATCTCTGGGCCGTTGGATCCTATTCGAAGGAAATGAACGGCCACGAATCGGCCTGAAAATCATTTTCATGTACCGAACACGACATGTGACACACCCGTGTCACAGGCCGTATCTCATGATCTGTACACAATCGTCGAACACAAACAGCAGACGGGCTCAGATATGTCGGTGTACTGCTTGACACACCCATGTCAGGCTATGATACGCCCGTATCACAAGGCATGTTCCTCAAGCGATGCAGGAAACAGTCGCGTCCTGACTAGGACAAGACCATGAGACACGCCTATGACCTGGGCTGTGTACCTCACCCACCACCACCCTGCCAACATAGAGCAGGACACGGCCCTTGATACGACTGTGTCTCAGGCTTTATGCCCGACCTCCAAGGATCGTCAAATTTATTTCGTCGACCACATGGAAATTCGTTGAACACGTAGAATGACACGACCATGGACACGTTGTGTCCCATGCCGTGTGACCCTTATCAGGCCCCAGATTGTCCTTAATACGCTAACAGATCATTTCTGAGTTTGGGGGCATTACAATTCTCCCCCCCCCCTGAAAAGAATTTCGTCCCGAAATTATAGAATGGAAAGGTATAAAAAATTAAATGGTACATGAGCGGAATAGCTCGAGGTACTCCTCGAGCATGGTCTGCTCTCGCTCCCATGAAAGCTCCTCCCAACCGCAGTTGTCCTAACAAACATTGACCATCCTGATGTCATTGTTACGAAGTCGCTTGACTTCAGAGTCCTCAATGCGAATGGGTTTGACCTTCGTCATCAACCCACTATCTACAGGAAACTAATCAACCGCAATCACTTGTGATGGCTCTTGCACCGCCTTGAGCAACATCGATATGAGGAATATATCATGTAGACCACTCAGTTCCACTAATAACCTTAGTCGATAAGTCGGTTTACCAATTCGATCTAGAATCTCAAACGGTCAAATATACCTCGGACTCAGCTTCTTCAAGCGTCGTACCCGTGAGACACTATTGAACGGCTTAATTTTCAAATATACCCAGTCACCAACAACGAACTCAACGCTCCTATGCTTGGCATTATAGTATTTCTCCTGCCTTTCCTAAGCGATCAACAATCATTCTCGTATTGTTTGTACCAATGAAGTGGACCCTTACAGTTCTTGTTGATTGTACAGTTTTGACTCACCCATCTCCAACCATGACAACGGCGTGCGACATTTTCTACCGTAAAGGGCCTCAAATGGCGCCATTTTAATACTCTTTTGGTAGCTATTGTTGTAAGCAAACTCCACCCTATACAGGTGATCTTCCCACCACTTTCTGAAATCCAAGACGCACATGTGAAGCATATCCTCCATCATCATGTTGACCCTCTCGGTCTGACCATGTGTCTGAGGATGAAAGGTCGTGCGGAAACTCAGCTTGGTTCCCAACATTTATTGCACCAACCACCAGTCATTGGATGTGAAGCAACTCGGTCACTCACGATGCTGCGGGGCACACCGTGTAGTCGAACAATATTATCTACATAGAGTTTTGCTAGCTTATCCACCGAATCATTCTTCCTATTTGGAATGAAGTGCGACACTTTCGTCAATAGATCAACGATCACCCAGCTGGAGTCAATTCACTTCTGCGACCTTGGCAACCCATCCACAAAATCCATTGAAATATCGTCGAACTTCTACTCCGGGATAGGTAAGGACTTCAGGAAACCTCCGGGCTTCTAGCACTCCGCATTCACCAAGGCGCACGTTTAACACCTCGCCACATACAGTGCCCCGTCCTTCTTAAGTCCTGGCCTCCAGAATAACTTTTGCATATCACAATACATTTTCGTTTTCCATGGGTGAATCGAGTACTTGGTATGATGAGCCTCGTACATCAATTCCTCCCGCAGTTTACCAACATTTGGGATGCACAAACGACTGTCCCTCCATAACAGTCCAACAACAACACCAAATTGGGAATTTGACGCATCCAAAGCCTCATCCATGATCAGTTTCATGTTGCTATCCAAATCCAGAGCCTCCCGAATCCTATCAGCAATTTCATACTGCATCTATGTCCAGTTCAATTATGCTTCGGTACTCGTATGCTTATCGACATAAGAGATCTCTAATGCCTCCAAATCCCGAATCAAATGCTCGTCATGAACCGACAACCAGTTGGCCTGTGCGGGGGCCCTGCGACTCAACACATCTGCCACCGCATTGCCTTTCCCAGGCACATAATGTATCTTAAATGTGTAGTCACCCAGGAACTCCATCCACCTCCATTGATGCATGTTTACGTCCTTTTGTTCCAGCAAGTACTTCAGGCTCTTGTGATCGGTATAGATATCAACCTTCACACCGTACAGGTAATGCCACCACAACTTCAGAACAAATATCACGGCCGCTAACTCCAAGTCATGGACCGGATAATTCCTCTTGTGCACCTTCAGCTGACGCAAGCCATAAGCTATTATACTCCCATGCTGTAGTAGAACATAACCTAAGCCACTGCCTGAAGCATCACTGTAAAACTCAAATCCTTCGGTCCCACTCGGCGAACATAGAATAGGCGATGTGGTCAACCGACTTTTCAGTTCTTCGAAAGCTTGCGCGCACTCAAGCGGCCACACAAACTTTTGATCTTTCCTCGTCAAAGTCGTCAGGGGTAACGCTATCCGTGGGAAGTTCTCTACGAAGTGCCTGTAGTAGCCGGCAAGTCCAAGGAAACTCCAGACTTCTGCCACTGTAGATAACACAGGCCACTCTCGTATCGCAACTATCTTCGCCGGATCTACCGCAATCCCTTCTCCACTAACTATATGACCAAGGAATTCTACCGAGTATAACCAGAATTTGCATTTGGAGAATTTGGCGTAAAGTTGATTCCTCCTCAATGTCTCCAACACCATATGCAGATGCTTGAAATGATCATCCTCACACTACGAGTACACCAATATATCGTCGATAAAGACTATCACGAAGTGGTCCAGGTACTCTCTGAACGTTCTGTTCATCAAATCCATAAACACAGATGGCGTATTAGTCAGCCCAAACGACATGACGGTGAACTCATAATGCCCATACCGTGTGCTGAAACCTATCTTAGGGATGTCACTTTCACTAATTCGCAGCTGATAGTATCCTGATTTCAGATCCAACTTTCAGTACACAGTCGACCCCACCAGCTGGTCGAACAGATCATCATTCCTTGGGATTGGATAGTTATTCTTCTCCATCAGCTTATTCAACTCCCGGTAATCGATACAAAGTCATAAACTTTCATTCTTCTTAATAAAGAGGACCAGCGCGCTCCAAGGCGACGATCTTGGACACACATAACCTTGTTCCAAAAGTTCTTGAAGTTGCACTTTCAATTCTGCCATCGCCTTAGGCGCTAACTGATACGGAGAGTGTGACACAGGTTTGGCAACTGGCACCAGCTCAATGGTGAAGTCGATCTTTCGCTGAAGCGGGGCCCTAGGGAGATTGTCAGGGAGCACACTAGGGTACTCAGATACAACTGGGATACTGTCCATAGTAGGCTTAGACTTCAAAGCCTCCACTAATGTGAAAAATAGCTTTGCACCAGCACGAACTGCATTAACCACCTAGAGGGCAGACATCAATGTCTTGCTCGACCCTTTCATGCACGCAAATATCGGCTCACGATCAATTCCCAATTTGACCTCCTTGTAGTTGCAATCAATGTATGCCTGCTGCTCCGAGAGACAGTCCATCCTAAAGATCATGTCTGTAACGCCCCAAAACTCAAAAGAGCGACGGGGGACGTTTTGGGCCAGTTTTGGGTTCTGGCTACAGGCACACGGCCTGGGACACGGGCATGTCCCAGGGCATGTCAAGCTTGTGTCGACACTCAGCCGGGAAGTCGACACTTTGCTCTCGACATTGTGTCGAGACTGGGCACACGGCCTGCAACACGAGCGTGTCGCAGGGCGTGTCGACCCGTGTCGACACTTAGCCCGCAAAGTCGACACTCTGCGCTCGACGAAGTGTCGAGACATAGCACACGGCCTTTGACACGGGCGTGTCGCAGGGCGTGTCGACCCGTCTCTACAATCGTCCCGGGAAGTCGACATTTTGCTCGACGATGTGCCGAGATAAGGCACACGGCCTAGGACACGGGCGTGTCCAAGGCCGTGTCGTCAGGTCAACGATCTTCGCTCGACGAAGTGTCGAGTGTCGAGACCGTGTACACGGCCTGGAGCCCAGGCGTGTTGAGGTAGACACGGGCAAGGACACGGGCGTGTCCTAGAACCCGTGCAGTGCTCGGGTTGTTTTCGGGGAAAATCGATGGGGGTACACAGCCGGCCTCACGGCCGTGTCAGGTGGAACACGGGCATGTCAGGTCGAACACGGGCATGTTCGATACCCGTGTGTTGTTCCAGGCGAGTCAATTTTGACGGCGAATGAGGCACACGGCCCTGGACACGGGCGTGTGCCAGGCCGTGTGGGGTCCAGACTGGGCATTTCAGTCCCGAATCAAAGCCGTTCGTTTCTTTAATTGATGATCCAACGGCTGGGGGTTGTTCCTGAAGGGATATACCCGGGTTTGGGCCTTAGAAACCCTCACTTTTCATGAGTGGTTGTCTTTCTAAATCTTAGAGAGAGAGGAGAGCCAAGGAAGGAAGAAGAAGCTAGATCCGGCCATTGGAGGAGCTTCGAAGCTCCAAATCGCGAGCCGACTCCGGATCCACGGAGGCAAATCTAGTGCGGTGCTTTTCATCCGCTTACTTTTCCATGGCGCCAAAGATGGGTTCTGGCTGCAGGCACACAGCCTCGGACACGGGCGTGTCCCAGGGCGTGTCAAGCTTGTGTCGACACTCAGGCTGGAAGTCGACACTTTGCTCTCGACATTGTGTCGAGACTGGGCACACGGCCTGCGACACGGGCATGTCGCAGGTCTTGTCGACCCGTGTCGACACTTAGCCCGCGAAGTCGACACTCTTCTCTTGACGAAGTGTCGAGACATGGCACACGGCCTGAGACACGGGCGTGTCGCAGGACGTGTCGACCTGTGTCGACACTCGTCCCGGGAAGTCAACATTTTGCTCGACGATGTGTCGAGACAAGGCACATGGCCTAGGATACGGGCGTGTCCAAGGCCGTGTCATCAGGTCTACGATCTTTGCTCGATGAAGTGTCGAGTGTCGAGACCGTGTACACGGCCTGGAGCCCAGGCATGTTGAGGTAGACACGGGCAAGGACACGGGCGTGTCCTAGAACCCGTGTAATGCTCGGGTTGTTTTGGGGAAAATCGATGGGGGTACATGTCCGTGTCAGGTCGAACACGGGCGTGTTCGATACCCGTGTGTTGTTCCAGGCGAGTTGATTTTGACGGTGAATGAGGCACACGGCCCTGGATACGGGCGTGTGCCAGGCCGTGTGCGGTCCAGATTGGGCATTTCAGTCCCGAATCAAAGCCTTTCGTTTCTTTAATTGATGATCCAACGGCTGGGGGATGTTCCTGAAGGGATATACCCGGGTTTGGGCCTTATAAACCCTCACTTTTCATGATTGGTTGTCTTTCTAAATCTTAGAGAGAGAGGAGAGCCAAGGAAGGAAGAAGAAGCTAGATCCGGCCATTGGAGGAGCTTCGAAGCTCCAAATCGCGAGCCGACTCCGGATCCACGGAGGCAAATCTAGTGCGGTGCTTTTCATCCGCTTACTTTTCCATGGTGCCAAAGAGGAACGCAAGGGTAACAATTCTCTTCTTGAGCATGAGTAGCTCTCCTTCTTTGCATAGGAAGCCCGCTCTCGCGAGTTTGCGGTGAGTTGGAGGCGTTCCTTCGGGTAGATATGTGAAGTCCCCGTTGTTTAGAGTCCGTAAGCGAGAACGGACATAGGCATGGTGTGTGAAGCCTACCCGGACATGTTGGTCTGGATCGGTGATGTTGCATTGCATAAATGTCGGAGAAGACTCCGTGCGATTGATTGTTTTTCGGGTTTTCTACACGGTAGATTGCAACAGGGAGCCTTAGGGATTAATCCAAAGGTGCACCCGGAAAACTGGGCGGATACGTGATCTTGCAAACTTGGAGGCCTGAGAGCCAACTTGAACATAACCGAGTTATGTGAAACTGTGTGACGAAAATGGGACTCGAGAGAAGTTTGACCTGCACATATGGCTTAAATTATCGTTGCGACGTGAGCACGGGTTAGATGGAACCGTACCCATATCTATGTCGTTCGGGATAAAGAGACCTAAGGTTACGTGGCATTTGCCGTTGGCATAGATGAGAGTCTTCGGCGGTCAATGGCTTAAATTGTCGTGACACATGCCGGGAAGATAAATTGGATATATGTTTGGCCGTCAAAGTGGCGGTGGTGGGTCCGGAATGTCTATGGCTTTAACTGACGTGACATCGACCAGTTCACCGAGAATGTGCCCTGAGTGCACGGGGTGTGTGGCCATTTGAGCCTACGCCTGTGATGAAATGAATATTATTATATTTCTCCCTGGTGCTAATAAAATTGCAGGGAAGGAGCATCGCCGCCCCGAGTTGGGGGCGGGATCGTTATAATTTGGTCAGCATTGCTGACCGTTGCCTTTTTGTTTGCCACCGTGCGGTGGTTATGTTGCTTACAGGTGCTGCTGGACCAAGCGGTCAATAGCGGGCTAAATCCCAAATTGCGAAGCCGGCCCTTGAAGGCCTATTTGGAGTGTTTACTGCTTTATTCATGTATGACTGGCCTACGTGTCGTGGTTTGAAAATCATGTAACATTAAGTAAACCATTTTGTAAGTCCTTAAGGCCAGTACTGGTGTATGTACTTCATTCCTGGTTGGATATTCAAGTGTACATTCATGATTTAGTGCTGGGATCTTTATTTCAATGTATAAACTGCTTCCGCTAGAATGCTCTGTGTAGGACGTTATGATTAGTTGGATGGTTTCCATTGAGTAACCACCTAGTCTATCTGTAGTATATGGCGTCGGGCCCCGGCCGGACCTACTGCTATATGCTATGCGACGGATTGGGGGTGTTACAATGTCGAACTCCACTAATGGTAGTAGCGACGCTTACAAGTCAAACTCTTGACACCCAATCGATATCTTTACGCAACAAACTCTATCCATGTGCATTGCACACCCATTAGGCAACAAGACATCTAACTCGTCCCTTTCCATCGAAGAAGGTACTCCGATGCATGATACAAATCCTTCGGACAAAAAGGAATGCGAAGCTCCTGTATTGAAAGTGCTCTCGCCGGATAATCAAAAAATCAAAACAAAGCCTAGCACAAGCAGTAATAAGGTAACGCGCAAAAGGTAACAAATATAAAAACCTAATATACTTTTAATTAACTCATTTCTGTCACCACGTCAGTCTGCTTTATGGCCTCATGAAGACCAAAATTGTACAATCTAGGTAGAGCTGGAGCATAGTGGGATGCGGTTGACTCCACAGCCTTCCACTTTTCCTCGTATGTTGCTCCAGGTTTCCTCTCGGTCTTTGGACGTCCACTCCGGCACTCTTTGGCAAAATTCCCCATCTTCCCACAGTTAAAACATGCGCCCAAGGTTCGGGTTATAGTTTCCCCAGATGCACCAGAAGAAGGGGCTGGACCTGAAGTCCTAGCCTTCTTATTCCACCAACGGAAACAAGACTTTGAGGAGGTCGGTACCTTGAACTCCGTCTTCTTCGCACTAGAGTCCTTCTTCTCTTGGACTCTCTTCAGATCCTTCTCCAATGATCGGGCTGTATTCACCATGGTTAGGAAACACTGCGTCATTTGCCCCGAGAGTAGTAGCCTTAGGTCATCATGCAAACCCTCATATAACTGGTTGGTCTTATGCTCCTCATCAGCCAAATTAGAGCTAGCATAATGACCCAACCGCATAAACTCATGTAGGTTCTCATCCACGCTACAATCTCCCTGTGTTAGTCTCTGGAACTCATTCTCCAAAGCGATCCTCTGTGTCGAGGGGAGGTATGTTGCTAAGAATAACCTTGAGAACTCCTCCATCAGGACATCCGTGAGTTTCCTTCCAACCACGTGATGTAGCTCCAACCCTTCCCACCACAACCTCGCCTCTCCATCCAACATGAAAGTGGCTATGGTGGTCTTCTTCCATTCCTCCATTTTCATGGTTGTCAAGACTCTGTTCACCCGAGATAGGCAATCTTCAGCCTGGGTTGTAGTTCTAGTTCCCGAAAATAACGGAGGGTTAAAGCTCATTACATGTTTGAGCTGCTTCACTATCGCTCTTCTGTGTATTAACGGCTCTACAACCACTTGTTCCACCCTTCTGGATTATGCTTCTTGAATCGGTTCCTTCTCCACTGCAGGGGCAGGGTGCTGTACTTGTGTTCCTTGCTGGGTATTTATCATTGCAAACACCTCTTTCGCTACAAGTCTTATAGTTTTTGCTGAAGGAGTGCTTGCAAGCATGTCATTAGGTGCACTGCTTGCGTCAGTAAGCGGGTGTTCTGCATGCCCTGTACCACTCCTGGTCACCTATAGTCGTACAACACACCAATATGTGACCAAGCAAAATTGCAAAAAGCAATTATAGGAACACGCAGGTTCCTCAAACATGTGTATTTTCATTCCTAAGTGGACATTCATGGGTTCTTTTCATGTTATAACAATGATCCACATATATATGCTCACAACCCCTTAAAAGAATTCGCCCATGAATTCAAATAAGCAAGACTGAAGCCATAGTCTGATACCAAATTGTAACACCCCATCCATCACATGAGATATAGCAGAAGGTCCGGCCGGGGCCCCACGACATATACCATGGAGACTTCTCTGGCTATTCATGCATAATGAAACATCACCGATCTAGACCAAATTGTCTAGGTAGGCTTCACACACCATGCCTATGTCCGTACTTCGATTCCAGACTCTACATGCAAAACAAGGAGGACTATTCATGTCCACCCAAAGGAATACCTCACACTCAACGCACACTCGCGAGAGCGGATTTCCTATGCAGAAAGGAAGAGGACTTCACATTTCCAAGAAGAGAATCTTTACACTAGAGGTTCGCTTTGGCGCCATGGAAAACTAGCAAGATGAAAAGCACCGTAATGGGCTTGCCTCCACAGATCTGGACTCGGCTCGCAATTTGGGGCTCCGAAGCTCCACCGGCGGCCGGATTGCTCCTTCTCCTTCTTCCTTGCTCTCCCCTTTCTCTAACACCTTAGAAAGAGAAATCCTCAAGAGAAATGATGGTTTAACCCTCAACTCACGGCCTTATAACAACATGGAGATCTCTGGGCCGTTGGATACTATTAGAAGGAAATGAACGGCCATGAAACGGCATGAAAATCATTTTCCTGAGCTGAACACGGATTGTGACATGCTCGTGTCACATGCTGTGTCTAACGTTCTGAACACTATCGTCGAACACAGAACAAGACACGGGCTTTGACACGCCCGTGTACTGCTTTACATGCCCGTATCAGCCTATGACACGCCTGTGTCATAGGGCGTGTACCTCAAGCTACACAAGAAACCATCACATCCCAACCAGGACACGGCCATGGGAAAAGCCCATGACCTAGGCCGTGTACCTCACTCGCCACCACCCTGCCGACACAGAGGAGGAAACGGCCCTGGACATGCCCGTATCTGAGGCCGTGTGCCCGACCTCCAAGAATCGTCGAATGCATTTCATCGACCACACGGAAAATCGTCAAACACATATCATGACAAGGCCATGAACATGTCCGTGTCCCAAGCCGTGTGACCCTTATCAGGCCCTAGATTGGCCTTAAGATGCTACCAGATCATTTCCGAGTTTTGCGGCATTACAGAGATTATTTTCAGCGACAAATCTTCTACTTGATCGTGTGTGTCCAGAGATTTTCAGATCCAGAGATTGCAGATTCTTATTCAACATATTTTGATAATGCAGCAAAGTTCCAAGAAAGAAGAACAGGTAGATTCACTTCAGATCTGAGAATAATCACAATTTGTATTTATTCATTTCATTTTATTCTTGTAGGAGATCTTTCTCCGAGTCGTAGGAGTTGTTATCTCCGAGTTTTTGTAAGAAGTTCTATCTTCCGAGTGTAGATCCAGATTTGGGATTGAGTTGTAGGAACGTTATTCCGAAGTGTAGGATTGTTTTCAATCCGAGATTAGTGGAGTAGCCGAGTCTAGTGCTTTGCTAGATCGGTGAGTGGACAGTGGATGTACCCAAGGTTGGGGAACCACTACAAATCTTTTTGTTCTCTTTGATTGCTTGGTTTGATTTTTTGTGCATAGATCGCCAAATTTTTTATTCCGTAAAAGACGCACAACTCACCTATTGTTGGATCGCTAGTTGGATTTGGGCTGGGTACACTAATTAGGATGTCTGACCCATAATGTATAGCCAGGGTAATGTGTTTTGAGTCCTAGAGTCTAGGCTAAGACTTTAGGTTAAACCATACATGGACCAGCCAGCAAAATACCTTAGATTACTCAAGACTTAGAGAAAATCAAGTTCAGTAAATAAGTTCAACGTTCGTCGAACTCAGCTCAACGATCGTCGATCGTTGATCGACGAACTAATAGTTAATTCTCTGAGTTGAGCTCGATGATATTCGAGCTCAGGTCGACAAAGTTTGGATTTCAACTTCAACACATTCTTTCTAGGATATTTTCTCTGAACTCAGCTCGAAGAAATAGAATCTGTGCTCAACGAACTTGGACCACAGAATTGGCAAGTTATTCAAAGAATGCGGGTCACAGAGCTCAGGTCGACGAACTTGGTTCTCAGGTCGACAAACAAGCTTTCTCTAGTTGACGTACACTATTTCTCTAGTCGACGAACTTGGATCTCAGGTCGACGAAATCAGTTCTATGGTCGACGATTTCTATTGCAGTTCTAGACTTATAATTTTTCCTCATTTTCTGTCCTTATTCCATATTATTTAGCATTAATTTCCTGAGTAATTAATACACATATTCTCTGAATATAGCCGTTATTGGCAGCATTAATTATGGTCTTCATCAGGTTAATTACTTGCTTAATTTATTGGGACAGTTGGGGAAACTCATTAAAGCAAATATTCTCCAGTCGATTTTCATTCTCTAGGCAGTCAATAATTAATGCAGAGAATTCAAAATTCAAAGGAGAATTGAACCAGAGAATATAAAAGATATTTTCTCTTTCAGTTGGCTAGAACAAGACAGAACGCAGAGCACGGAGAATAAATAGAAAAATACAGAAACAGTCTCCGACATTCTCAGTGCAGAAAACACTTTGTTTTCTCCTTGATTTTACTGAAGAAGAAGAAGAACAACAATCACTATCCAGAGTCTTCTTTAACTTCTACTCCAGGAGCTTTGAAGGACAATAATCTCTGAATCAGTTAGAAGTTCCTGGATCTTTTCAAGTCAAGGCTGAAGACCTACACCCTGAGCAAGGCTTCAAGTGATTTCTGGAGAAGCCTTGAGATCAGCAATCCACTTGTCTTCTTAGTTGTTTGAGAAAGAGAAGACACAATCAATCTCTCTCCCCCCTCCTGTATAAATGGTTTATTAACTCCCTTCAAAAGTTTATTTTGGTTTTTGGGCACCTGATCAAATGCTCAAAGTTGGCAGACACCTGATCAAAAAACTACAAGTGGATTTCTACCAGGGTGGTAAAAGAGTGGATCTACCCAGGTTGGGGAATGACTATAAAATTTCTTGTGTTGTCTTGTTGCCCCTTTTATTGTTGTTCTTACTGTGGCTGTGATTGTCTAGTTGTGCTTTGATATATTTCTATACTGTGTTATATTAGATCATTATAGACAGTTTTACCTTTCTGTTAATATTGGTATCAATTATTCATTACACCGATATAAAAATCTTAAAGAGCCAAAAAGTTTGAAATACTCTATTCAGCCCCCCCCCCTAGAGTAAATAATATCTAACCTCTATCTTTCAATTGGTATCAGAGGAGGTTTCTTTGATTGTACAAGCTAATAGTTGAACCAGAAGATCCTTTATTAGATCTGATCATAAGTTTTGATTATTTCACAGCATGGCACATAATAAAGACTATGCAAGCACTAGACCTCCAGTCTGCAGTTTGAATAAATTTGCAATATGGACGGCAAGATTCAAGCTCTATATGAATTTTATTGATGAGGACATATATAATTCTATTATGATAGGTCCTCCTCATTGAACACCTGCTACAACATCTACTTCAACTTCAAATACACATGCTGTTCCACCACCTGAGGTGACAGATGCTCAGAAAAATGCAAAGGCCGTGAATATATTGGCTCAGACTATGTCAGATGACATATTCCAAAAGGTGGCTCAGTGGACATCTGCAAAAGCCACATGGGACTCACTCAACCAGATGGTTTCTAGTTCAGCTGATGAGAGAAAGGACAGGAGATCAACCCTTATCTGTCAGTATGAAAATTTCAAGAAAGATGAAGCTGAGTCTGTTAGTGAAATGTACAACAGTGAGCTGAAGACCTTGGACAAAGACAACTCTCTCACTGAGGTGAATGATAAGATCCTCATGTGCTTTCCAAGCTCATGGGATTCCAGGATATGGCCAATTAAGGAGGCCGGAAGCTTGAATGAGATCTCTACAAAATCTCTTATGGGAAAGCTCAAATCATAAGAGCAATAGATTAAGTCCAGAGAAGCTGCAGAACAGAAGAAACCTACAATAATAAGGAAGGAGCAGAACATAGCTTTTAAAGATGCAGAAAAAACTGATGCTCCATCATCAAATGAAGAACTCCTTAGTCTCTTAGCCAAGAGATTGTACAAAATGGCAAGGAAGGACTTCAGGAGAAAGTCATCCAGGCATGATAACAAACCTAGGTATGACAAAACACCCACTAAAGAAATTTTTTGTTTTGGGTGCAGGAAGACAGGGCATTTTATCTCAGAGTGTCCTGAGAATCAAAATAAGGAAAGAAGGAGAGAGAAGGACTCCAAAAAATAGCATTACTGCAAGCCTTCCTCCAGCAAGCACAAGAGAAAAGAGAAGGGCTTTGCTGCTGAAACTTGGAGTGACACTAAAGAAGAATCTTCATCATCTAGCACCATTGAAGAGGAAGAAGAAGCTAAGGCAAGGGAAGTTTGCCGTATTGCTATCAATGCTTCTTGCAGCCCATCTGATGCTGAGGAACAAATGGAAGAATTAGGTAATGAAGAATCTGAATCAGAGGCAGATCAAGTATTATCATCCTTTGACTACAGTTCTGATAACTTTAAAACTGAATTTAAATCCATGTGTATTGATTTAATAAACTCTGAAAAAGAAATTAAAACACTTAGTGATAAATTAACTAATCATGAAAATATTGTCTCTGAAAATATTAAAATAAAGGATGAACTAACTTTAGCTCAAGAACAAATAATATCATTAAAATATGAATTAGCTGAGGCTAGAAAACTTAAAGAATCCCTAAATGGGAGAAGCATCAAGTTGATTGACATCACGAGCACAGTTAATGCTACGTTAAATGGCAGGCTGGGCTTAGGTGCTTCATCAAACCAACCCACACTAATCCAGAAGAATATATTAACAACTCCAATTAAGTTTGTTTCCGAAAAAGGAAAAGAGAAAATAGATAATGATAAAAATGTTAAACAAACTGAATTAAAACAAATGAATAAGAAAAATAAAAAGAATAAGAAAAATCCAAATTACAATAATGTTCAATAGATTTTGTCAAACTCCGATTGACAAAATGTGTACAGTTCGTCGAACTCCAGTCGACGAACTCCGAACGCAGATTTCTATTATAATAATTCGTTGAACTACGATCGACGAAACCAGTATGGTTCGTCGTGTAGAGATCGATGAAACAGTATAGTTCGTCGATCAGAGATCGACGATTTGGGGCCCAGAGAATGAGTACTTTCATTCTCTGAGTGGAGTTCGACGAACTCATCCCCATTTGTCGAACTCAGATCGACGAACTCACTTGAATTCATCGAACGCAGTTCATTTTAAGGTTCCTTCCGATAGTGCAGGGATTGGATTTCAATCCCGTTGGAGAAGTGACCGAGTCGTCCCTTATTGGGAGATAGGTCGAAGGGGGAAAGTGGATGTACCCAAGTCGGGGAACCACTATAAATAGCTTGTGTACTCTGTTGTGCTATGTTGTTTTATTTTCGTGTGCAGGTACAATTTAAATTCCGCAAAAGCGCTGCACGTCACCTATTCCCTGTAACATCCCATGTTACTTCTGGACCCCTCAACTTAGATTGGGTTAGGCATGGGGTGAGATTTAAGGAGATCAACTAGGTTTGACCCTAGGTAGTGGGTGGTAGCCATGTGGGGCCCACTATAAGACCTTAGTCAAACTAGGTCAAACTAGCCTAATTAGGGACCCTAGCCACACCATGACCCCACCACATTGCCCTAACCCTAAAAACAATCTAAGTGGACCCTAGGGTATGTCACTGGGTCAACATTTTGACCCCAATTGACCAAAGTCAACCTTGGGCTTAATTTGGTCAAACCCACACTTATAGGCCAAATTAACCTAAGTAGGGCACCCCCTTGACCCAAACCAAGTTGGGTTGTGCCACTAGACCCATTTCCACCATGTGGGGCCAGTCCACCCACCATAGTTGACCAGTCAACCCCAAAAATCAAATTGGTCAACAATTTGACCTAAGGAATGAAATGAAGGCCAAGTCATTTCCCCTTGGACCAAGCCCACCAAAATTGGCCCATAGTCAGCCCAAGTGAACAAGACCAACCCTACCCCTCTAAATCAGGAGAGAGAATGCATGCAAGGGGGTAAATTTGGAAATTTTAGGAGAAGAGGAGAGAGAAAGAGGAATGAAGGAAATGGTGGCCACATGGCCACCCCATCAGCTGACTTAGGCTGCCCAAAACCAAGTGGCTGACCTCCCCTCTTCATTTCCAGCAGAATTCCAGAGCTGAGAGCCACATGGCAGCTGGGTGAAGTCTCCAAAGCCCAAAACCGAGCTAGCATTGGAGATATCTCCACTTATAGCCCACCTCAGTCCAAACAGAGCTCACCATCAGCTTCAGAAGGCCGAGAGGAGTGGAATTCGACTACTTACACATGGAGAACGGTGGAGAATGCAACTTTCGGGGAGGAGCTCGCCGGCGCACCACCACCACGGCAAACCGCCGCCTGACCCGCAGCCAAGCCCCGATTATGGTGCGTTTCACTTCACCTCTACCCGCACTAGCTTCTTAGATCAAATAGGCGAGAGATCGGGCTCAATTGAGCCCGATGCCATGTGAGAAAATCTAGAAAATTCTAAGTTTCTGAAACCGCTCGGGATCGCCGTCGCCGCCGTCTCCCGCCGCCCCATCGCCGGGAAATGATAGCCACCACCACCGTGAAGGTGATGGCACCATTGGCCGGAGGTGGCGACGCCTCAGCTGGCCGGAAACCGCCGGCAAAATCGCTCCAGGTCGGCTCAATCTCAGCCGTTGGCTGGAGGTAGACGATAACCCGATCCCGTCGATTCTTGCTTTAAGATTCGTGCGCCGCTTATTAATATAAATCAGATTAATATTTGAATAGTGACATTTTCTGTCACACTTAATCAGTACTGTTGCATGTTAAATTTAGGCCTCTTAGAGGCATTTCCAGAGCTTAGGCCCTTAATGAAAATTGTAGCCTAGAGTCTTACCTTTAAAATGCCACCCTAAACATACATTTTGGTGTAGTGTACAGCCCTGTAGGACCTTTCTCCTAGGACTGGTCCTAGACTAGGTCAAAAATTATATTGGATGCCCTAGTCTCAATATTAGTCACCATGATCCCAAATTTTGGGCACATGCATTATTAGGGCTTACTTACCTCCTGCCAAAATTTAGGAATTTGTAGAAAACATTTTCCTATAGGTTTTGGTAAAATATCAAAATTTAAATTAATGGCATATATGGAGTTCTACTCCTCCCCATGGCCCCAAATTTTGGTGGTGGGTCAGTGGGGTCACCCTTGGTGCATGATAAAATTTTCAGCACCTTGGGATCACTGCATGTGGGAGAATCCACTTGCATGTGATAGCCTATGTTAAGGCTTGGTGTGCAAATAGTAAAAATGTAATTTGGTGAATTTAGCCCAATGGTTGCATGCAAGGATTATGAAATTATTTATAGTGGCTCATTAGGGTAAATGGCACTCTTCAAATTAATATTGTAATTTTTGGAATCAAAATTCCATTTATTGGAATTTACTTTATAAATAGCTATTTTGGAATTAAAAATTGGAAAATAGGATTTATTCAAGAACAAATCCAAACAACATTACCAAGGCATAGATTACATCACACTTGACCTAGGAAAATTATGATTTCTCTGTTTTGAAGAACCTTGGAGTAGATACCCTAAATTTCCCATTTTACCCTTATCATGATAATTCTTGAAATGATATATATATACCTCTGAAAAATTTGGGATTTATTCTACTGTCATAAAATATTGTTATTAGTTTATCATGAATTTCTCAGAATTTATTGGATACATTACTTGTGTTAAACTAGTACAAAGGCATTTTGGTAAATACCTTAAAATGGAACCCCATAGGCCATCTTACATTCAATTTTGATGAATCTCTGCCAATAGCCATAATATAGTGTCTTAAAGGCTCTGTAAATTTTCTGGAATTTTTGAATATGTAATGCTTATACTTCATGTGTAAAATGGAATTTATGTGGGATTGTTATTAAATAGAAAATGACAATAAATAATTTAAGGAAAATTATGAAATTTTGAAGGCAGCAATATTTGGTCAATATACATCTCAGGAAAAATTCCCTAAGTCAGTGGATGCTTAATTAAATCACTTCATGTGTAAAGTGGCCGAGCATTTAAATTAAGAGAATTAATTAAATGACCATTTGGCCAGGAAAAATTATGAGAATCCTTAGGGTAGTTCCCTTAGTCCATAATACCTTAGGATAAATATTTAGAGGCAAGATGCCTTAAGTTTTGGAAGATCACATTTCTAGGGTAAACATAGGTCATGGTCTGCATATAACACAAATAGGTCTTGTCTTAGGGGAATTACCAGGGGACTGATTATCGGCAGAAATAAGAGAGAGTTCAACATATGTAACCCTGGTGGGTAGAGTTTTTCTTAGTGAGGGATCAAAAGTGCAAGTCTTAACTAGCAACTGGAGTGGGGATCGGCGGAAGACCGTCGGTTTTCCCGGTAATACTTTAAGCCACTAGGGTTGTACTAAAACAATAAGGAGAGCTGGGGTGATACATGGGTAGTCATCAACTAAAATAAATATCCTTGCGAAAGGGAACGTTGGGCGTAATCCCAACATAGTTCCTAGTGCCCTTTGAGAGCCCTTCACAGGGAATACCGGGGGCAGTCCTGGGATTAACCTTAAATCTCTAAGTATAATAAACCGTAGGCAAGAGTAGTTTAATAGGTTAGGACATTGTTGTACCTTCTCGCCCGTGTGGGGGCTGGAGAGATTCGTGATATATGCTCACCCGTTTTGGGGTTTGAGGGAGTTAGTATAAAGGCACTGATGTGCGTTCTCACCCGGGTTTGGGTTTGAGGGATTCAGGACGGGTTTTGGTCCTGCGAGCGGAAGGCTCGGTATGAATTACTTGCATGTGCATAAATATCGTGGCGGGGCATGCAGTACTGGCCGTTCGTCACACCGATGGCAGTACGGTGCACCAGGCGGTTGTGGGAGTTAGAGGGGCCAGTGGGTTGTTTTACACTGCGGTCTGGAGGACGACCCCCGATAACACACATCCGACCCAACAAGACTGACGGGTTTGTCAGCAAAGTACGTACGCGAGACTCTAGAGTGCACCTTGGACGTGTACAGAGGCGTATGAGAGGGGTCTAAGGCTTGGTAGTGTGCATACCGGTCTAGAAGCGGAGACGCCCGCTCCGCTGCTGCCGTAGCCACAGCGGTGGTACCCGAGAGTGATGCTAGCTCTCAAAAAGTGGGAACTAAAGGTCTGTGATCACAGAGTCGTTGTGTGTGAGTTGCACTTGCCTGCGCATAAAATTGCATCATATCATTCATTCATATTAGGTCATACGCTTCATAGATCCTTACCATATAAATTAGTATGGGCTCTTTTATATGATAAGTTAAATTTCCCGGAAATCCTAACTTATATATTTGTATGGTCACTTATATAAGTTAGGGTACGTTTGTGATGATAGCTTAGTGGTAGCTTAGTTTATTTACTTGTTTACACTGCTGTTTCTTTACTCTCCTTTACTGCACCGTACTTACTTACTTACTACTTGTACTGTACTTAGCATTGCTAGTGTAGAATTTCATTACTTAGTACCACTTTAGATAGATATTGTCACCTGCTTCCATTTTGCTACCCCTTGTTGTCCTCCGCTTCGTCCTCCCGCTCGGTGCCTAGGAGCTGCGGGGCGAGGTGCGGAGGAAACGACTTAGTCTTTTTGACTAATGGTCGGTGACCAACTATTTTTAGGAGCCCGTGGAGATGGAGCACCAGCACGTCGAGGAGGCAGGACATGAGGAGCAGATACCGCTTCAGCAGGCTACCACTACTACTGTGCGTCCTCAGGTGGGACGAGACTTGATGTTCTAGTTTAGCTTCCGCATTTACTATTTTGTGAGAGAGAGAGAGATTTGATGTACTGGGCATAAGCCCTTTTTACTCTTTCTTCTGTACTATGCTGTGGACTGTTGTACTATTCATCTCTTTTTCATGATTATACAGTGGCTTGTGGACTGGTATTTTTACATATACAGTTTTACTTCTTATTTCTCATTTTGGCCTACAGGTTTATGATCGTACTAGCCGGCAGAATCGGCGTGTTGCGGTGTCGACTAACCCGTGAGTTAGTGCCACCGTAAGACGGCGGTTCTGGGCATAAGATCCGGTAGCCCTCCTTGGTAAGGGGGAGGGGGGTCTTACAAACTGGTATCACTTGAATAACGATCATATGAGAAAGAAGTCCACAACATGGGACCACCCCCGCCCGAGCATTAGTTTGCGGACAAACTATGCAGCGGAAGCAGTGGTGTGCCCATGTGTAAAGTCACATAAATGGTCCACGAAGTACAATGTGTTAGGCCGGTTTTGATTTTTAACCTTACCTTTATGCAACCTCCACAGGTCGCAGCGCCGCAAAATGTGGCTCCTCCCCCTCCAGCTGCCACTCCATTCCTACATACGGAGATGGGGCAGACCCTGACGGCGATTTTGGATGCCTTTAGAGCCCAGCAAGTCCCGGCTCCACAGCCAAATCCGGGGTCGAGCTGGCTGAGTGCATTCAAGAGCCTGTCCCCACCGACGTACCGTGGGACAGAGGATGCGGTGAAGACGGAAGAATGGCTGGAGGCCATACACGAGATCTTAGCGGGCATCAGCTGCCCAGTCGGCCAGGCAGTACCTCTAGCCACCTCCGTGCTAGAGGCCCACGCGAAGAGATGGTGGAAGTCAGTCCGGGAGACTACCTATGCGGACTTTGAGCTGTCAGAGATTTCTTGGGATGAGTTTGGCGATGTGTTCCTGGAGCACTTCGTCTCTGCTACGGACAGGGATGCTTTGGAGGAGAGGTTTTTGAACCTCAAGCAGGGGACTAGATCAGTGATAGAGTACCAGAGAGAGTTCTCCCACTTGGCCAGGTTCGCGGGGATTCAGGACACCGACGATAGGAGGTATGCGAAGAGGTTCTACCGGGGCCTCAGGGATGATTTGAGGCAGGCTTTGCTATTCATTTCTCATGGCACATCCAGGCAGATCATCGAGATGGCGAAGAAGCTGGAGGCTGACCAGCTGATGGTGCGAGCCGGAGGGAAGGGACCATTTGATGGATCGACATCAGGTGAGAGCAGTAGGGGCTCTCAGAGAGGCAGGACCATCGGATACAGGAGGGGTGGGGGACGTCGTCGTCCCAACTTCAGGCAGGAGCAGGGGCCTCCTCCAGCTTTGGCTCCCCCACCTCTACAGATGCATGATCCAAGGAGACAGGATGACCGAGGCCATCGACAAGTGGTTTGTTACGGATGCCGCCAGCCTGGGCACATCAGGTCGGAGTGCCCGCACCGATTCCATCCCCCTCCTCCTCCTCCACCTCCAGTGGCCCCAGTACAGCAGGGCCGAGGACGAGGCCGAGGACGAGGCCGAGGCCGGGGATATCATGGCAGGAGGCGCGAGCAGGAGCTGATATACGCCTTGGATCTCACAGAGCCGAGGAATCCTGAGGAGGTCATTACAGGTACTTAAAGTTAATTTTGAGTTTTCTTAAATTTTCAATGATATATATATATAGTACCTGGAACCTTAGGGTAACAATTAACCTTCACGTAAAAAAACCTCAGGCATAGTCATGATCAGCGGCAAGCCTGCCCATACTCTTTTCGACACGGGTGCGTCACACTCGTTCGTATCCGAGGCCTTCATCGACGGACTCGAAGGCGTGGAGAGGTTCCCTGGACTAGAGATGAGGGTACGCCTACCCGATGGGTCGGAGCTGCGGACTACTGCACATTGCGACATGGAGGCCGAGATTGGCGGCAAGGCTTTTGAGGCGCCGGCGACTATTCTGAAGCTGCAGGACTTTGACTTGATCTTGGGCATGGCCTGGTTGCACCGGAACCATGCCCAGATAGATTGTCCGTCCAGGAGGATCACGCTGAGACATGGCGACTCTCATGTTATCGTTGAAGGTATCCAGCCTGTCTGCCACCTACTATTATCTTCTATACAGGCTGTGAAGGCCCATGAGCAGGGTGAAGAAGTCTATATTGTCTGCTTCGAGATGGTGGGGACAGAGGCGACTATCTCAGATATTCCGGTGGTTCGGGATTTCTCCGACGTATTCCCGGAGAAATTGCCCGGGCTACCGCCTGCTAGAGACTTGGATTTCAGGATTCAGCTAGTGCCGGGAGCGAAGCCGGTGTCCCGAGCACCCTACAGGATGGCTCCTAGAGAGTTAGCAGAGTTCAGAACTCAACTGCAGGAGCTAGTCGAGTCAGGATTTGTACGGCCTAGTTCATCGCCATGGGGAGCGCCAGTTCTATTTGTGAAGAAGAAGGACGGATCACTGCGATTATGTATAGATTACCGGGAGCTGAACCGGTTGACGGTCCGCAACACCTATCCTCTGCCTCGGATAGATGAGTTATTTGACCAGCTACAGGGAGCATTCTGGTTCTCCAAGTTAGATCTGCGATCCGGCTACTATCAGCTCCGTATCAGGGAAGAAGACATACCGAAGACGGCTTTCAGTTCGCGCTATGGGCTATACGAATTCACGGTGATGCCTTTTGGGCTCACGAATGCTCCTGCTGCATTCATGAGTCTGATGAACCGTGTCTTCGAGCCTTTCTTGGATCGCTTCGTGATAGTATTCATCGACGACATCCTTATATATTCTCGGACTCAGGAGGAGCATACGGAGCACTTGGCACAGGTCCTGCAGAGGTTGAGGGAGACACAGATGTACGCAAAATTTTCGAAGTGCCAGTTCTGGTTGCAGGAGGTGGCATTCCTGGGGCACACGATCAGCGGGGCTGGGTTAGCAGTGGACCCAGCCAAGATAGAGACGGTGAGGGATTGGCCACGGCCGAAGACCGCATCTGACATCCGCAGTTTCTTGGGACTAGCAGGCTATTACCGCAAGTTCGTGGAGGGGTTCTCAAGGATAGCACTCCCCCTCACGTCCTTGACGAAGAAGGATGCTGATTTTGTTTGGTCAGAGCGGTGTGAGACGGCTTTTCAGGAGCTGAAGGACCGGCTCATCTCATCCCCTATTCTTGCGCTTCCATCCGGGAGCGAAGGATTCCAGATTTACACGGACGCCTCTTATCAGGGGATGGGTGCAGTCTTGATGCAGCATGGACACGTTATCGCTTATGCTTCGAGACAGTTGAAGAAGCATGAGCATAACTATCCAGTACATGATCTAGAGCTCGGGGCTGTGGTTTTCGCCCTGAAGATATGGAGGCATTACTTATATGGGATTCATTGTGACATCTTCTCAGATCACAAGAATCTCAAGTATATCGATACTCAGAAGGACCTAAACCTGAGACAGAGGAGGTGGCTGGAGTTTCTCTGTGATTATGATTACAAGATCCACTATCATCCGGGAAAAGCGAACACGGTTGCGGATGCTTTGAGCAGGAGGGCCGACACTTCTGGACCGGAGCCCCGATTGATGTCCATAGAGCTGCTTCAGATGATGGAGGACATGCACATTACCGTGGTGTCCGAGACCGAGCCAGTGGTATATAGAGAGTATTTGAGCTCAGTGATCAGCTGCGATGATATACAGGAGCGCATCCGAGCACATCAGAGGCTGGATGCTGCGTTACAGCCGATTTTCAGTGCCCTAGAGAGGGGCAAGGTCGAGGACTACACACTACAGGATGATCTTCTTCGGTTCCGGGGGCGCATCTACATACCAGCAGGGGGCAGTATTCGAGATGACATACTCCGAGAGGCACATTGCTCGAGATATTCAGTGCACCCCGGCATCACCAAGATGTGGGCAGATTTGCGGAGATCTATGTATTGGCCCGGGATGAAGAGGGAGATCACGGATTTTGTGACCCATTGCGAGACCTGCCAGCGTGTGAAGGCGGAATGCAAGAGCCCGGGGGGTTTATTACAGCCACTGCCAGTTCCAGAGTGGAAGTTCGAGGACATTGCTATGGACTTTGTACACGGATTGCCTCGCTCCCACTCCGGACATGATTCTATATGGGTTATAGTGGACAGATTGACCAAAGTCACGCGGTTTATTCCAGTTCGGAAGGATGCCCCAGTTGCAGTTCTGGTGAGACTATTTGTGGAGCAGTACATCAGATATCATGGTATCCCCAGGACTATTGTTTCGGACCGTGATGGTCGGTTCACTTCGAGCGAGTGGAGGGCCGTGCATGCTCACTTGGGATCTCGGCTTACCTTTAGCACCGCCTTCCACCCGCAGACCGACGGACAGACCGAGCGGACCATCCGGACCATGGAGGACCTGCTCAGATTATGCATATTGGATACGGGGAGGCCTTGGGAGAGGCTGCTACCATTGATCGAGTTCTCGTATAATAACAGCCACCAGGCTAGCATCAGGATGGCTCCGTACGAGGCGCTTTATGGGAGGAGATGCCGGACACCGCTGTCATGGGTACAGGATGTGGATACCAGGGCTCTGGGATCTGATTATATAGAGGACACTGAGGCTCAGATTCGATTGATCAGGGATCGGCTACTGGAGGCCCAGAGCAGGCAGGCAAAGTATTATGATGCTCGGCACCGGAAGGTGGAGTTCCAGGTTGGAGACAGGGTATTCTTGAAGATACGTCCAGTACACGGTGTTTCTCGGGTGCGGAGGCACAAGAAGCTCAGTCCACGATACATGGGGCCATACCTGATCCTGGAGCGGATCGGCCCCTTGGCTTACCGACTGCAGCTGCCACCGGAGTTGGGTGCATTACATGACGTCTTCCATGTCTCTTCCTTGCGAAGGGCTCTCCTTCGGCCGGAGCAGCACATTACTACTACAGCCGGACCAGTAGAGCCTGACAGATCAGTGAGATTGGAGCCGATCCGGATTGACGATACAGCCATCCGAGTGTTGCGGAAGAAGAAGGTCCCTCTTGTGAAGGTGCTGTGGTCCAACCATGGACGGGAGGAGCACACTTGGGAGCCGAGGGATCTGATGCTGGAGCAACACCCGGAGCTATTCGCATCAGGTACATTTAAGTTATGCCTTTAAATTTCTTGATGATTCTTGCAAATAAAACCCCGTAGACCCGAACTTAAATTTCGGGGACGAAATTATTTTCTTGTTTATTGGAATTTGTAACATCCCATGTTACTTCTGGACCCCTCAACTTAGATTGGGTTAGGCATGGGGTGAGATTTAAGGAGATCAACTAGGTTTGACCCTAGGTAGTGGGTGGTAGCCATGTGGGGCCCACTATAAGACCTTAGTCAAACTAGGTCAAACTAGCCTAATTAGGGACCCTAGCCACACCATGACCCCACCACATTGCCCTAACCCTAAAAACAATCTAAGTGGACCCTAGGGTATGTCACTGGGTCAACATTTTGACCCCAATTGACCAAAGTCAACCTTGAGCTTAATTTGGTCAAACCCACACTTATAGGCCAAATTAACCTAAGTGGGGCACCCCCTTGACCCAAACCAAGTTGGGTTGTGCCACTAGACCCATTTCCACCATGTGGGGCCAGTCCACCCACCATAGTTGACCAGTCAACCCCAAAAATCAAATTGGTCAACAATTTGACCTAAGGAATGAAATGAAGGCCAAGTCATTTCCCCTTGGACCAAGCCCACCAAAATTGGCCCATAGTCAGCCCAAGTGAACAAGACCAACCCTACCCCTCTAAATCAGGAGAGAGAATGCATGCAAGGGGGTAAATTTGGAAATTTTAGGAGAAGAGGAGAGAGAAAGAGGAATGAAGGAAATGGTGGCCACATGGCCACCCCATCAGCTGACTTAGGCTGCCCAAAACCAAGTGGCTGACCTCCCCTCTTCATTTCCAGCAGAATTCCAGAGCTGAGAGCCACATGGCAGCTGGGTGAAGTCTCCAAAGCCCAAAACCGAGCTAGCATTGGAGATATCTCCACTTATAGCCACCTCAGTCCAAACAGAGCTCACCATCAGCTTCAGAAGGCCGAGAGGAGTGGAATTCGACTACTTACACATGGAGAACGGTGGAGAATGCAACTTTCGGGGAGGAGCTCGTCGGCGCACCACCACCACGGCAAACCGCCGCCTGACCCGCAGCCAAGCCCCGATTATGGTGCGTTTCACTTCACCTCTACCCCGCACTAGCTTCTTAGATCAAATAGGCGAGAGATCGGGCTCAATTGAGCCCGATGCCATGTGAGAAAATCTAGAAAATTCTAAGTTTCTGAAACCGCTCGGGATCGCCGTCGCCGCCGTCTCCCGCCGCCCCATCGCCGGGAAATGATAGCCACCACCACCGTGAAGGTGATGGCACCATTGGCCGGAGGTGGCGACGCCTCAGCTGGCCGGAAACCGCCGGCAAAATCGCTCCAGGTCGGCTCAATCTCAGCCGTTGGCTGGAGTTAGACGATAACCCGATCCCGTCGATTCTTGCTTTAAGATTCGTGCGCCGCTTATTAATATAAATCAGATTAATATTTGAATAGTGACATTTTCTGTCACACTTAATCAGTACTGTTGCATGTTAAATTTAGGCCTCTTAGAGGCATTTCCAGAGCTTAGGCCCTTAATGAAAATTGTAGCCTAGAGTCTTACCATTAAAATGCCACCCTAAACATACATTTTGGTGTAGTGTACAACCCTGTAGGACCTTTCTCCTAGGACTGGTCCTAGACTAGGTCAAAAATTATATTGGATGCCCTAGTCTCAATATTAGTCACCATGATCCCAAATTTTGGGCACATGCATTATTAGGGCTTACGTACCTCCTGCCAAAATTTAGGAATTTTTAGAAAGTATTTTCCTATAGTTTTTGGTAAAATATCAAAATTTAAATTAATGGCATATATGGAGTTCTACTCCTCCCCATGGCCCCAAATTTTGGGGGTGGGTCAGTGGGGTCACCCTTGGTGCATGATAAAATTTTCAGCACCTTGGGATCAGTGCATGTGTGAGAATCCACTTGCATGTGATAGCCTATGTTAAGGCTTGGTGTGCAAATAGTAAACATGTAATTTGGTGAATTTAGCCCAATGGTTGCATGCAAGGATTATGAAATTATTTATAGTGGCTCATTAGGGTAAATGGCACTCTTCAAATTAATATTGTAATTTTTGGAATCAAAATTCCATTTATTGGAATTTACTTTATAAATAGCTATTTTGGAATTAAAAATTGGAAAATAGGATTTATTCAAGAACAAATCCAAACAACATTACCAAGGCATAGATTACATCACACTTGACCTAGGAAAATTATGATTTCTCTGTTTTGAAGAACCTTGGAGTAGATACCCTAAATTTCTCATTTTACCCTTATCATGATAATTCTTGAAATGATATATATATACCTCTGAAAAATTTGGGATTTATTCTACTGTCATAAAATATTGTTATTAGTTTATCATGAATTTCTCAGAATTTATTGGATACATTACTTGTGTTAAACTAGTACAATGGCATTTTGGTAAATACCTTAAAATGGAACCCCATAGGCCATCTTACATTCAATTTTGATGAATCTCTGCCAATAGCCATAATTTAGTGTCTTAAAGGCTCTGTAAATTTTCTGGAATTTTTGAATATGTAATGCTTATACTTCATGTGTAAAATGGAATTTATGTGGGATTGTTATTAAATAGAAAATGACAATAAATAATTTAAGGAAAATTATGAAATTTTGAAGGCAGCAATATTTGGTCAATGTACATCTCAGGAAAAATTCCCTAAGTCAGTGGATGCTTAATTAAATCACTTCATGTGTAAAGTGGCCGAGCATTTAAATTAAGAGAATTAATTAAATGACCATTTGGCCAGGAAAAATTATGAGAATCCTTAGGGTAGTTCCCTTAGTCCATAATACCTTAGGATAAATATTTAGAGGCAAGATGCCTTAAGTTTTGGAAGATCACATTTCTAGGGTAAACATAGGTCATGGTCTGCATATAACACAAATAGGTCTTGTCTTAGGGGAATTACCAGGGGACTGATTATCGGCAGAAATAAGAGAGAGTTCAACATATGTAACCCTGGTGGGTAGAGTTTTTCTTAGTGAGGGATCAAAAGTGCAAGTCTTAACTAGCAACTGGAGTGGGGATCGGCGGAAGACCGTCGGTTTTCCCGGTAATACTTTAAGCCACTAGGGTTGTACTAAAACAATAAGGAGAGCTGGGGTGATACATGGGTAGTCATCAACTAAAATAAATATCCTTGCGAAAGGGAACGTTGGGCGTAATCCCAACATAGTTCCTAGTGCCCTTTGAGAGCCCTTCACAGGGAATACCGGGGGCAGTCCTGGGATTAACCTTAAATCTCTAAGTATAATAAACCGTAGGCAAGAGTAGTTTAATAGGTTAGGACATTGTTGTACCTTCTCGCCCGTGTGGGGGCTGGAGAGATTCGTGATATATGCTCACCCGTTTTGGGGTTTGAGGGAGTTAGTATAAAGGCACTGATGTGCGTTCTCACCCGGGTTTGGGTTTGAGGGATTCAGGACGGGTTTTGGTCCTGCGAGCGGAAGGCTCGGTATGAATTACTTGCATGTGCATAAATATCGTGGCGGGGCATGCAGTACTGGCCGTTCGTCACACCGATGGCAGTACGGTGCACCAGGCGGTTGTGGGAGTTAGAGGGGCCAGTGGGTTGTTTTACACTGCGGTCTGGAGGACGACCCCCGATAACACACATCCGACCCAACAAGACTGACGGGTTTGTCAGCAAAGTACGTACGCGAGACTTTAGAGTGCACCTTGGACGTGTACAGAGGCGTATGAGAGGGGTCTAAGGCTTGGTAGTGTGCATACCGGTCTAGAAGCGGAGACGCCCGCTCCGCTGCTGCCGTAGCCACAGCGGTGGTACCCGAGAGTGATGCTAGCTCTCAAAAAGTGGGAACTAAAGGTCTGTGATCACAGAGTCGTTGTGTGTGAGTTGCACTTGCCTGCGCATAAAATTGCATCATATCATTCATTCATATTAGGTCATACGCTTCATAGATCCTTATCATATAAATTAGTATGGGCTCTTTTATATGATAAGTTAAATTTCCCGGAAATCCTAACTTATATATTTGTATGGGCACTTATATAAGTTAGGGTACGTTTGTGATGATAGCTTAGTGGTAGCTTAGTTTATTTACTTGTTTATACTGCTGTTTCTTTACTCTCCTTTACTGCACCGTACTTACTTACTTACTACTTGTACTGTACTTAGCATTGCTAGTGTAGAATTTCATTACTTAGTACCACTTTAGATAGATATTGTCACCTGCTTCCATTTTGCTACCCCTTGTTGTCCTCCGCTTCGTCCTCCCGCTCGGTGCCTAGGAGCTGCGGGGCGAGGTGCGGAGGAAACGACTTAGTCTTTTTGACTAATGGTCGGTGACCAACTATTTTTAGGAGCCCGTGGAGATGAAGCACCAGCACGTCGAGGAGGCAGGACATGAGGAGCAGATACCGCTTCAGCAGGCTACCACTACTACTGTGCGTCCTCAGGTGGGACGAGACTTGATGTTCTAGTTTAGCTTCCGCATTTACTATTTTGTGAGAGAGAGAGAGAGAGATTTGATGTACTGGGCATAAGCCCTTTTTACTCTTTCTTCTGTACTATGCTGTGGACTGTTGTACTATTCATCTCTTTTTCATGATTATACAGTGGCTTGTGGACTGGTATTTTTACATATACAGTTTTACTTCTTATTTCTCATTTTGGCCTACAGGTTTATGATCGTACTAGCCGGCAGAATCGGCGTGTTGCGGTGTCGACTAACCCGTGAGTTAGTGCCACCATAAGACGGCGGTTCAGGGCATAAGATCCGGTAGCCCTCCTTGGTAAGGGGGAGGGGGGTCTTACATTCCCCCCCATAGGTGAACATAGTTGACACTAGGTGGACTTTCAAGCTGCATAGGCAAGAAATATTCTTATGGTCTCTAACCTTGCAACAGGGGCAAAGGTTTGGTCATAGTCAATTCATTTCTCTTTCCTGTAGCCCTGAGCAACAAGCCTAGCCTTGTTTCTCACAATGTTTCCTTGATCATCCAACTTGTTTATGTAGACCCATTTGGTTCCAATAACTGGATAGTTATGAGTTCTTGGAACTAAATCCCAAACCCTACATCTCTTAAACTGATTTAGTTCCTCTTGCATTGCAATGATCCAGTGAGGATCTTGCTCAGCTTCATGGATGGAGAGAGGTTCAATCTGAGAGAGAAAACAGGAATGCATCAAGTCTTGGTTGAGTTGATGCCTTGTCTGTACACCTGCTGAAATATCTCCAATTACTTGAGATCTGGGGTGATCTCTAAGTGTGACAAAATTAGTGAGTGGAGTTTGTTCAGCAACAACTTCTATAATTAATTCCTCTTGAGGAATGTTATTAGCTGTTGAGGGAAGTTCAGCCACTTCCGCTTGATTTTCTTCTTCACTGTCTTCAGCAACCTGTGGATACGGATGGGTTGACACCTTTTGGGTAAGGTTTAGTCCATCCATAGACTCACACAATTGTGGAACCTGCAAACAGCTTTTGGTAGAAATCTCTTTCTTCTTATAAGACATGTTAGCTTCATCAAAAGATACATGGACTGACTCTTTAATTTTAAGAGAGGATTTATTAAAAACTCTATAGGCCTTGCTTACTTGGGAGTATCCTAAAAAAAATCCCATCTTCAGCCTTAGCCTCAAACTTTGTAATGTATCTTTTATTGTTTGTGTGAATATAACATATACAACCAAAAATTTTAAAATATGTGATTTTAGGTTTCTTTCCTTTAAGCAATTCATAGGGGGTCTTATTTTTCAGCTTATGTATGAGGCTTCTATTCAGGACATAATTAGCAGTGTTTACAAGCATCTGCCCAAAAGGATAGAAGCATGTAAGCATCTTCCAATAATGTACCTGCAGCTTCAATGAGTGTCCTATTTTTCCTTTCAGCTACCCCATTTTGTTGGGGAGTTCTAGGGGCTGAGAAGCACTGCCTGATACCTTCCTTCTCACAGAACTCATGCATAATAAGAGACTCAAACTTTGTGCCATGAACACTTCTGATCAATGCAACATGAGTAGAGAACTCAATCTGTATGGTCCTGAGAAAATCTGTAAGAACCTTGAATGTATCTGAGTTAGTTCTCAGAAAGGCCACCCAACAGAATCTGGAGAAGTCAACAATATTATTAAAGTGTAAGACTTCCCTCCTAGGCTTTGTACTGCAATGAGTCCAAATAGGTCCACATGAAGCAAACACAAAATCCTAGGTGAATCACTCTTATTAATAGATTTGAACCTAGTTTTAGTTTGCTTGCCTAATTGACAAGCCCTGCATAGGTTTTCCTTCTTGTACGGACCAGAAGGTAAGCCTCTAACAAGATTGTCTTTAGATTACCTAGCTATATTTTTAAGGTTTACATGACCTAATCTTTTATGCCACAACTCATTTTGGTTACTAGTGATATTGAGTAAACAAACATCAATTTTGGCAGAAATAAAATCTAATAGATATATTTTACCTTGTCTAGTTACAATTAAAACAATTTTGTTTTCATTATTAACAATAAAACATGAGGTAGAGTTAAAGTGTACCTAATAACCTTCATCACATAATTGGCTTATGGATATTAGGTTATGTTTGAGTCCTCTTATATATGTTACTCTCTTGAAGGTAACTGTTCCAATCTTTACTGCTCCATATCCTTCAGACTTTCCACTATTTGAATCACCAAAGATCACCTTTGGTCCTAGCTTGGACTTATAATTAGATAGATTGTCCTTGCTGCCTGTCATATGTTTGGAGCAACCACTGTCCAAGTACCAGGTCTCACTCACCCTTGGATAGCTCTTTACTTGTAATGAAAAACAAAAATTAATTGTTCTTGACGCAGGTTACCTTGGGTCCTTTATTTTGTTGAAATGAAAAGCTGGATATAACTGTCAAAGTAGGTTGAGATTTATAACCTAAGGGGTGATATCTCCTAGGTGGAATAACCCAATCAACTACTGGAGTGAATGGTTTATTAGCTGGCTTAGAATTTCTGTAAGAGAAATGATTAATGTTTGGTCGTTCTGGGTTAGACGAGTTTCTGTAAGTTCGTCGACCAGAGTTCGACAAATAGGGCTGAGATCGTCGATATCTGCTCAGAGAATGACAATAGTCATTTTCTGCACCCCATGTTCGTCGACCTCTACTCGACGAACAATACAAAGTTCGTCGATCGCAGTTAGACAAATTGTTATTACTAAAGTTTGCGTCCAGCATTCGTCGATCTAGGTTCGACGAACGGGCCACATTTTGTCGATCTGAGTTCGATGAATGCTCCCGAATCTTGTTTTTATTAGCTGTTTTCTAATTTTTATTGCTCTTCTCTATGGGTTTTAGATTGTTTTCAGACATTAGTTTGTTTAGTATCTTCTCTTTTCCCTTGGCAGAAACAAATTTAATGGGTGTTGTAGGGATATTTTTATTAATTATGGCGGACAAACCTGATGATGCACCCAAGCCCAGCTTGCCATTTAATTTGGCATTTACTGTTCTTGTTATGTCCATCAGCTTGAGTCTTCTTCCATTGCGAGATTGTTCAAGTTGTTTAGCCTCACATAAATCAGATTTTAATTTAATTATCTGCTCATTTGCTAAAGTTAGTTGATCTTTTAGTTTAAGATTTTCTGAGTTAACAGATTCAAGGTTTCCTAGTTTTTCTCTATGGGTTTTTATTTCTTTCTCTGAACTAATTAAATCTAAATACATAGCCTTGAATTCAATTTTGAATGAATCAGAATTATAATCAAAATTTGGAAGAACCTGATCTAACTCCGACTCTGATGCTGCCTCATATTCAGATTCACTTTCTGATCCTGAACTGCTCATGGAGGCATCAATTGCCATAAGACAAACCTCCTTGGATCTTGCTTCTTACTCTTCTTAACTTGAGCTGGAGGAGGATGATTCTTCTTCAGTATCACTCCATGTTTCAGCAACAAAGCCTTTGTCTCTCTTTTTGTACTTGCTGGAGGAGGGTCTGCTGCTGTGTTTTCTCCTGGAGTCCTTTTTTCTGCTTTTCTCCTTCTTCTAGCTTTCTGGACATTCAGAGATGTAATATCCAGGCTTTCTACATTCAAAGCACACAACCTCCTTGGTTGGTGTCTTGTCATATTTGGCCTTATCATCCTGCCTGAATGATTTTCTTCTGAAGTCCTTTATAGCCATCTTATAAAATCTTTTTGCAAAGAGGCTCATTAGTTCTTCATTGGATGTTGAGGTCTCACTTTCCTCTGATGCCTTGAAAGCTATACTGTGATCTTTTCTCACTGGAGTTGTTGATTTTTCTTCAGTTGTTTCTCTTTATTTAATCAATTGCTCATAAGATTTTAGTTTGCCTAGCAGAGATTCAGTTGATATCTCATTTAGGCTTCTAACTTCTTTGATAGGCCAGATTCTTGAGTGTAAAGAGCTAGGTAAGCACATCAAGATTTTGTCATTCACCTCTGTAAGGGTGATATCTTTATCCAAGGTTTTAAGCTCATTGATGATTGAGCTCAACCTATTGTACATTTTAGCAACTGATTCAGCCTTATCCTTCTTAAAATTCTCATACAGGGATATGAGATTTGATCTCCTGTCTTTCCTTTCATCAGCTGAAAAAGCTACCATTTGGTTGAGGGAGTCCCAAATCGCCTTGGCTGAGGTACACTCAGCCACCTTCTGAAATATATCATCTGACATAGTCTGAGCCAAGATGTTCATTACTTTTGCATCTCCAATTTTGGCTTTCCTCTGGGCTTCAGTCCATTCAAGTGGTGGCACTGCTGTTGTACTTGAAGATATTGCAGAAAATGTGAAGACTTGGGGAGGACCTGTCAAAATAGAATTGTAGATATCTTCATCAATAGAGTTCATATACAATTTGATTCTTGATTTCCAGATCGCAAATCTGTTAAGATTGCATACTGGAGGTCTGATGCTTGCATAATCTTTGTTTTGAGCCACTCTGTGAAGAAATAAATCTAATAAAGGAAACAAAACAATCAGATCTAACAAGAGGGATCTTTATGGTTCAGGTGTTAGCCTGTGTAACCAATCAATAACTGACCTGCTAAGGTGTGGTAGTTTAACCAACCTCGGTTTGATACCAATTGAAAGTGAAGGTTAGATCTGAAATACTCTAGAGTGGGGGGGGGGGGGGGTGAATATAGTATTGTGGTCTCTTTAAAAAATCTTTACAACTTTTGTTGTAAAGCTAGGTGAATAGGTTAGCAAACAAAGTAATAAGCGCAGTAACCTAATAAATCACAGAACACGGCCAAAACAACAGAAAAGGGTAGCCATATCACACAAGAAATTATAGTGGTTCCCCAACCTGGGTACATCCACTCTTCTACCACCCTGGTAGGAATCCACTCAGATTTTTGATCAGGTGCCTGACACCAATGAGCTTTTATTCAGGTGCTCAAAAACAAAAACCTCAAGTCTTTTGGTAGAAGACTTGCAACCAGAAATAATTTTGAAGGGACTTAAAACCCTATACAGAGGATGAAAAAGGTGATGGTGTCTTCTCTTTCTCAAAAACAACTGAGAAGACTAGTGGATTGATTTTAGCAGATTGCTCCCCCTAAGATATTGAAGGGATCAGGAAATCTAGACCACTGCTTCAGGGTGACAGGTCTTCAAAAACTTGATTGCCTTGACCAGAGATTGCTTCAGGAACTTCTTTGACAGATAGAGTTTTTGTTGTCCTTCTGAAGTATCCTGTAGGGTTGAAAGAAGAAGACTCTTGAAAGAGATTGTGTGTTCTTCTTCTTCTTGATGAGAATATTCTCTGGCCTAGGCTGATTGCAGTGTGAAAACTTTTTTTTTTTCTGTAAGACTTCTTGAATGTAATATATGTCTGTGTGTCACTGCTTAATATTTTCTTCTTTTTTTTAACTGACTGAAGAGCACATTCGAAATTTGAATCCTTGAGTAGTAAATGCAGTCGGCCTGGGAAGGAAGCGACAATGAATGAATTCCCTAACTGTCCCATGGAAAAATGACATGTAATAATCCATGATCAATGCTCATTCTAATGGTAACATTCCGAGAAGATTGGGCATTAATTACTCAGGAATCATCGCCAAGAAAAGGGACGGAAAAACTAGAGAAGACCTAAGTCTGGAATCGTTGAACGAAGAACAGAAATCATCGAGCTGAGTTCACAGTTCATCGAGCTGAGCTGATGAGTTCGTCGGCCAGATAATAACAATTAGTCTTCAAGGGGAACTTGTCAATTCTGCTTCAAACTTCGTCGAACTGACAGTCATCCTTCGTCGAACAGACAGTCATCATTCGTCGAACATAGATCCAAATTCGTCGACCGAAGAATGATTGTGGACTTGTAATCTGAGAAGTCTCTGGCTGAGAAGGTTTCAAATTAGTAGATCAGAGTTCGTCGACCAAAGAATGTGGTTCGTTGACCTGAGATCAACGAACGTCGTTGGTTCGTTGAGCTGAGATCGACGAACGTCGATCAGATTTCCTTGAGCTGAAAATATCTCTAATTCTTGAGTTTCTCTGGCAGTCTGGAGGATGGCTGGTCCACAGGATGATGTTCTAAGGACAAACCCTAGACTTTAGGACACAACCAATGACCTTGACTATACAAGGTGGGTCAAAGACATCCTAACTCAGTGAACCTAGCCCAAATCCAAACTAGGGATCCAACAACACCCCCAGACTTAACCATTTGCACGTCCCGAGCAAATCATCACTCAGTGAACTAGAAAATAGCTAGCTAGCTCAGAAATTTCAAAAACAAAGTAAGGCGAGAAATCAAATACATTATGGGCATAGAAGATATAATAAAAAAACTTTTTAATTATACGACATAGTTAAAACTATTCGACAGACGTAAATAAATATTGTATTAGCTCAAAATTAGAATTCTGGAGAATCTTGCGATCATGTGTAGGAAGAAAGTAGGCAGGCCACTAAGGTGAGCATTGCCAAAGATCGGAGCTCGTGATCACCTCCAAAGATATCCATCAATGTCGGGGACCATATGCTTGCACGTTTACACTCTGTCCATGGTGCGGGTTAGACTCACGTGAATCAGTAGGATTTGTAGGAGAGTATGGGGCTTAGGCTAAGGTTTGGTAGTCAATGATAAACATGAAGGCTACATACAACCAAAGCGAGCAAACAAAAACCTAAACCAATACAACCACTTAGAAATGTACGTGTAACACACCCCCAGACTTAGCTTGAAAACCGGTCGTGTACACGGCCTAACCCAACCAAAATCAATAAATAGGACGGGGATAGAATTCTCAAAGCAATTCTTTCAGATTTTTCTTTTTCTTTTTCGCTTTTCTTCTTTTTCTTTTCTGTGTTTGCAATCCCCAAACGTAGCAATCAAAAAGTTTACGAATTCAGCACCACATTACACGATTTCTACATATCACAACATCATCAAAATATTAAATTTAAACAAGCTCAAGCATTGATTGCGATGGTGGGTTTAGCTTCAGGCCTTGGTGAATGTGAGTGGAGCTGAATCAAAGAATGGGTAGGCACAAATTTTTCATGCAACAGTTAACGGGTAGGAAATGCTAAATAAGGCTCAAACTAGCCAAAATGATGGCCTACATCATGCTCACTCTTGACAAACCGGGCACCAATGCTTCAAGAGTAGCTTAGGGCAAGTTCTTAGACACCGAGAAAGATGATCCTTCCTCCCGACTCCAGCAATATGAGTCTAGTGGCGACTACACACATTCCTACATTATCATTCGATTACTCAAGATTCAAATTTTTGAGTAGTACAAACAATATTTACATCTGCAGAAAAATATAAATCTACGAGCATAAAGAAAAATTAAATCTATACTAGTTCTACACAAACCATGAGTACTCGATTAGGAGCACTGCATGAGTTTCGAACTACTCTATCCTGAAATCCGAAGCTAGCACCACTATTTTAATGTTTACACAAAAACAATATATTTGACTCGAGCTGCACGCGTGGATAAGAGAGCACTCGTGTGGGTGATTCAGTGTGTGCGACAGAGATCATGAAATAACTAAACAAGAGACTGGTATGCAACATAATGTGTTGTGTAGTGACCACAAGCATGTTCTCCCCCCATACTTAAATTCGACAACTAGTAAATATGAACATTCCAAATGGGAAAAAAAGCTAGGGTAGGAAGTACCTATGCTCAAAATTGAGCATACTGGTCATGTGACGAGATGTTTAAGTGCGGCCAAGTTGCCGCGCCTCAAAAAATCCTGCACCTGTGATTGAAATATGCACGCCAAACAAAATATGGACATATATATATATATATATATATATATATATATATATATATATATATATATATATATATATATATATATATATATATATATATATATATATATAAAGAACTCAAAGAACAGCACAGGACCAAATGGTCCAACTTGGGTTGTCTCCCGAAAGCCCTTTTGTTTACCGTCCTTAAGGTGGACAAAAAACCTGTATCAGAAGTTATAATAAAGAGTTCTTTGCAGTAGAAAAAGGATGAAATAAAAACAGAGCAAACCAGCATTCCATAAGCACAGAGAAAATATAAAGAGGAGGGTAAGTGGAATGATGGTGTTGCAATCAGCTATAAACAGATTTGTGGTAAGTCTCTCCAGTGTGGTGCGAGAGGACAATAGATTGTCTTTTTGCATTGGGGGTAGGAGTTTTTTACTTTACTTCGATTGCACTCTTTCTCTCGTCGGAAGGCAGTGTAGCGCTCGTCGCGTAAACACTTTGCCTCTTTCAGTTACTCCACCATGGGAGACTTCCAATGGATGTAGTCTATGGGTTTTCCTATTTTCGTGGTTTGTGGCGTCCTGTCCGGCACCGTGACAGCGACCTGATCTGCCCAAGCTATAGATCGCTTAACAGAGTTGTCAGCAGTGTTATACAAATAAGTGTCTAGGGATTTCTCTCGAATAAAACTCGGTTTGCCATGCTCAAAAACATAGTTGGCTGGAAGTAGAAAGGCAGCCGTGTCTTTGGCGCACTCGATCTCTTCTTTGACCAATAGCTCTGGATTCTCATCTATCTCCTGGGAGAGTCCTTTCTTTGTCTTATCTTCCAGATTTGCTTCTTCCAATGTTGGGGGTCCTAAATCTATCTTGGTATCTGTGACACTCAGAAAATTGTTATTTTGGATGGGAGAGGAATGTATGGATGTGTTATCGAGGGCAGAATCTTCAGTCAGCCAAATGACGCGTCCTTTGGAAAAGTCGAGGTATGCGCCACTGGCCGTCAGGAACGGGACTCCTAATATAGGAATAGAGTTATTTTCCCTTGGTCCAAAAACTTGGAAGTCAGTAGTTATACTTTTTCCATTAACCTCGATTTCGACTTCCCAAACACCGCCCTCGGTGTCAACCAAATTGCCATTCGCTAAGATAAGTGACTTCTGATTTTCAATGTCAACTTGTAGGTGCATCTTCACAACATCTTGAAAAGTGAGGATGTTGCTGGACGCCCCGGAGTCGCATAATGCTGGGGTTTCGACGTTGTTTATTTTACAATTGATGACGAGTTCGTTGCGGTTTCCCTAATTTTCTTCCCTAAGGCTTTTACCTTGTTCATGGGGGTTCTTTTCAGTGTCACTAGGTAAGGTGCCTTGGGTGCGCTCGGAAACCACTTGGGCCAATTGGCCCAATTGGGCCTCTAGTTTGCGCATCGAGGCAGCTTGATTTGTCATGTTGGTTTGGGAAATTTCAAGGAATTTCTCGAACATCTCTTCCAAAGAAGTGATGGCTGCGGCGCCTCTAGTCTGTGGGTTGCCTGCATCAATATTCAGCTGGTCTCCCATTGGGGCAAAAGTGATGGCTGCGGCGCGTCTTCGCGCAAGGATAGTACGTTCGATCTCTGGGTCGTAGGCGACAAGAACTGTTATGGCTCGACCCTGCATTCACTGCGACAAACATAATAGAAGGAAACAACAGTCAAAAACACTAACTCTTATAAAAATATTTTCAGTCATCCTGAGTCGCTCTATAGTTGCATTCCCCGGCAACGGCGCCAAAAACTTGATGCATGTAAATCGGCAAGCGCACCGATCGCACAAGTAATAAAGTTTGGGAATAAATCCCCGAATGTCGGTCTCTTGAGGAATGCAATTAGCATAGAGAGGCAAAAATTCAGAAAATATTGTTATGAGGGTTATACTTAGAAAAAGAGTAAAAAGGGGACTTGAGAGATTGTGGTTGTTTGATCTAATAAACTAATTAAAGCTATGCGGGTCGAAGGCACCGCTTCGCAAGGTGAGATGAGTGTATCGGCCGCGATGCCGAACTTCGGTTGGGCGAGTGGCCGGAAAGCTAATGGATGGAAGTGTTCTTGTGCGGAGTGCAATCAGGTGAAACAGGAGTATGGAGTGGATGTGGAGTGGGCGAGGCACATTCACATACACACAACTTACAAGCATAAGAAAACTACAAACATCCCATTAGATATAGAATAGAACATGTAGTTCATTGCAATGTTATATCATTCCATGCAACAGAGGAAGGGGAAGAAGAGTAACACCAATAGAGGGTGAAGATCCACCGCAGGTCGTGGCCGGAATAGCGAGTTGTCAATCCGCTTCCGGGCTCAGTCCGAGGAGGATTCCGGTACCAACGAGCTGTCACCTCGAAGGCCTTTGAGTCCGTTCTCTAGGCTGTCTTCTTCTCCAACTCCGGTGGAAAGCTTGGAGTTGAGGTCGTCAATGGCCAGGAGCTTTGCCGGAGGGTTTGGAAAGCTTCGGAATAGCCGCCTATTGACTCCCGATGAAGGTGAAGGTGATGGAGCAGCTGGAGAAGTAAAACGGCGCTTCCCGCGCACTCCCCGATCACAGCAAATGACGGGCGTTGACCTAAATCGCGGAGCAGGCCCTTAAATACGGAGGCAGCAAAAGAAAAGCGCACGATCAGTGGCGCACGACAAGTGGTCGTGCGCACTGTAGGTCGATGATCGTGCGCCATTTCAAATTAAACCTACAACTGGACAGAAACATCAGCAGATATGCGCACGATCAGTGGCGCATGACCGGTGGTCGTGCGCACTGAATCCACTGATCGTGCGATTGGCTAGGACAGATTTGCAGAAAGCAAGGGGTAAACGCGCACGAGCAGTGGCGCACGACCAGTGGTCATGCGCACTACGGCCAGTGCTCGTGCGATTACCCGGGCAGAATTAGGAAAAAGGAGAATGTAGTGCGCACGATCGGTGGCGCACGACCAGTGGTCATGCGCAGTAAGTCCAGTGGTCGTGCGCAGTGTTCCTGTATCGTCGGGGTCTCCCGAGCGATTCCGGAGCACGCACACAAACCCTGCACCAGCATAAGAGGTAGATAGACCACCAAAAGTGCACACCACATTCCCAAGACACGACTAATGAACAACAAAAACACAGAAACAAATAAAGCACACAGAAACGGGCCTAGAGTACACTTAATCATGAAATAGACACGTAAAAAATATAAGAAGTTATAGCACTCAAGTGCAGTGCTAAGATGATAAAAGCTGCCCAGATGAGTCCAAAAATCAGTGTAAAATTTGGACTCATCAGGACTACACCTTCAAGATTCATTAGACTCCCGGGAAGGGAAATGTAGTCAAAGATGCCTTGAGTCGGCGGACTCCGGCAAGGGCAAATTGGTTGCAGATGCATGCTGAGCGTCTGATCCAGGAGTTGGAGGCCCTCAAGATTTCTTGTGCTGACAAGAATGCTACTACAAATGCGTGCCTGAACTAGACGAAGGTAAAGTATTGTAACATCCCGACATTTATTGGGCCACCAAAGCCCTAGTGGGCCCAATAAAAGTGGACCGAACCCTACCCATGACCCGGTGGGAGATAACCCTAGGCAGGAAATAGAGATAGAGAACTCTGAATTGAGTTCTGTCAGTTCCTGTGACCTCGTATAGTCGATACGAGTGCATCGAAACTCGTTCAGTTTGACCCCAAGGTCATATAGTGGATGTGTCCATTCCTCGTAAAACGCAACGAGAGCGAGATTTTGAATATCGAGCTAGAGAACTCAAAAATTGGGTTCTGTCGATTACTGTGACCTTATATAACCTAGAAGGGTGCATCAGGACCCGTCTCGTCACAATCCAAGATCTAACGACAGATTTAAACACTTCAACCGTTTTAGAGCGCTGTGACACGCAATTTTAGGACTTTCGTCAAACGGACTCCGATTCAACCCCAGTCAGTGGTGTTGGACTCGTGTGGTCAATACGAAGTTAACAGAAGTCGTCCCAGTCAATTTCGACAAAAATTGCTCAGCTCGTGGTCAAATCAAGCATAGTCGTGCAACGAAAAGTTTGCGCACACCAATTGTGACACGACGCCGGAACTTTGACCCGACCCTGATGACTTGGAACTACTTTGACTTTGACTAGCAAGGGGGACCAACCCTACGGTTGAGTTGGTAAAACCCCCTTAAAAACCCATTTTTTGGATTTTTCTCCAAATGGGGGGCCCACCTCCTCTTCATGGCCACTTAGGGTCTTGCCCCTCACCCACTTTGGGCAACCCCAACCAGCAAACAGCCCACTAGGAAGTGGAGGCCAATTCACACCTTTTCTCTCTCCCTCTCTCTCTCTCTCTCTCTCTCTCTCTCTCTTTCCCACCCTAAGAAAAGCCCAAGCCCATAAGGGCTTAGCCTTTTTCCCCACATGGGGGAAATGTTGGGGCCTCTAGATGTCCTTAGATATATAGAGGGTGGGGATTAATCCCTCCCTAAGGAGGGATTAATCCCACATTGAATAAGGGAGGAGAGCCCCTCCCCCCAAGCCAATAAAAGACCCCCATCCTCCTCTCCCCCTCAAGCTCTTTGAGCAACCCCTCTTACCCCTGCCCAACCCCCTGCCGGAACACAGGCGGCCGGAAAATGCAAGCCAAGGGGCCTCCCCCTCCACCACCTCCACCTTTGGCATGGCCGACCAGCCCGACCACTCCCGAGCCCACCAAACTCAGGTGGAGAACTTCTCCCTCCCCCTTCCCTATTCTGGACGACCTGCATGTCCCTCCCGGCGGCCGGAGCGCCGCCAGTGCCACCTAAGCCATGCTCCTAGGACGAGTGGTGCCCAAGGAGGAATGTGTAATGCCACGAAACTCAAAAGAGCGACGGGAGTCATTTTGAGCCAAGTTTGGAATTTGGCAGGGGTCACGTGGCCTGGGACACGGGCATGTCATAGGTCGTGTCCTTGGCGAGTTGTGCCGTATTTGATATAGATCCTGATGTGTTATGACAGGTTATGCAGTGTCGACACAGGGCCTGCTGTGTCGACACAGGGGCTGCTGTGTCGACACAGGGGCTGCTGTGTCGACACAGGGCCTGCTGTGTCGACACAGGGCCTGCTGTGTCGACACAGGGCCTGCTGTGTCGACACAGGGCCTGCTGTGTCGACACAGGGACTGCTGTGTCGGCACATGGACTGTTGTGTCGACACAGCCCCTGCGGTGTCGACACAGCCCCTGCGGTGTTGACACAGGGTGTGCTGTGTCGACACAGAGTGTCGACACATGGTGTACTGTGTCGACACAGAGTGTCGACACAGGGTGTGCTGTGTCGACACAGTGCTGTGTCGACACAGATTGTCGATACAGGGTGTGCCGTGTCGATAGAGAGTGTCGACATAGAGTGTCGACACATGGGTCTTGGCAGGGTCTCGACTAAATGTCCCAACACAGTTTACGTTTGTCGCGGACGTGTCCTGCTCCGGTTTGTGAACCGTGCGGTGTTCGGCCCAGTTTTTCTATGTCAGACCCGAATCGTAGCCGTATATTTCTTTATGTTGGGATCCGACGGCTAGAGGTTATTCCTATTAGGATATACCCAAGTGTAGGGTTTCAAAACCCTCATCTTCTGTTCGCGGGTTCTATGTTTAAGTTCTAGAGAGAGGGGAGAGCAACGAGGAAGAAGAAGTTTAGATCCGGTCACTGACGGAGCTTCAGAGCTCCAAATCGCGAAATGACTTCAGATCTACGGAGGCAAGGAGAGGGCAGTACTTTTCATATGCAAACTTTTCCATGGCGCTAAGGAAAAATTCTAGGGTAACGGTTCTCTACTTGAGCATGTGAAGCTCTACTTCTTTTGCATAGGGAAGCCCGCTCTTGCGAGTTTGCGGTGAGTTGAGGCGTTCCTTCGGGTAGATATGAATAGTTCCCATTGTGTACATGTAGAGTACGTAATCGAGAACAAATATAGGCATGATGTGTGAAGCCTACCCGGACAAGTTGGTCTGGATCGGTGATGTTGCATTGCATAAATCGTCGGAGAAGACTCCGTGCGAATGTTTGTTTTTCGGGTTTTCTATGGAGGAAGATTGAAATAGGGAGCCTTGGGGATTAACCCCAAGGTGCACCCGAAAAACTGGGCCGATGCGTGATTCTGCCAACTTGGTGGCCTGGGAGCCAACTTGAACATAATCGGGTTATGTGAAGTGTGTAACGGAAATGGGACTCGGGAGAAGTTTGACCCGCGCATATGGCTTAAATTGTCGTTGCGATGTGAGCACGGGTTAGACGGAACCGTATCCGATCTATGTCGTTCGGTGTGAGCTGTTTGGCATAGATGAGGGTCTTTAGTGGTCTATGGCTTAAATTGACGTGACCCATACCGGGAAGGCATAATGCTCCTAGTTTGGCCGTCAAAGTGGCGGGGGTGAGACCGGGGTGTCTATGGATTAAATTGACGTAACATTGACCGGTTCACCGAGAATGTGCCCTGAGTGCACGGGGCGTGTGGCCGTGCGTGCCAATGCCTGTGATGCAATGTATATATATACTGCTTGGTTATGCTAATAAAGTGCAGGGAAGGAGCATCGCTGCCCCGATTTGGGGGGGAGGATCGTTATAATTTGGTCATCATTACTGACCGTTGCTTTGGTTTGCCACCGCTGCGGTGGATTGTGCTTGCAGGTGCTGCTGAGCCGAGCGGTAAATAGCGGGACAAAGCCCTCGTTGTTGAGCCGGCACTCGAACGCCTAATTTTGTGTGTTTTCTTTTATTCATGTATGACCGACCTGTAACACCTCCCCTGTAATGACCGTATAGTATTGGTCCGGCCGGAGCCCCACAACATACAAACGCCACAGCTTCAGTATTATAAAATGATATAGCTACCCAAACTCAAAACTCATAACACAACACAATGGAAACAACAAGCAAGACTAGAAGTTATCCACGCCTACAAGAGTAACATGATGGCCTTATGGCCTTACAACAAGAGTGAGTCTAAACTCAAATAATACATCAGTCACAAAAGTGCATAAGCACACCTAGTATACCTCGACAAACAAGCTGGTCAACATGGGAGTCAAACATACAATGTCATAAAAAGTAGAGCTACAACAACAAGGTATCACTTCATGAGGCTTAGGCCTTTCTGGCCGGCGAGCTAGCTCCTGCTTGCGATCCTTGCCCTGTAAAAATTATTAGTAACGTGGGTCAGCAAAGGCTGACCTCAAACTGTGTAACCAACAAATCTCCTCCCGACCGCCCTAACGGACCCCGGGGAACCCTCCAACCTGCAGGTCAGCACTTCGTATGCAATATATTTATAAACAAGTAATGCACTAAAACAGGCTTGGATGTCTCAATCAACATACATGTTCTCTATTATTGAGAATATAATAAAAGGGACCTACTTATGCAGCATGTATGCAACAACCCGGGCTTCGCCAAAGGAACCCTATAGCGTATGCATCTAGCACAACATCACATCATATGAGTACTCATCATTTCCCCATTGGCATAAAGCCGCAAATAAAGGGGAACCACCATCACCCAACGGCATACAAGCCGCCACACGGAACTCTTGCTAAGGCCCCACCCGCTCACAGTCGTAGACCCGGGCTTGCCGGCAAACTCTGACCTCTCTTGTCAGGATTCCGTCCAACACATTGACCGATTCTAAGAACCCTTGCTAGACCGCACCCACTCATGGCCTCATTGCCCGGGCTTGACCTATGATTAGCGTTCTCGTCAGTCTCACAAAAGGGGACTAGTCTCACCGGGACACTTTCCACACATGACTTGCACGTCACGGGATAGCTAGCCGACCACGGAGATACAACCACGCCTTGGCACATCATAATCCAAGACAATTCCACCCTAATCCCTCATTCATACTACAGCGTTCCCGTACACCAAATAACCATCTACGACCCATGCGGAGCTAACCTTGGCCACCAAGGAAACCACCTACCTCCAATGAGGAGCTAACCTTGTCCGGTACCGGCCACACGTACTCACGCAAGTTAACTGGAAGAACAACACAGACATCACACATCACAAACGGCCTATTGCCGCAACGGATCTCTACGAATCCTTAAACCTTGTATGCAACATCACCGAGTCGGACAAACGGTCGCAACTACGGCTTCACCCACCATGCCTAATCCACTAACGAAGCGGATCTCTAATGCAAAAACATGTCAGGGATGGACTCAATCGACCCGGAGGTTCCTCTTGAACCTTGGCGACCCAAACCCCTCTCATGTGAGAGTTTGGTGCCCAAAAACTAGAAAAGAAAATATGCTAAAACATGTATCCTAAAACCAAGAGGAGAAGTGTCGTTACCTTCCGATTCCTCTTCCTAGCCATGGAAAAATAGCCTGATGAAAGGCACCGAAATCTCTTCTTCCTTCTTCGCTCTCCCTTCTCTCTAGGTCTCAGACAGAGAACCAACGACAGAAAAATAAGGATGTTGAAACCCTATACACAGGTATATCCCAATCGGATTAACCACCAGCCGTTGATTCCCACAAAAGGGATATGCACGGCTACAATCCAGGTCTGACCTGGACAAAAGGGGTTGAACAACGAACAGTTCACCAATTCGGAGCAGGACACGTCTGCGACCAATCAAATTATGTCGGGACATTCAGTCAAGATCCCTCCACAAACCCCCTATGTCGACACTCCACGTCGACAGTCAAACACACCACAATCCGCCCCACGCTTGACGATCGTCGAGCCAAGATCATCGAATGCTGCCAAATCGTCGAACGGAGACTTTGGCAAAATCGTCGAACACAGGGAAATCGTCCAACGCAGATCCCTGACAAAATCGTCGAACGCAGGGAAATCGTCGAACGCAGATCCCTGACAAAATAGTCAAACACAGGGGAAATCGTCGAACGCAGATTGCTGGGGAAATCGTCGAATGGCCCTAACACGCACTGGGACACCCCCGTGACCCAGGCTGTGTACCACTACCCGTGTCGACACCTCCCCTGTGTCGACACAACTGTGTCGACACAACTGTGTCGACCCCACCGTATTGACACCTCTCTGTCGACACTACCTCTGTGTCGACACAACTGTGTTAACACCTCTGTGTCGACACCACCATGTCGACACTTCTGTGTCGATACTCGAGAGAACACGCCTGCGACACGGGCTCCGACACAGGTGTGTCCTCCACTAGTCGACGAATTAAGCGACAAAAAAATGTCGACTTCCCAGACTCTTGACGATCCCAGTTCGACACGGCCATGGACACACCCGTGTCCTTGGCCGTGTGACCCTCACCAAGCCCCAAAATGACTCTCGACGCTGCTCGTCCTTCTTTCAAAATTTGGGGCGTTACAACTCTCTCCCCCTTAAAAGAATTTCGTCCCGAAATTTCAAGCAAAAAGGAACAAAAACTTAAATGGTACCTGAACGGAAAAACTCTGGATACTCCTCCAGTATGGTTTGCTCTCACTCCCAAGAGAGCTCCTCACGACCACAGTTGTCCCATCGGACTTTCACGAGTTTGACCTCTTCATTCCGCAACTGCCGAATTTCCGAATCCTCTATAGCAATTGGATGGACCCGCGTCCTCAAGTCTTCCTCTATCGGCACCGATGTCGGCTCGATCACCACACTAGCCTCCACCAAGGCTTTCCTCAAGACGGAGACATGGAAGACGTCGTGCAATCCACTCAGCTCCGCGGACAACGCCAACCGATAGGCTGCTTCTCCCACCCGTTCAACAACTTCAAAAGGTCCCAAAAACCTTGTACTCAACTTCTTGAGTCGGCGAATCCGTGAGACGCCTTTGAACGGCTTGATCTTCAAATAGACCCAATCACCTAGCGCAAACTCCAACTTCCTGTGACGAGCATTAAAGTATTTTGCTTGCCGGTCTTGCGCCACCTTCATACGCTCTTGAATGGTCCGTACCAACTCACAAGCGTCAACTGCCACCTCCTTTCCCAAAATTTTGGTGTCTCCCTCCTCTGTCCAAGACATCGGTGTTCGACACTGTCTCCCATACAAAGCTTCGTATGGCGCCATTTTTATACTTGCTTGATAACTGTTATTGTACGCGAACTCCACCATGAAGTGGTGATCCTCCCACTTCTTGCCGAAGTCAAGAATGCACATTCTCAGCATATCCTCCATAGTACGGTTCGTTCTTTCGGTTTGCCCGTCAGTTTGAGGATGGAATGTCGTACTGAACTTTAGCTTCGTGCCCAAACTCTTTTGAATCAACCTCCAGTCCTTGGATGTGAAACGCCCGTCACGATCACTGACTATACTTCTAGGTACCCCATGCAGTCGCACAGTATTGCGAACATACAACTCCACCAGCTTCTCTACGCTGTCCTCCTTCCGATTTGAGATGAAGTGAGCCACTTTGGTTAAACGATCCACGATCACCCAAATAGCATCATTGCCCTGCTGCGATCTAGGCAAACCATGTACAAAATCCATGGAGATGTCATCAAATTTCCACTCAGGGATTGGAAGAGGCTTCAGGAACCCGCCCGGCTTCTGACACTCGGCCTTCACCAAGGCACAAGTTTGGCAACGATTCACATACAAAGCTACGTCCCGCTTCAGCCCCGACCACCAAAAGGATTTCATATCCAAGTACATCTTTGTACTGCCCGGGTGAATGGAGTACTTTGTGAAGTGAGCCTCAAACATCAACTCCTCACGGAGCTTGTCGAACTGCGGTACACAAATCCTTTCGTCCTTCCTCAGAATCCCATCAATCATCTCCCCGGCGCTGCTCTCGCCCTCTTGAGCCTCCACCACGAACAGTTGAAACTCCACATCCAAACGGGTCGCTTCCCGAATATGATCGGACAAGTCGTTCTGGATTTCAATCCAGTTCAACCGAGCCACGCTGGACTCGCCTCTCGCCACACATTCCAAACCAAGGGACTCCCATTCCCGTACCAACCGCTCATCCTGAGCTTCGATCCAATTTCCTTCCCCCGAGTACTTTCTACTCAAGGCATCCACCACCACATTGGCTTAAACTGGCGTATACTGAATCGCCACCTCGTAGTCTCTAAGGAACTCAACCCACCTGCGTTGCCATATGTTCAAGTCCTTTTGATCCAAGAGATACTTTAGGCTCTTATGATCCGTGAAGATCTCGACCTTTGCACCATAAACATAGTGTCGCCATATTTTCAACGCAAAAATTACCGCAGCTAACTCCAAGTCATGGACGGGGTAATTCCTCTCATGAAGCTTCAGCTGCCTAGACCCAAAAGCTATCACCTTGCCATGTTGCACCAAAACTCAACCCAAACCGCATCCCGATGCGGCACTGAAGATCTGAAATCCCTCGGTCCCTTGCGCTAGGCTTAGGATTGGAGCCATCATCAGTCTCTCCTTCAGTGCCTCAAATGCTTGACTGCACTCTTGAGTCGACACAAACTTATGATCTTTATGAGTGAGTGAGGTGAGGGGTAGAGCTATCCGCGAAACATTCTCCACGAATGTCCTATAGTACCCGGCTAGTCTAAGAAAACTTCGGACTTCCTCCACGGTCCTCAAAACTGGCCAATCTCTGATGGCTTTCACTTTTGTTGGATCCACTGCCACCCCATCCCCACTAATCACTTGGCCCAAAAATGCCACCTTCGCTTACCAGAACTCGCACTTTGAGAACTTTGCATACAACTGATTCTCTCTCAACACCTGCAAGACCACTCTCAAGTGGGTCTCATGCTCCACTTACGATTTGGAAAACACCAAGATGTCATCAATGAAGACAACCACAAAAGAATCCAAGTATTCCCGAAATACTCGATTCATAAGATCCATGAACACAGATGGCGCGTTCGTTAGCCCGAACGGCATCACCATAAACTCAAAGTGTCCATACCTCATACCAAATGCAGTCTTGGGTATGTCCTCGTCCCGAATTCGCAATTGGTAGTATCCCGACTTCACGTCCAATTTTGAATACACCATCGACCCCACCAACTGGTCGAACAAGTCGTCTATCCGAGGAATCAGATACTTACTATTGACGGTCAATTTATTCAGCTCTCGGTAGTCTATGCACAGCCGCATACTACCGTCTTTCTTCTTTACAAACAACACCGCGCGCTCCATAGCGAAGAACTGGGTCTGATATACCCTTGCTCCAACAGATCCTGCAACTGTACTTTGAGTTCAGCCAACTCCTTGGGTGTCATCCTAAACGGAGGACGTGACACTGGCCTAGCCTCTGGCACTAACTCAATCGAGAAGTCAATCTCCCGCAGAGTTGGCGCTGCAGGAAGTTCATCCGAAAACACATCTTTGAACTCTGCCACTACGGGCACTTCCTCAGTAGACAACTGGGAGAGGAGAACCTCCAATAACGCTACAATCGCTACACCACACTGGTTAACCGCCCGCATCAACTGCATGGCCGAAATCAGGGAAAAGGCCATTCCATAAAGGCCCTCAAATTTGACTTCCACCTGCTCCTGGCTCCTTAGGGTCACCACCTTGGATAGGCAATCAATACTGGCACACTGCTCTGCAAGCCAGTCCATGCCCAAAATCACATCAAACTCAACCAATGGTAAAACCGCTGCTACCAATACGAAGTCAACTCTGTCCAACTCCCAACAAATGCGCCCTTTGGCCCTGGTGGTCATGGATGACCCATTGGGAATGCACACTTTCAGCTCCGCGTCCGCTGAGAATGACTCAACTCCTATTCTCCGGATGAAGCTCTCCGCAAGAAAGGAGTGCGATGCTCCCATATCAAACAATACCCTAGTGGGGTATCCGGAAACTAATACGAAGCCTATAACATAGACATCACAAATAAAGGTCTAAAAGTATGAAGCACAAAGTTAAACTTAAACTTCCTCATACCTGCCACCATGTCGGGTTGGCGGATCGCTTCCTGCTGTCCAAGTTTGTATGCCCTTGGTTGCACCGGTTGGAACCGAGAAGCACTAGATTCCGCCATCTTCCCATTCTATGCGGCACTGGGGCCGGAGCACACAGTCTGCTCCTGCCTTGCCTCTTGCTCCACTCCTCCTTGAGGACAAACACGAGCGATGTGCCCAACCTTACCGCAGTTGTAGCACGTCGGCGGTCACCTAGAGTGAGAACCTCCAGGCATCCACTTGCTTTTTTCACCGGACTTGTATGGGTGAGGCTTCTTCCTCCACCTACTCCCTTCAGACTTTCCCTGGGCTTGGGATGGATTCCCTTCCCCTTGCTTGGGAGTGAAACCCTTATGAAGTTGGGTTCGCTCCAGATCATTCTCCAATATCCTGGCAGCCTCAACTAGCTCAATAAAACCAGCTCTCTTCATGGAAATGAGGGGTTTCCTCAGATTCTCCCTCAGCCCCTGCTAAAAGAGGTTATCCCTCTCTACATCATCTGCCATCGTCGTTCCCGCGTAATGACCCAAACGGGTGAACTCATGCACATACTCGTCCACCGTCTGGTGTCGCTGCATTAAGTGCAGAAACTACCTCTGAAGGGCCAACCATGTAGAAACGGGAATGTACCTCTTTAGAAAAGCATTACCAAATTCTTCCATCGACGGGGTGCGTCCAGGAAATTGGCGGCCGCTATGGCTCACCCACCACAACTTGGCGTCTCCTTCTAACATGAACGCCGCATAATCAGATTTCTTCACTTCTGGCGTCTTTGCCGCCCTCAAAAGCTCTTCAATCCGAGCCCACCAATCCTCTGCATCAGTTGGCGTACCAACTCCCTTGAACGACGGGGGATGGAAGCTTAGAAAGTACTTCATCTGCCGGTCCCCATGCCCAACCACCACTCTTTATGCCAAAGGCTCTACTCACCTGGCTTCTCCGCCTGGAACGGTCGTCATCGTATCCAGTGTATCAGGGGTTGCTACCTGAGATGTCGCTGTATCTTGAGCAGCCACCATTGCTTCCGCAAGAATGCGACAGAAATCGGCCGGGTTTACACCCGTGCCCAAAAGACCCGGAGCAGTGGCACTGCTCGCTGAAAGCTCTTCTCTTGCTCTCGACAGACCCGCCTCGTTGCTTGCACTCTTCAAGAAAACAAGAAACAAGGAATCAATCTCTAATCTCAAGACATAAACATAAGGACACTCATGGTCCCGCGTTACTCTTATGTGGATAACTTCTCTACGCACTGACCTTGAATCTAACCTAGCTCTGATACCAAATTGTAACACCTCACCTGTAATGACCGTATAATATGGGTCCGGCCGGGGCCCCACAACATACAGACGCCACAGCTTCAGTATTATAAGATGATATAGCTACCCAAACTCAAAACTCATAACACAACACAGCGAAAACAACAAGCAAGACTAGAAGTTATCCACGCCCAAAAGAGTAACAAGATGGCCTTATGGCCTTACAATAAGAGTGAGTCTAAACTCAAATAATACATCAGTCACAAAAGTGCATAAGCATACCTAGTCTACCTCGGCATGCAAGCCGGTCAACATGGGCATCAAACATACAATGTCATAAAAAGTAGAGTTACAGCAAAAAAGGTATCACTTCATGAGGCTTAGGCATTTCTGGCCGGCGAGCTAGCTCCTGCTTGCGATCCTTTCCCTGTAAAAATTATTAGTAACGTGGGTCCATAAAGGCTGACCTCAAACTGTGTAACCAACACATCTCCTCCCGGCCGCCACTAACGGACCCCGGGGAACCCTCCAACCTGCAGGTCAGCACTTCGTATGCAATATGTTTATAAACAAGTAATGCACTAAAACAGGCTTGGATGTCTCAATCAACATACATGTTCTCTATTATTGAGCATATAATAAATGGGGACTACTTATGCAGCATGTATGCAACAACACGGACTTCGCTCAAGGCACCCTATAGCGTATGCATCTAGCACAACATCACATCATATGAGTACTCATCATTTCCCCATTGGCATAAAGCCACAAATAAAGGGGAACCACCATCCCCCAACGACATACAAGCTGCCACACGGAACTCTTGCCAAGGCCCCACCCGCTCACGGTCGTAGACCCGGGCTTGCCGGCAAACTCTGACCTCTCATTTCAGGATTCCGTCCAACACACTGACCGATTCTAAGAACCCTTGCTGGACCCCTCCCGCTCATGCCCTCATTTCCCGGGCTTGCCCCATGCTCGGCATTCTCGTCAGTCTCACAAAAGGGGACTAGTCTCGCCGTGACACTTTCCACACATGACTTGCACGTCACGGGATAGCCAGCCGACCACGGAGACACAGCCATGCCTTGGCGCATAACAATCCAAGACAATTCCACCCTAATCCCTCATTCGTACTGCAGCGTTCCCGTGCACCAAGGAAACCATCTACCACCCATGCGGAGCTAACCTTATCCACCAAGGAAACCATCTAGCGCCAATGAGGAGCTAACCTTGTCCGGTACCGGCCACACGTACTCACGCAAGATAACGGGAAGAACACCACAAATATCAAACATCACAAACGGCCTCTTGCCGAAACGGATCTCTACGAATCCTTAAACCTCGTATGCAACATCACCGAGTCGGACTAACGGTCGCGACTACGGCTTCACCCACCATGCCTAATCCACTAACAAAGAGGATCTCTAATGCAAAAACGTGCCGGGGATGGACTCAATCGACCCGGAGGTTCCTCTTGAACCTTGGCGACCCAAACCCCTCTCACGTGAGAGTTTGGTGCCCAAAAACTAGAAAAGAAAAGATGCTAAACATGCATCCTAAAACCAAGAGGAGAAGTGTCGTTACCTTCCGATTCCTCTTCCTAGCCATGGAAAAATAGCTGGATGAAAAGCACCAAAATCTCTTCTTCCTCCTTCGCTCTCCTTTCTCTCTAGGTCTCAGACAGAGAACCAACGGCAGAAATATAAGGATGTTGAAACCCTATATACAGGTATATCCCAATCGGATTAACCACCAGCCGTTGATTCCCACAAAAGGGAAATGCACGGCTACGATCCAGGTTTGACCTGGACAAAAGGGATTGAACACCGCACAGTTCACCAATCCGGAGCAGGACACGTCCGTGACCAATCAAATTATGTCGGGACATTCAGTCAAGATCCCGCCACAAACCCCCTATGTCGACACTCCACGTCGACAGTCAAACACACCACAATCCGCCCCGAGCTTGACGATCATCGAGCCAAGATCGTTGAACGCTGCCAAATCATCGAACGGAGACTTTGGCAAAATCATCAAACGTAGGGAAATCGTCCAACGCAGATCCCTGACAAAATCGTCGAACGCAGGGAAATCGTCGAACGCAGATCCCTGACAAAATCGTCAAATGCAGGGGAAATCGTCGAACGCAGATTGCTGGGGAAATCGTCGAATGGCCCTAACACGCACTGGGACACCCTCGTGACCCAGGCCATGTACCCTATCCGCGTCCACAGCTCCCCTGTGTCGACATAACTGTGTCGACACAACTGTGTCGACACCACCGTGTTGACACCTCTCTGTCAACACTACCTTTGTGTCGACACAATTGTGTCGACACAACTGTGTCGACAAAACTGTGTCGACACAACTGTGTCGACACAACTGTGTCGACACCTCTGTGTCGACACCACCATGTCGACACTACTGTGTCGACACCCGAGAGAACACGCCTGTGACACGGGCTCTGACACGGATGTGTCCCCCACTAGTCGACGAATTGAGCGACAAAAAAATGTCGACTTCCCAGACTCTTGACGATCCCGGTTCGACACGGCCATGGACACGCGCGTGTCCTTGGCCGTGTGACCCTCACCAAGCCCCAAAATGACTCTCGACGCTGCTCGTCCTTCTTTTAAAATTTGGGGCGTTACAACTCTCTCCCCCTTAAAAGAATTTCGTCCCGAAATTACAAGCAAAAAGGGAACAAATGCTTAAATGGTACCTGAATGGAAAAACTCTGGATACTCCTCCAGTATGGTTTGCTCTCACTCCCAAGAGAGCTCCCCACGACCACAGTTGTCCCATCGGACTTTCATGAGTTTGACCTCTTTATTCTGCAACTGCCGAATCTCCGAATCCTCTATAGCAATTGGACGGACCTGCATCCTCAAGTCTTCCTCTATCGGCACCGATGCCGGCTCGATCACCACACTAGCCTCCACCAAGGCTTTCCTCAAGACAGAGACATGGAAGACATCGTGCAATCCACTCAGCTCCGCGGACAACGCCAACTGATAGACTGCTTCTCCCACCCGTTCAACAACTTCAAAAGGTCCCAAAAACCTTGGGCTCAACTTCTTGAGTCGGCGAATCCGTGAGATGCCTTTGAACGGCTTGATCTTCAAATAGACCCAATCACCTACCGCAAACTCCAACTTCCTGTGACGAGCATTAAAGTATTTTGCTTGCCGGTCTTGCGCCACCTTCATACGCTCTTGAATTGTCCGTACCAACTCACATGCGTCAACTACCACCTCCTTTCCCAAAATTTTGGTGTCTACCGCCTCTGTCCAAGACATCGGTTTTCTACACCGTCTCCCATACAAAGCTTCGTATGGCGCAATTTTTATACTTGCTTGATAACTGTTATTGTGCGCGAACTCCACCATGAAGAGGTGATCCTCCCACTTCTTGCCGAAGTCAAGAATGCACATTCCCAGTATATCCTCCATAGTACGGTTCGTTCTTTCGGTTTGCCCGTCAGTTTGAGGATGGAATGTCGTACTGAACTTTAGCTTCGTGCCCAAACTCTTCTGAATCAACCTCCAATCCTTGGACGTGAAACTCCTGTCACGATCACTGACTATACTTCTAGGTACCCCATGCAGTCGCACAATGTTGCGAACATACAACTCCACCAGCTTCTCTACGCTCTCCTCCTTCCGATTTGGGATGAAGTGAGTCACTTTGGTTAAGCGATCCACGATCACCCAAATAACATCATTGCCCTGCTGCGATCTAGGCAAACCATGTACAAAATCCATGGAGATGTCATCAAAGTTCCATTCAGGGATTGGAAGAGGCTTCAGGAACCCGCCCGGCTTCTGACACTCGGCCTTCACCAAGGCACAAGTTTGGCAATGATTCACATACAAAGCCACGTCCCGCTTCAGCCCTGACCACCAAAAGGATTTCATATCCAAGTACATCTTTGTACTGCCCGGGTGAATGGAGTACTTTGTAAAGTGAGCCTCAAACATCAACTCCTCACGGAGCTTGTCGAACTGCAGTACACAAATCATTCCGTCCTTCCTCAGAATCCCATCAATCATCTCCCAGGCGCTGATCTCGCCCTCTTGAGCCTCCACCACGAACGGTTGAAACTACACATCCAAACGGGTCGCTTCCCGAATACGATTGGACAAGTTGTTCTGGATTTCAATCCAGTTCAACCGAGCCACGCTGGACTCGCCTCTCGCCACACATTCCAAACCAAGGGACTCCCATTACCGTACCAACCGCTCAACATGAGCTTCGATCAAATTCCCTTGCCCCGAGTACTTTCTACTCAAGGCATCCACCACCACATTGGATTTAACTGGCATATACTGAATCGCCACCTCATAGTCTCTAAGGAACTCAACCCACCTGCGTTGACACATGTTCAAGTCCTTTTGATTCAAGAGATACTTTAGGCTCTTATGATCCGTGAAGATCTCCACCTTTGCACCATAAACATAGTGTCGCCATATTTTCAACGCAAAAATTAACGCAGCTAACTCCAAGTCATGGACGGGGTAATTCCTCTCATGAAGCTTCAGCTGCCTAGACCCAAAAGCTATCACCTTGCCATATTGCACCAAAACGCAACCCAAACCGCATCCCGATGCGTCACTGAAGATCTGAAATCCCTCGGTCCCTTGCGGTAGGCTTAGGATTGGAGCCATCATCAGTCTCTCCTTCAGTGCCTCAAGTGCTTGACTGCACTCTTGAGTCCACACAAAATTATGATCTTTACGATTGAGTGAGGTGAGGGGTAGAGCTATCCGCGAAAAATTCTCCAAAAATCTCCTATAGTACCCGGCTAGTCCAAGAAAACTTCGGACTTCCGCCACGGTCCTCAAAACCGGCCAATCTCTGATGGATTCCACTTTTGTTGGATCCATTGCTACCCCATCCCCACTAATCACGTGGCCCAAAAATGCCACCTTCGCTAACCAGAACTCGCACTTTGAGAACTTTGCATACAACTGATTCTCTCTCAACACCTGCAAGACCACTCTCAAGTGGTTCTCAGGCTACACTTCCGATTTGGAAAACACCAAGATGTCATCAATGAAGACAACCACAAAAGAATCCAAATATTACCGAAATACTCAATTCATAAGATCCATGAACACAGATGACGTGTTCGTCAGCCCGAACGACATCACCATAAACTCAAAGTGTCCATACCTCGTACCAAATACAGTCTTGGGTATGTCCTCATCCCGAATTCGCAATTGGTAGTATCCCGACTTCACGTCCGATTTTGAATACACCATCGACCCCACCAACTGGTCGTCTATCCGAGGAATCAGATACTTATTCTTGACGGTCAGTTTATTCAGCTCTCGGTAGTCTATGCACAGCCGCATACGACCATCTTTCTTCTTTACAAACAACAACGGCGCGCTCCACAGCGAAGAACTGGGTCTGATATACCCTTGCTCCAATAGTTCCTGCAACCGTACTTTGAGTTCAGCCAACTCCTTGGGTGCCATCCTAAACGGAGGATGTGACACTGGCCTAGCCTCCGGCACTAACTCGATCGAGAAGTCAATCTCCCGCAGAGTTGGCGCTCCAGGAAGTTCATCCGAAAACACATCTTTGAACTCTGCCACTACGGGCACTTCCTCAATAGACAACTGGGAGAGGCGAACCTCCAATAATGCTACAATCGCTACACCACCCTGGTTAACCGCCCGCATCAACTGCATGGCCGAAATCAGGGAAAAGGCCACTCCATAAAGGCCCTCAAATTTGACTTCCACCTACCCCTTGCTCCTTAGGGTCACCACCTTGGATAGGCAATCAATACTGGCACGCTGCTCTGCAAGCCAGTCTATGCCCAAAATCACATCAAACTAAACCAATGATAAAACCGCTGCTACCAATACGAAGTCAACTATGTCCAGCTCCCAACAAATGCGCCCTTTGGCCCCGGTGGTCATGGATGACCCATTGGGCATGCGCACTTTCAGCTTCGTGTCCGCTGAGAATGACTCAACTCCTATTCTCCGGATGAAGCTCTCTGCAAGAAAGGAGTGCGATGCTCCCATATCGAACAATACCCTAGCGGGGTATCTGGAAACTAATACGAAGCCTATAACATAGACATCACACATAAAGGTCTAAAAGTAAGAAGCACAAAGTTAAACTTAACCTTCCTCATACCTGTCACCACGTCGGGTTGGCGGATCGCTTCCTGCCGTCCAAGGTTATATGCCCTTGGTTGCACCGGTTGGAACTGAGAAGCACTAGATTCCTCCATCTTCCCATTCTCTGCGGCACTGGGTCCGGGGCACACAGTCTGCTCCTGCCTTGCCTCTTGCTCCACTCTTCCTTGAGGACAAACATGAGCGATGTGCCCAACCTTACAACAGCTGTAGCACGTCGGCGGTCACCTAGAGTGAGAACCTCCAGGCGTCCACTTTCTTTTTTCACAGGACTTATATGGGTGAGGCTTCTTCCTCCACCTACTCCCTTCAGACTTTCCCTGGGCTTGGGATGGCTTCCCTTCCCCTTGCTTGGGAGTGAAACCCTTACGAAGTTGGGTTCGCTCCAGATCATTCTCTAATATCCTGGCAGCCTCAACTAGCTCAATAAAACCAGCTCTCTTCATGGAAATGAGGGGTTGCCTCAGATTCTCCCTCAGCCCCTGGTAAAAGAGGTTATCCCTCTCTACATCATCTGCCATCGTCGTTCCCGTGTAACGACCCAATCGGGTGAACTCATGCACATACTCGTCCACCGTTTGGTGTCACTGCATTAAGTGCAGAAACTACCTCTGAAGGGCCAACCGTGTAGAAACGGGAATGTACCTCTTTAGAAAAGCATTCCCAAATTCTTCCATCGACGGGGTGCGTCCAGGAAATTGGCGGCCGCTATTGCTCACCCACCACAACTTGGCGTCTCCATCTAACATGAACGCATCATATTTAGATTTCTTCTCTTCTGGCGTCTCTGTCGCCCTCAAAAGCTCTTCAATCCGAGCCAACCAATCCTCTGCATCAGTTGGCGTACCAACTCCCTTGAATGACGGGGGATGGAAGCTTAGAAAGTACTTCATCTGCCGGTCCCCATGCCCGACCACGACTCTTTCTGCCAAAGGCTCTACTCACCTGGCTTCTCCGTCTGGAACGGCCGTCGCCGTATCCGGTGTAGCAGGGGTTGCTACCTGAGATGTCGCAGCAGCTTGAGCAGCCACCATTGCTTCCGCAAGCATGCGACAGAAATCGGCCGGGTTTACACCCGTGCCCAAAAGACCCGGAGCAGTGGCACTGCTCGCTGAAAGCTCTTCTCTTGCTCTTTACATACCTGCCTCGTTGCTTGCACTCTTCAAGAAAACAAGAAACAAGGAATCAGTCTCTAATCTCAAGACATAAACATAAGGACACTCATGGTCCCGCGTTACTCTTATGTGGATAACTTCTCTACGCACTGACCTTGAATCTAACCTGGCTCTGATACCAAATTGTAACACCTCACCTATAATGACCGTATAATATGGGTTCGGCCGGGGCCCCACAACATACAGACGCCACAGCTTCAGTATTATAAGATGATATAGCTACCCAAACTCAAAACTCATAACACAACACAGCAAAAACAACAAGCAAGACTAGAAGTTATCCACGCCTACAAGAGTAACAAGATGGCCTTATGGACTTACAACAAGAGTGAGTCTAAACTCAAATAATACATCAGTCACAAAAGTGCATAAGCACACCTAGTCTACCTCGGCATGCAAGCCGGTCAACATGGGCATCAAACATACAATGTCATAAAAAGTAGAGCTACAGAAAAAAGGTATCACTTCATGAGGCTTAGGCTTTTCTGGCCGGCGAGCTAGCTCATGCTTGCGATCCTTTCCCTGTAAAAATTATTAGTAACGTGGGTCCGTAAAGGCTGACCTCAAACTGTGTAACCAACACATCTCCTCCCGGCCGCCCCTAACGGACCCCGGCGAACCCTCCAACTTGCAGGTCAGCACTTCGTATGCAATATGTTTATAAACAAGTAATGCACTAAAACAGGCTTGTATGTCTCAATCAACATACATGTTCTCTATTATTGAGCATATAATAAAAGGGGCCTACTTATGCAGCATGTATGCAACAACCCGGGCTTCACCCAAGGCACCCTATAGCGTATGCATCTAGCACAACATCACATCATATGGGTACTCATCATTTCCCCATTGGAATAAAGCCGCAAACAAAGGGGAACCACCATCCCACAACGGCATACAAGCTGCCACACGGAACTCTTGCCAAGGCCCCACCCGCTCACGGTGGTAGACCCGGGCTTGCCGGCAAACTCTGACCTCTCATGTCAGGATTCCGTCCAACAAACTGACCGATTCTAAGAACCCTTGCTGGACCCCACCCGCTCATGGCCTCATTTCCCGGGCTTGCCCCATGCTCGGCGTTCTCGTCAGTCTCACAAAAGGGGACTAGTCTCACCGGAACACTTTCCACACATGACTTGCACGTCACGGGATAGCCAGCCGACCACGGACACACAGCCATGCCTTGGCACATCACAATCCAAGACAATTCCACCCTAATCCCTCATTCGTACTGTAGCGTTCCCGTGCACCAAGGAAACAATCTACCACCCATGCGGAGCTAACTTATCCACCAAGGAAACCATCTACCGCCAATGAGGAGCTAACCTTGTCCGGTACCAGCCACACGTACTCACGCAATATAACGGGAAGAACACCACAAACATCACACATCACAAACGGCCTCTTGCCGCAACGGATCTCTACGAATCCTTAAACCTCGTATGCAACATCACCGAGTCGGACTAACGGTCGTGACTACGGCTTCACCCAACATGCCTAATCCACTAACGAAGCGGATCTCTAATGCAAAAATATGTCGGGGACGGACTCAATCGACCCGGAGGTTCCTCTTGAACCTTGGCGACCCAAACCCCTCTCATGTGAGAGTTTGGTGCCCAAAAACTAGAAAAGAAAAGATGCTAAAACATGCATCCTAAAACTAAGAGGAGAAGTGTCGTTGCCTTCCGATTCCTTTTCCTAGCCATGGAAAAATAGCCGGATGAAAAGCACCAAAATCTCTTCTTCCTCCTTCGCTCTCCCTTCTCTCTAGGTCTCAGACAGAGAACCAGCGGCAGAAAAATAAGGGTGTTGAAACCCTATACATAGGTATATCCCAATCATACTAACCACCAGCCGTTGATTCCCACAAAAAGGAAATGCACGGCTACGATCCAGGTCTGACCTGGAGAAAAGGGGCTGAACACCTCACAGTTCACCAATCCGGAACAGGACATGTCCGCGACCAATCAAATTGTGTCGGGACATTTAGTCAAGATCCCGACAAAATCCCCTATGTCGACACTCCACGTCGACAGTCAAACATGCCACAATCCGCCCCGCGATGGACGATCATCGAGCCAAGATCGTCGAACGCTGCCAAATCGTCGAACGGAGACTTTGGCAAAATCGTCGAACGCAGGGAAATCGTCCAACGCAGATCCCTGGCAAAATCGTCGAACGCAGTGAAATCGTCGAACGCAGATCCCTGGCAAAATCATCGAATGTAGGGGAAATCGTCGAACGTAGATTGCTGGGGAAATCGTCGAACGGCCCTGACACGCCCTGGGACACACCCGTGACCCAGGCTGTATACCCCTACCCGTGTCGACACCTCCCCTGTGTCGACACAACTATGTCGATACAACTGTGTCGACACCACCGTGTCGACACCTCTGTGTCGACACCACCTCTGCGTCGACACAACTGTTTTGACACAACTGTGTCGACACCTCTGTGTCGACACCACCATGTCGACACTTCTGTGTTGACACTCGAGAGAACACGCCTGCGACACGGGCTCCGATACTGGCGTGTCGGAGGGCGTGTCCCCCACTAGTCGAAGAATTGAGCGACAAAAAAATGTCGACTTCCCAGGCTCTTGACGATCCCGGTTCGACACGGCCATGGGCACGCCCGCGTCCTTGGCTGTGTGACCCTCACCAAGCGCCAAAATGACTCTCGATGCTGCTCGTCCGTCTTTCAAAATTTGGGGCGTTACACGACCTGCGTGCCGAGGTTTGAAAAACATGTAATTTGAGGAAAACAATTGTAAGGCCATAAGACCAGTACTTGTGTATTTGTACTCCATTCCTGTTGGCTTTGTAGTGGAAATTCATGCTAGTGTTGGGTTCTTTATTAATGCAACAATTTTAATTGCTTCTGCTAGAATGCTCTGTGTAGGACATTGATATTAGTTGGATGGTTTCCATTGAGTAACCACCCGGTCTGTCTGTGGTATATGGCGTCGGGCCCCGGCCGGACCTACTGCTATATGCTATGCGACGGATAGGGGGTGTTACAATTTGGTATCAGACTACTGGTTTCGGTCAGGCTTAAAATGAATTCGTGGGCGAATTCTTTTAAGGGGTGGTGAGCACATGTGTGTGCGTCATTGTTATAACAGCAAAAGAACCCATGAATATCCACTTAGGAATGAAAATACACGTATTTGAGGAACCTGCGTGTTCCTATAATTGTTGTTTGCAATTTTGTTTGGTCTCTTAACGATGTTTTGTATAACTATAGGTGACCAGAAGCATTGCTGGGACGTCGGAATGCCGAGATTCTGAGGCTAGTAGTGCACCAAATAATGCTCCTACAACACCTCCATCGGCTGAAACCATACGATTGGTTGCCGAAGCAGTGTTTGCCATGATCAATGCGCAGCCTACAAGGCAAATGCAACAGTCCGCTCCTGCGATGGAGCAGGTACATCTTCCAGAGGTTGAGCTGAGAAGAGTGGAGCAGGTAGTACTGGAGTCGTTGGTGCCGAAGAGGGAAACCGAGAGACAACTAAAACATGTCATGAGCTTTAATCCTCTGGTATTCTCGGGGTTGGGAACCCCATCTCAAGCTGAAGACTGGATCTCCCGTGTGAAGAGAGTCTTGATAGTGATGGAGACGGAGGAGTGACAGATGACCACTATAGCTACGTTCCTGTTGGATGGAGATGATAGGCTATTGGTGGGAGGGTTTGGAGCTGCATCTATTGAGAGGAAGGCAACTTACAAACGTCTTGATGGAGGAGTTCTCGAGACTATTCTTGGCTAGGTACCTTCCTTCGACTCAGATGATAGCTTTGGAGAATGAGTTCCCGAGGTTGGTACAAGGATAAAGTAGCGTGGATGACTATCTCCACGAGTTTACTCATTTGGGTCGGTACGCTAGCTCCACCATCGCAGATGAGAAGAGTAAGACCAACCGTTTCTACAAAGGTCTAAGAGATGAATTGAGGCTACTACTCTCGGGGACGATGACGCAGGGTTTCTTGACCCTGGTCAACACTGCTCGGTCTTTGGAGAAGGACATGAAGAATGTTCCAGCGAAAAAAAAGCTTGGGTGATAAAAAGTCGGAGTTCAAGGTGCCGACTACCTCAAAGTCTGGGTACCGTAAGTTCTTTAAGAAGGCTAGGACTTCGGGTCCAACTCCTTCTTCCGGTGCTTCTGGGGCGACTACGGGTCGGATCCCACGTGCATGTTTTACTTGTGGGAAGCCGGGGCACTTTACCCGTGACTGCTGGAGCGGACGTCCCAAGTCCGAAAGGAAGCCGGGAGCAACTTATGAAGAGAAGGGCAAGGCGGTGGAGTCAACCACGTACCATTATGCTCCGGCTCAACCAAGGGTTTATAATCTTGGCCAACAGGAGGCCATCAATTAAGCAGATGTGGTGAAAGGTATGTTTTAAATTTATAGCAAGTCAAATTGTTTTATACTTGTTATGTGCGTGTTACCTTTCCACTGCTTGTTTAGGATTTGTTTTGATTTGTGAGAATCCGAGAAGAGCACTCTTTGATACGGGAGCTTCACACTCCTTCTTGTCCGAAGGATTCATATCGCGCATCAGAGTACCTTATTCGTTGGCGAAGGACAAGTTGGATGTGTTGTTACCGAATGGGTGTTCAATGCGCGCGGATAAAATCTGCGGTGTTAAGATTCGCATTGGGAATCAAGAGTTCGATTTGCTAGCGTCGTTACTGCTGCTGGTGGAGTTCAACATTATATTTGGCATGGACTGGCTCTCGGAGTAGCAAACCTATATTGATTGGTTCGCAAGGAAGTCAAGTTGGGATCAGGTCGTGAGACGACTTTTACGGGCTTGAAAGGGTCGAGCAAGACGTTGATGTCTGCTCTTCAAGTGGTGAAGGCGGTTCGTGCTGGTGCAGAGCTGTTCTTTACACTAGTGGAGGTTTCAAAGCCGAAGCCTACGTTGGATAGTATTTCAGTGGTAGCTGAGTACCCTGATGTGTTCCCCGCCGATCTTCCTAGAGCCCCGCCTCAACAGGAGATAGATTTCACGATTGAGCCAGTGCTAGGTGTGAAGCCTGTGTCACGATCTCCGTATCGGCTAGCGCCTAAGGAAATGACAGAGCAGAAGGTGAAACTTCAAGAGTTGTTGGAGCAAGGGTTTGTGCATCCAAGTTCGTCGCCTTGGAGCGCATCAGTACTCTTTGTTAAGAAGAAGGATGGAAGCTTGAGGCTTTGTATTGATTACAGAGAAGTGAACAAGTTGACTGAGAAGAACAAGTACCCAATCGCAAGGATCAATGATCTTTTTGATCAGTTGGTCGGGTCGACGGTGTACTTTAAGTTGGATCTTATGTCCGGCTACTATCAGCTGAGAATAAGGGAGAGTGATATAACTAAGATAACGTTCAGTACGAGATACATGCATTACGAGTTTACGGTCATGTCATTTGCGCTGACGAATGCGCCGTCGGTGTTCATCGATTTGATGAATAGGACCTTCAGGGAGTACTTGGACCATTTTGTGATCGTCTTCATCGAAGATATTTTGGTGTACTCGTAGAGTGAGGAAGATCACTTCAGACATCTTCATTTGGTTTTCGAGATGCTAAGGAGGAATCAATTGTACGCCAAGTTCTAGAAATGTGAGTTTTGGTTGTCCTCAGTGGCGTTACTCGGTCATATAGTGAGTCGAGAGGGTATTGCAGTGGATCCGACGAAGATTGTTGCGATATGAGAGTGGCCTGAGCTTTCTACGGTAGCGGAAGTCCGGAGCATTCTGGTGCTTGCCGGCTATTATAGGCGCTTCGTGGAGAACTTCTCGCGGATAGCGTTACCTCTCACTACTTTGACGAGGAAGGAGAAGAAGTTCGTTTGGACGCCGTAGTGCGCACGAGCTTTTGAGGATTTGAAGTGTCGGTTGACCACGATGCCAGTTCTTAGTTCGCCGTGGGGGACCGAATGTTTTGAGATTTATAGCGATACTTCGGGCAGTGGTTTGGGTTTGGTGCTGTTACAGCATTTAAGCGTTATAGCATATGGATCGAGACAGCTGAAGGTGCATGGGAGGAACTATCCTGTCCACAACTTGGAGTTAGCGGCCGTGATTTTTGCCTTGAAGCTGTGGAGACATTATTTGTACGGTGTGAAGATTGATATCTACACCGATCACAACAACATGAAATATTTGCTGGATCAGAAAGATCTGAACATGCGGCAGCGTAGGTGGATGGAGTTCCTGGGGGACTATACATTCAAGATCCACTACGTGCCTAGTAAAGGCAATGTGGTTGCGGATGCGTTGAGTCGTCGGGCCCCAGCTCAAGCCAATTTGCTGTCGCTCCATGACGAGCCATTGGTTCGGGAGTTAGAGGCATTGGAGATCTCTTGCGTCGACAAGCAATCAAGTGCTGAAGCATTATTGAATTGGACTGAAGTCCAATATGACATGGCTGATCGTATTCGGCAGGCTTTGGTTATGTATGACCACATGAAGCAGATCATGGTTGAAGCTCTGGATGGGTCAAATTCCCAATTCGTCGTTGAGGATGGATTGCTTTGGAAGGACGGTCGTCTGTGCGTCCCAAACGTGGGGAATTTGCGGGTGGAATTGTTGTATGAGGCGCATCATACCAAGTACTGAATTCACCCGGGGAGAACGAAGATGTACCGCGATGTTAAGAAATTGTTCTGGTGGCCAGGACTGAAAAAGGATGTGGCGCTCTACGTGGCGAAGTGTCAAACTTGCGCCTTGGTGAAGGAGGAATGCCAAAAGCCGAGAGGTTTCTTGAAATCCTTGCCTATTCCGGAGTGGATGTTCGACGACATTACTATGGACTTTGTGCACGGGTTGCCAAGGTCGCAAAAGGGGAACGATGCTATTTGGGTGGTCATAGATCGTCTAACGAAGGTGTCGCACTTCATTCCGCATAGGAAGGATGATCCGGATTGAGAAATTGGCAAAGCTTTATGTGGATAATATTGTGAGGCTTCATGGTGTGCCCTGCAGCATCGTGAGTGACCGAGATGGGCGGTTCACGTCCAATGATTGGAGGCTGGTGCAGCAGATGTTTGGAACCAAGCTGAGTTTTAGGACAGCCTTTCATCCGCAAACGGATGGGCAGAGCGAGAGGGTCAAAAGGACAATGGAAGACATGCTTCGCATGTGTGTCCTAGACTTTGGAAAGCAGTGGGAAGAACACCTATACTTGGTGGAGTTTGTTGGGATTTCTCTAAAGGGGTGGCACAACAGTTGTGCACGCAGCGGAAGAATAAAAACATCAAGAAAACCCAAAGAGATGTGGATCGGGCCATGAACGTTGAATCAAGAAGTTAGCAAAATAAGCAGGCAAAATTACCTCGGTGGCGTTGAGTCACAACCCAACGAAGATGCTCCAACCTTTGATTTCTACTGGTGGCGAGTTCTACGTGGAATAGTGTCCACGTTTCTGCAGAAGTCCACACGAGCGGGAGAACACCGATCTATCCGTCGCACGGATTATCGGGAAGGAGAAGACCGCACCTCTACTATTCCACGGACTGCTAGGTCTGCGCCAGGAAGAGCAGCACCAGCGACAATCGCCGGAGAAGAGGAGGTCAGCGGAGCGAACACGGCGGCGGCGGAACGCTTCCGTCGGCGGCGGGATTCGGGATCGGCGGAACGATCGCGGAACGGTTTCCGTCAGGTCTGATTTGCACAGCAGAGAGTGTATATTCCCAAAAAACCCTAAGTATCCCTTTTATACCAAAGGCATAAAAGACTTAGAAACTTCGCTATCCGCAGACCACCCAGAAATAGGGTTCCAGAATCATCGAGAATCAGTCGGTGAGAATCGACGACAATCGGCGAGAATCACTGAGCAGGTTCGGCGAGAATCAGTCGACGAGTATCACCTAGGATCGGCGAGAATCAGAGTACAATACTCGACGATTCTCGCCGATCGTCGAGCCGCGCTCGACGATACACGATGATACTCGTCGATCGTCGAGCCGCGCTTGATGACACTCGTCGAAATCGTCGATCGTCGAGAATCAGAGTAACGATTCTCATCGATCGGCGAGAATCAGAGAACCATTCTTGACGACTCTCGTCGATCGGCGAGAATCAGAGACCCATTCTCTACGATTCTAGTCGACCTTCGGTCGACTATTCAAACAAGCTCTCCAGGGCAACATTTGCCCAACTCGACGATCCTTTAAGGCAACACTTTGCCCAAGACCCCATTCAGGTCGGTGATTGGCAACCTTTACCAACACAGTCAATTATCCAACTTATCCACATCTCTTATGTGCGACCCTGCAGGCTCATATCGCGTTGGCAGTGAGATCACATGTTTGATCACTTCGAGATCACAATGGTAACTCCAACAGACTCCCACTTGATCTCGAAAGTATCAAAGCAAAAACCTCACAAATAATGAGCGGCATCTAGCAATGCATCATTGCTCCCCAAGCAATAAGAGTTCATAACTCATAAGCCTTTATGACCAATGTATCAGCATTGTCTTTGTCCCTTTGTCCCTTACATCCGGAAAGAACTAGAGGCATGGACCGTGTCACCCTCGTAATAGCTCAATCCAAGTTTCTTGATCCAGGACGGACTTCCAGAGAATGGTGAGTCCAATATCACATATTGACTCAACCAAGCATGGCCATGCATTTCTCAGTCCAGTTCCATCAAGGGGCCCATGGATGCAACTCCTGTCATACAGGAGGACAAATCCCATATCTGCTCACACACAAACACCCAAATGATTCGTAACATGCCCAACAACCACCCTTATCATCAACCTTTCTCAAGGAAGACTTTAGATGGCATCAAAGCACGCTCTTCCTCACTTGATGAATGCTGTGACTTCATGTCAAAGGATCACAACACCATTGTCAATTGAGACCTACTCGTGACACGATTGGATGACAATCCACAAAGTAGTCTCAGGTTGGGTCTGTCCAGTATAACTTGTTCACTAACAAGTACCCACGTGATGACTTGATATCACAATATCATGACCTGTGAGAACCGGTCATCAGTCAACACACGTGCTAGTCTCCATGTACCATCATCACCCTCGGCTTCTATGATGATACTCGACCAGGGACCTTCAAGAAAGAAGCTTCAAATAAATCATGGGCTCTCACATTCAAGTCACGTACTTGATGTCCCATGGAAGCGAACATTCTAAGGGTATCTATTATGTTAACATTTAACTATCATATAGAAAAAGACATAATAAAAGAACTTGCCATTAATTATAAGAGAAAAATTAGGTACAATGTTCATCATATGAACAAACAGCCAACAAAATATAAGATTACATGCAACCCACAAGATTCTTGCTAGAGTTGATCATTTAGGTATCGTATACCCATCGATCTAGTATGACCATCATGCTTTCTCTGCGCGAGAGGCTTTGTCAGCGGATTCGCAATATTTTCCTCAGTCGGCACTCTGCAAATGTTTACATCTCCTCGTTCGACAATCTCACGAATAAGATGAAACCGCCGGAGTATGTGCTTGGAGCGCTGATGAGATCTAGGTTCCTTAGATTGTGCAATTGCACCATTGTTATCACAGTAGAGAACTACGGGACCAACAATGCTAGGAACTACATCAAGCTCGCCGATGAATTTCCTAATCCATACAGCCTCCTTCGCCGCATTAGCTGCTGCGATATACTCGACCTCTGTTGTAGAATCAGCAACTGTCTCTTGCTTGGAACTCTTCCATCTCACAGCTCCTCCATTCAGGCAAAACACAAAACCTGACTGAGACTTGGAGTCGTCTCGACCAGTTTGGAAGCTAGCATCCGTGTAACCACTTACAACGAGCTCTTCCTCTCCACCATACACCAAGAACACATCCTTAGTTCTTCTCAAGTACTTCAGGATATTCTTGACTGCAATCCAGTGACACTCACCGGGGTCTGACTGATACCTGCTAGTCATGCTCAAAGAAAATGAGACATCGGGTCGAGTACATAACATCGCGTACATGATTGATCCAATTGCCGAAGCATATGGAATCAACTTCATGCGGTCCTTATCTTCGCAAGATTTTGGACACTGGTCATTAGAGAGATTCACACCATGAGACATGGGCAAAAATCCTTTCTTGGACTCAAGCATGTTGAACCGCTTCAACACCTTTTCGATGTACGTACTCTGGGTCAAACCCAGCAACTTCTTCGATCTATCTCTATAGATCTTAATATCGAGTATATAAGTCGCTTCACCCAAATCCTTCATTGAAAAGTAGTTCCCTAGGTTGTTCTTAACAACTTTCAGGGTAGGAATATCATTCCCGATCAACAGTATGTCATCTACATACAATATCAGGAAGACAACAATGCTCCCACTGATTCGCTTGTAAACACAAGGCTCATCTTCATTCTTGATGAAACCAAACTCTTTGATTTTCTCATCAAAACGAAGATTCCAACTTCGAGAGGCCTGTTTCAGTCCATAAATGGACTTATTCAGCTTGCATATTTTAGTGGCTTCATCTGGGGACACAAAACCCTCGGGTTGTGTCATATACACTTCCTCAAGGAGGTTTCCATTAAGGAAAGCCGTTTTGACATCCATCTGCCAGATCTCGTAGTCATAATACGCAGCAATAACAAGCAATATCCTTATGGACTTTACCATAGCAACAGGGGAAAAGGTCTCATCATAGTCAATACCATGAATTTGCTTGAAACCCTTAGCCACCATTCGCCCTTTGAATGTCTGTACATTCCCATCCATGTCGGTCTTCTTCTTGAAGACCCACTTGCACCCTATGGGTCATACCCCTTCAGGTGGTTCCACCAAGTTCCAAACTTGGTTTGCATACATGGAGTCCATTTCAGATTTTATAGCCTCAAGCCATTTGTCGGAGTCCGGTCCATTCATAGCCTCTTGGTAGGTTGCTGGTTCATCATCATGATCCATAAGCAACACATTATCTATTTGAGACACGAGAAATCCATATCTCTCAGGCTCAAACCTCGGTCTACCAGATCTACGTAGGACTTGTGTTCCCTGAGCAGGTTATCTAGCTACAACATCTTGTAGTCCTGTCTCAGAATCCAATTCTAGTTCATTCACTACATGTGGTTCTTGAACTTCTTCAAGCTCTACCTTTTCAGTCTTTCATGATAAGAACTCTTTCTCCAAGAAGACACCAGTCCTTGCGACAAACACTTTGCCCTCAGACGATAGGTAAAAGTAATACCCTTTCGTTTCCTTAGGATATCCCACCAGATAACATTTATCCGATTTGGGTTCCAGCTTGTCAGGCATTTGACGTCTCACGTATGCCTCACAACCCCAAATTTTAATGAACGACATACTAGGACGCTTCCCAGTCCATATTTCATATGGTGTCTTTAGAACCATTTTCGTTGGAGCGCGATTCAATGTCATTGCAGCAGTCTCTAAAGCAAAACCCCAAAAGGAAACAGGCAAGTCTGCATGACTCATCATCGAACGTACCATGTCTAACAGAGTACGATTTGTCCTCTTAGACACACCATTATGTTGTGGTGTTCTAGGTGGAGTGAGCTGTGATACAATACCACACTCTTTCAGATGATCACAGAACTCATGACTCTGGTATTCGCCACCTCGATCAGATCGGAGTGCTTTAACCCTTTTACCCAACTGGTTTTCTACTTCATTCTTGAACTCTTTGAACTTTTCAAAGGTCTCAGATTTGCACTTCATAAGATACACATATCCGTATCTATTGAAATCATCAGTAAATGTAACAAAGTAGAAATACCCACCTCTAGCCATGGAACTCATGGGTCCGCACACATCACTATGTACAACACCCAAGAGATCCTCAGCCCTCTCAGTATAACCAGTGAAAGGAGCTTTAGTCATCTTGCCTAAAAAACAAGATTCGCATCGCTCAAATGATTCATAATCAAATGAGTCCAAAAGTCCATCTCTATGGAGCTTGGATATGCGCTTCTCGTTGATATGGCCCAAACGACAATGCCAGAGAAAAGTAGGGTTCGAGTCATTTGTTCTTAGTCTTTTATTATTATCTACATTACAGATCAGATGGTCCAAGTTCAAAACATAAAGACCATTAAACAATTGGGCTACAGCATAACAAACATCATTCTTAAATATAGAACAACAATTGTTCTTAATTATAAAAGAAAATCCAATCATGTCCAAACATGAAATAGATATAATGTTTCTAGTTATGGCCGGAACAAAATAACAATTATCAAGTTCTATTACAAGCCCACTGGGCAAAGAAAGACGGTAAACCCCTACGGCTACAGCAGCAACTCTTGCTCTATTGCCGACGCGGAGGTCCACCTCCCCTTTACTCAGCAATCTTCTCCTTCCCAGTTCCTGCACATTTGTACAAATGTGAGAACCACATACGGTATCCAATATCCAAGATGAAGGAACAGAAAGGTTTATCTCTATAACGTAAACATTTGAAGCGGAAGTCATACCTCCCCTCAATTTCTGCAGACCCTCAATGTACGAAGGACAGTTCCTCCTCCAATGACCAGCCTTGCCACAGTGGTGGCATTTCCCTTCCTTCACCGTGCTTTTCTTCTTCATCAGTGCTGAAGACTTGGGCTCAAGGTATGACTTAGGTCCCACCTTCGTCTTCTTAGAGCCCTTGGCTTTGCCCTTGCCTTTATGCACCATCAGTGTGGGGCTGGCAGGCTTGACCTTCTTCATATTGATTTCGGCAGTTCTCAACATTCCTAGGAGTTCGGGCAGTGTCTTGTCTATCTCATTCATATTGTAGTTCAAGACGAACTGCTCATAACTGTCCGAAAACGATTGCAGGATCAGATCCGTGGCCAACTCTTGACCAAGAGGAAAACCCAGCCTTTCAAGGTTCTCTATATACCCAATCAACTTGAGTACGTGAGTCCCTACTGAGTCTCGAACTCCCATCTTGCACTGAAACAACGCTTTTGTGATGTCGAACCTCTCTTGACGAGCCTGCTCTTGAAACATTTTCTTGAGATGCTCGTCAATCTCCTTGCACCCCTTGTTCTCATGTTGCTTCTGAAACTCAGAGTTCATAGTAGCAAGCATAAGGCATTCGACATCTAAAGCATCGTCAGTATACTTCTTATAAATATCTTTCTCAGCACGGGAAGAGTTCCCGGTCGGCACCTCGGGGGCTTCTTCTTCCAAGACATAGAGCTTTCGCTCTTGCCTGAGAACAATTCTCAGGTTCCTGTACCAGTCTATGTAATTTGTCCAGCTGAGCTTGTCCTTCTCAAGGATGGCTCTCAGAGACAAGGTGGAGTGTGAAATACTTGCCATGGAATTCTACAAGAATTTATGCAGGATAAAATCAGCACCTAAATTTCAATTACAATTTATTCTAATTTGGACTTCAATTAAAATTACTTCCACTATTTTATTCGAAATGATAGCCCTCACAAACAATTCGGAGAGTTCATGCGAGCTACTCTCTTAGTGGACAAGATCCGTATTTCACCAACACTATGAGTCCGCTTTGGCGTTCCTCTCACGATGCAGTTATTTAGGTAGGCAACGCTTGCCAATTGCATCCTCATGCAATTCTTGTATGGTTGGTGAATAACTCCTTACTCGCATCCATCATATGGTGCATGCCAACCCTATGCCTCTAGGCACTCAACCTTTGAGGTCACCTAGTTAAGATGGACCCGATGTCGACAGTGGGATATCACAATTATCCGCTCGCACCCTTACCAAGATAGATTAATGCACCTTGCTTTGGCAAGCCCACACTTCATCGATCGAGGCAGGAAGAGTGTCATCCATCGGAAGGCATCCGAACACTTAATATTAGATGAAGGGATTTTGATTATAGGTTAACATTTAACCATGATCAATATTTGATCAATGTGCACATCCAAAGAAAAACAATTCTAAACCACATGCATCCCTTATGTGGACATCCTAACACCATCAACAATTGATAGAAGGAAGGGATAAATCTGAACATCCGGAAACTTCCAAATCCTCAGATTTACATGCATTGGACAAAGGCAAAGACAGCTCAACTTAAAGCAGTAGACAAGCTCATCTCTCTATGTTGGATTCATAATCCAAAACATACTCGAGGGATGGTTACTGCTAAGGAGACAATAATTTCTAACACTTAGAAATTCCCACGAAATTCCAGAAGTTCTTGGCGGTAGACCAAGACTAAATCTAGGCATTTAGAACACTTCTAAATCCCTAGGTTTACACGCACTGGAATAACAAACTTCCAAAACAACGATCATGGCCGAACCTCCCTCTGATACCACTGTTGGGATTTCTCTAAAGGGGTGGCACAACAGTTGTGCACGCAGCGGAAGAATAAAAACATCAAGAAAACCCAAAGAGATGTGGATCGGGCCATGAACGTTGAATCAAGAAGTTAGTAAAATAAGCAGGCAAAATTACCTCGGTGGCGTTGAGTCATAACCCAACGAAGATGCTCCAACCTTTGATTTCTGCTGGTGGCGAGTTCTACGTGGAATAGTGTCCATGTTTCTGCAGAAGTCCACACGAGCGGGAGAACACCGATCTATCCGTCGCACGGATTATCGGGAAGGAGAAGACCGCACCTCTACTATTCCACGGACTGCTAGGTCTGCGCCAGGAAGAGCAGCACCAGCGACAGTCGCCGGAGAAGAGGAGGTCAGCGGAGCGAACACGGCGGCGGCGGAACGCTTCCGTCGGCGGCGGGATTCGGGATCGGCGGAACGATCGCGGAACGGTTTCCGTCAGGTCTGATTTGCACAGCAGAGAGTGTATATTCCTGAAAAACCCTAAGTATCCCTTTTATACCAAAGGCATAAAAGACTTAGAAACTTCGCTATCCGCAGACCACCCAGAAATAGGGTTCAAGAATCGGCGAGAATCAGTCGTTGAGAATCGGCGACAATCGGTGAGAATCACTGTGCAGGTTCGGCGAGAATCAGTCGACGAGTATCACCTAGGATCGGCGAGAATCAGAGTACAATACTCGACGATTCTCGCCGATCGTCGAGCCGCGCTCGACGATACACGATGATACTCGTCGATCGTCGAGCCACGCTTGACGACACTCGTCGAAATCGTCGATCGTCGAGAATCAGAGTAACGATTCTCGTCGATCAGCGAGAATCAGAGAACCATTCTCGACGACTCTCGTCGATCGGCGAGAATCAGAGACCCATTCTCTACGATTCTAGTCGACCTTCGGTAGACTATTCAAACCAGCTCTCCAGGGCAACATTTGCCCAACTCGACGATCCTTTAAGGCAACACTTTGCCCAAGACCCCATTCAGGTCGGTGATTGGCAACCTTTACCAACACAGTCAATTATCCAACTTCTCCACATCTCTTATGTGCCACCCTGCAGGCTCATATCGCGTTGGCAGTGAGATCACATGTTTGATCACTTCCAGATCACAATGGTAACTCCAACAGAGTTCGCGTACAACAATAGCTACCTGGCAATCATACAAATGGCGCCCTTTGAGGCCCTTTATGGTAGAAGATGTCGCACGTTGTTGTCTTGGTTGGAAACGAGCGAGTCAAAATTGTACAAGCGACAAGAGGTGGAGGATGGTACTTCTTTGGTGAGTACCATTCAGGAGAGGTTGCTAATTGCTCAGGACCACCAGGATAAGTACTATAATGCCAAGCACAGGAACGTGGAGTTCGCTGTTGGCGATTGGGTATACTTGAAGGTCAAGCCGTTTAAGGGTGTCTCGCGGGTGCGGTGCTTGAAGAAGCAAAGCCCAAGGTACCTTGGACTGTTTGAGGTTCTGGAGCGGATTGGTGAAGCAGCGTACCAGTTGAAGCTGTCAGTGGAGCCTAGTGGTCTACATGATATATTCCATATATTGGTGCTATGTAAGGCGGTGCAAGAGCCTACGCAAGTGAATGCGGTCGATCAAGTGCCGGTCGATAGTGGGTTGACGACGAAGGTCAAGCCCGTATGTATTGAGGACTCGCAAGTCAAGCGGCTATGCAATAAAGAGATTAGGATGGTCAAGGTTCGTTGGGAAAATTACAGTCTGGAGGAGCTCTCTTGGGAGTGAGAGCAGACTATGCTTGAGGAGTCCCTGGAGTTGTTTTGCTCAGGTACCATTTAAGGTTTACACTTATCTTTCCTTTATGTAATTTCGGGGATGAAATTCTTTTAAGAGGTGGAGAGTTGTAATGCCCTGAAACTAAAAAGTGCGACGGGAGGTGTTTTGTGCCAAGTTTAGAATTTGGCAGGGGTCACACGGCCTGGGACACGGGCGTGTCATAGGCCGTGTCCTTGGAGAGTTGTGGCGTGTTTGACACAGAGCCTGCTGTGTCGACACAGGGCCTGCTGTGTCGACACAGGGACTGCTGTGTCAACAGCGGGCCTACTGGGTCGACAGCGGGCCTGCTGTGTCGACACCGGGCCTGTGTCGACACCGGGCCTCCTGTGTCGACACCGGGCCTCCTGTGTCGACACCGGGCCTGCTGTGTCGACACAGGGCCTGCTGTGTCGACACAGGGCCTGCTGTGTCGACACAGGGCCTGCTGTGTCGACACAGGGCCTGCTGTGTCGACACAGGGCCTGCTGTGTCGACACAGGGCCTGCTGTGTCGACACAGGACATGCTGTGTCGACACAGGGCCTGGTGTGTCGACACAGGGCCTGCTGTGTCGACACAGATTGTCGACACAGTACTGTGTCAACACAGAGTGTTGACACTGGGTGTGTTGTGTTGACATAGAGTGTCGACACAGGGGTCTTGTGTTGGAGTTACCATGGTGATCTGGAAGTGGTCAAACATGTAATCTCACTGCCAACGCGATATGAGCCTGCAGGGTCGCACATAAGAGATGTGGAGAAGTTGGATGAATGACTGTGTTGGTAAAGGTTACCAATCACTGACCTGAATGGGGTTATGGGCAAAATGTTGCCTTAAAGGATCATCGGGTTGGGCAAATGTTGCCTTGAAGGGCTGGTATGAATAGTCGACCGAAGATCGACGAGAATCGTAGAGTATGGTACTCTGATTCTCGCCGATCGACGAGAATCGTCGAGAATGGTTCTCTGATTCTCGCCGATCGACGAGAATCGTCGAGAATGGTTCTCTGATTCTCGACGATCGACGAGAATCGTCGACCGCAGGTCGACGGTCGACGAGTATAGTCCACCCCACGTTCGGCGAGAATCGTCGAGTATTGTACTCTGATTCTCGCCGATCCTAGGTGTTACTCGCTGACTGATTCTCGCAGAATCTGCTTGATGATTCTCGCCGATTGTCGCCGATTCTCGCCGATCGTCGCCGATTATCGCCGAATGATACTCGCCGATTCTGGAACCCTATTTCTGGGTGGTCTGCGGATAGCGATAAACCTAAGTCTATTTATGCCTTCGGTATAAAAGGGACACTTAGGGTTTTCGGGTATTATGCTTAAAGCTTTTGGCAGCCGATCGAATCGAAAATGACGGAAGCCGTTCCGCCTTTCCGTTCGCCGATCCCGAATCCCGCCGCCGACGGAAGTGTTCCGCCGCCGCCGTGTTCGCTCCGTCGACCTCCTTCTCTCCGGCGATCGTCGCTGGCGTTGCAATCCCTGGCGCGGACCTAGCAGTCCGTGGGAAAGCAAGGTGCGGTCTTCTCCTTCCCGATAATCCGTGCGACGGATAGATCGGCGTTCTCCCGCTCGTGTGGATTTCTGCAGAGACGTGGATATTATTCCACGTAGAACTCGCCACTAGCAAGAAGTCGAAGTTTCGAGCATCTCCGTTGAGTTGTGACTCAACGCCACCGAGGTAATTTTTGCCTAGTTGTTTGTTAACTTCTTGATTCAATTATCATGGCCCGATCCCATCTCTTTTGGGTTTTCTTGCTGTTTTTATTCTTCCACTGCGTGCACAAGCGTTGTTCCATCCTCATAGAGAAACCCAACAGTGGTATCAGAGCCAGGTTGCGGCCATGATTATTGTATTGGAAGTTTTGTTATTCCAGTGCGTGTAAACCTAGGGATTTAGAAGTGTTCTAAATGTCTAGATTTAATCTTGGTACCCCGCCAAGAACTTCTGGAATTTCGTGGAAATTTCTAATTGTTAGAAATTGTAGTCTCCTTAGCAGTAACCATCCCTCGAGTTTGTTTTGGATTTTGAATCCAACATAGAGAGATGAGCTTGTCTACTGCTTTAAGTTGAGTTGTCTTTGCCTTTGTCCAATGCATGTAAATCTGAGGATTTGGAAGTTTCCGGATGTTCAGATTTAGCCCTTCCTTCTATCAAATGTTGATGGTGTCAGGTTGTGTACATAAGGGATGCATGTGGTTTTAGAAAATTGGTTTTCTTTGGATGTGCACATTGATCAAATGTTGATCATGGTTAACTGTTAACCTATAATTAAATCCCTTCATCAAATATTAAGTGTTTGGATGCCTTCCGATAGATGACACTCTTCCTGCCTCGATCGATGAAGTGTGGGCTTGCCAAAGCAAGGTGCATTAATCTATCTTGGTAAGGGTGCGAGCGGATAATTGTGATATCCCACTGTCGGCATCGGGTCCAGCTTAACTAGGTGACCTCAAAGGTTGAGTGCCTAGAGGCATATGGTTGGCATGCACCATATGATGGATGCGAATAAGGAGTTATTCACCAACCATACAAGAATTGCATGAGGATGCAATTGGCAAGCGTTGCCTACCTAAATAACCGCATCGTGAGAGGAAAGCCAAAGCTGACTCATTGTGTTGGTGAAATACGAATCTTGTCCACTAAGAGAGTAGCTCGCATGAACTCTCCGAATTGTTAGTGAGGGCTATCATTTCGAATAAAATAGTGGGAGTGTTTTAATTGAAGTCCAAATTAAAATTATTGTATTTGAAATTTTGGTATTGATTTTTTTCTGCACAAATTCTTGTAGAATTCCATGGCAAGTGTTTCACACTCCACTTTGTCTCTGAGAACCATCCTTGAGAAGGATAAGCTCAGTGGGACAAATTACATGGACTGGTATAGGAACCTGAGAATTGTTCTCAGGCAAGAGCGAAAGCTCTATGTCTTGGAAGAAGAAGTGATAATACGTTTGCAGTCAATTTTATTAGGATATTTTCGGGGTTTTAAAGCCAATCATGTCTTGTAAAATACTTGTTTTGATTCCCCTTTGTATATATTTTTGTCGCTAATGCATTTTTTCTGCTTTTTGCAGGTTTTCACGGCTTTCAGCCGAATTTTGCTGTGACACGCCCCAAGGTCACGCCCTACCAGGGCGTGTACCTAGGGCGTGTAACCCAGAGGAATGAAGCAATTGGTCCGAAACTGCATTCCGTGGAAACTTAGTGTACACGCCCTCGGTCACGCCCGTGACACACCAGACACGGGCGTGTACTATAGGCGTGTCCCCAGGTTCCGAGGAATCGCCGCAGCGCGCTCGTTTTTCCCGCTCCACCGCCGCACCGAAAGTGTCACGCCCCAGGGTCACGCCTGACCCGGGCGTGACATATGGGCGTGTACTTCAGCAATTCCGCCCGTCACCTCCAGCATTCAATTTCAGCTCCCAAAGTCACGCCGCAAAGAACACGCCCCAGGGTCACGCCCTACCAGGGCGTGACCGGTGGGCGTGTACCGCAACAACTCCGTCAGAATTCAATTCCTGCCCGAAAAAGTCGCGCCGAATGTGTCACGCCCCAGGGTCACGCCCGACCAGGGCGTGACAGGGGGGCGTGACCCGACCCGAAAAATTCTATAAATAGAGCCCAACTCCAGGGGTTTTAGGACAACTTTTCGCTTTGGAGAGGGGAGGTTCTGTCCTTTGTTTTTCTGAACTTTTTAAGCATGTATTTTCATTTCTAGTTCGTAGCTCTAGCTTTATGCTTTCCCTGTATTAGCTCCTAGCTTCTTTCTGTAGTATGATGCTAATGATAGTGTAGTTTCCTTTTCATGTTCTTGTAATCTCTGGTTTTCAAGCTGTAAGATCACTGTTTCTCTTAATAAAAAGTGTTATTTTCTTTTTCGTTCCTGCTCTGTTTTCAGTATTTTTCTTCTACTCATCTCCCTCTTCCACCTCACCATGATTAACTAATCCTCCATGTACTCGATTTAATTGATCCGAGGTTCGAGTGATTAGGTTATGATGCTTTGAATCTTACCTTTTCTGTTTAGGGTTTGGCTTTGAATTACTCTTGATTTATCACGGGTTGGAGGTATATCATCGATATATACTCTCCACCTTTGCTTTCATTCTGGGCTAGCCGAGAGGCCGAAGGTTTGAAATGAGCACTCAAGAGTAAAGGGAGTTGTTCGCACCCCTCGAGAGAGGCAGACGTTCAAATCTCCAGGATTGGAGTAAAATCCATTAGAGGGGTTCACCGCGTAAAGCGAGTTTTAGGCCTCCGATTTAGGCGAAAGTCGGTCGGACCTTCCTAAACTCAGTTAGGCACGGCCTTCGAGAGAAGCGTGTCAATATTCATAGAACCTCCACGGTCAAGGACCTTTACCCTAATTAGCTTAGGTTTATTTATCGTATTTTTCTAACCACTCTTGCCGAGGTGATTTCTGATCGAGTGCATTTTCCCTTCATCGTTACTAAGCTTAAGTTAATCGCTCTTTAGCTCTCTTCTTCTTTTCATGCAAGTAGTTCTCTTCCTTTAGTACATTTATCTTAAGAAAACCTTATTTTTCCGTCGATAAAATAATAGATTTCGTGTGAGTAAGCTTACTCAACTGTTACCGGATTTCAATACGACACTTGTGTCCCCTAGCTGCATTTCGATAGGTATACTTGCCTTGATGAATTGTTAGTTTGGTATTTTCTCTTTGCAGATATCTCAGAGACAATCAAGTTTTTGGCGCCGTTGCCGGGGAGCAACGCTTGTTGATAAATTGAAAACGCGAATATATTAATTTTATCACTTCTCTTTCTCAGCCTCCTTCTTAAATTTTTTCCGCCTACTCACTTGAGTTAAATGGCTGGATTTTGTTAAGTATGCGTATTTTTAATTTTTCCGCCTACTCACTTGAGTTAATTGGCTGGTTTATTTCAAGCAAGTGTGCGTATCTTTTATTTTTCCGCCTACTCACTTGAGTTAATTGGCTGGATTTATTTCAAGCAAGTGTGCGTATTTTATTTTTCCGCCTACTCACTTGAGTTAATTGGCAGGCTTTATTTCAGTAGAGTGTGTTTATTTTTTGTCGAGTGGGTGTGTTTTAATTTTCTGTCGAGTGCGTGAGTATAGCTTTTAATTTCCGCCTACTCGCACAGAGATAAATGGCTGGATTTTAATTACCGCATTCGTAATAGAAACCCACATCACAAAATTTTCTACACCACCTAACTCTCTCGAAAAGGGCAAAGTGGCTCTAAATGCCACTATCTTGTGTAGTACCTTGCGAACCCTTCACCGGGTAGCCCTTGGGAAGTTCGGGAGTTAAAACATAAAAAAATCTATTTCAAAAATTTTTTCCAACTTCATTAGCTCTTTTACTTTTTAGTCTTGCTTCTCCTTTTTTCTTCTAGTGTATGACCCGCGGTAGTCCGTCGGTTACTTTGGACCTGGACCACGAAATTGAGCGTACTCTTCGGAGAAGATCGCGATTTCAAGGCCCTACTACCCAAGTGCCGGTTGAGGATTCCGAGTCATTTTCTACCTTTAGAATGGCAGAACCCAACGTGGAGGAAGTCGTGCAAAGGCCTATGTCCTATTATGCACGACCAAATCTCGAGGGTACAGAAACTAGTATAGTTCGCCCTGCAATAAATAATAATAATTTTGAACTGAAGCCTAGCATAATTCAAATGGTGCATCATTATGTGCAATTTGACGGGCTTCAAGATGAAGAACCGAACGCACACATAGCCAGTTTTCTTGAGATTTGTGACACCTTCAAGATAAATGGTGTCACAAATGATGCTATTAGGCTAAGATTATTTCCTTTCTCTCTTAGAATTAAGGCTAAGCAGTGGCTGAACACCCTTCCTAAAAATAGCATAACTACTTGGACGCAATTAACTGAAAAATTTTTGGCCAAGTATTTTCCGCCTGCTAAAACTGCTAAACTTAGGAATGACATTTCTGCCTTTGGACAAATAGACTCTGAGACCCTTTACGAAACCTGGGAAAGATTTAAATAATTACTAAGACGATGCCCACATCACGCTTTGCCTGTATGGTTGCAGGTGCAGACGTTTTATAATGGGCTAAATCAAAGCACGAAGCAAATGATAGACGCAGCTTCTGGCGGTACTTTAAACCATAAGACCCCGGAAGCAGCTCTTGAGCTGTTTGAAGACATGGCCATGAACACTTACCAGTGGAATGTGCCTAGGTCCCGCCCAAACAAACCTGCAGGTCTCTTTGAAGTGGACAACGTCTCACAACTCGCACTGCAAGTTGAAATATTAAGCAAAAAAATTACGGAGATGACTGCTGCCTCCGCCCCTCAGGTATGGGAATCTGCAACTCCTCCCGCCGAACATTTGGATTATGTAAATAATATGCCTAGAACTGCTTTTAATAATTTTTCTGCTGCGAATTATCATCCTCCTGGTTTTAATTTTCCGAATAGTTATAATCCTGCGTTAAGAAATCATCCGAATTTTTCGTGGAGCAATCCATCGAATGCTGTGCGCCCGCCACCGCAAAGTGATTTTTCTGCTCCACCACCACCTCCTCAAAGTTTTCCAAAACCTCCAAATTTGGAGGAAGTGTTTTCAAAATACATGAATGCTAATGACGCTACGATTAGGACCTTAACCGGAAGTGTTAAAAACTTAGAAAATCAGGTAGGACAGCTCGCTAAAATGATTTCTGAGCGACCCATAGGGTCTCTTCCTTCCAATACCGAGCCCAACCCGAGAGAGCAAGCGAAAGCTATAACTCTTCGGAGTGGGAAGAAAGTTCCTGGTATGGTAAGTGAAGAACCCGAGGCAAGCTCCGCTCCCGTTTTTAAAAATCAAAGCTCCGCTCCCGTTTTTGAAAATCAAAGCTCCGTTCCCCTTTTAAAAATTCCATCCTCTGCCGAAGACATTATCACCCCTATCGTAGAAAAAGAATTCACTCCACCACCCACCTTTAAAAATAATCCATCCCCGCCATACCCTTCCGAACTTAATAAACAACGACAGGATGATCAATACACCCGTTTTTTGGAAATGTTTAGGCAAATCCACGTAAATCTGCCTTTCCACGAAGCCATATCCCAGATGCCGAAGTACGCAAAATACCTTAAGGACCTCCTAACTAACAAGAAGAAGTTAGAGAACCTTTCTCATGTCACGTTAAATGCCGCGTGCTCGGCGGTTTTGACAAACGGATTACCAAAAAAAATCAGTGACCCGGGTAGTTTCTCTATCCCGTGTGTCTTCGGTGATCTCTTTGTCACACACGCTTTAGCCGACTTAGGTGCGAGTATTAATCTTATGCCCCTCTCGTTGTTTAAAAAGTTAGGAATTAGTAGTCTCAACCCCACACGAATGAGTATCCAGCTAGCCGACAGGTCAGTCAAATACCCGTTAGGAATAGTGGAGGACGTCCTAGTCAAAGTTGACAAGTTCATCTTCCCGGTGGACTTTGTCATTTTAGACATCGAAGAAGACGTCGAGGTTCCCCTGATCCTTGGCCGACCCTTCCTTGCCACCTCCCGAGCTATCATTGATGTAAGCAATGGTAAGCTCTTCCTTCGAGTGGGCGACGATGAGGTAACTTTCTCTATCACCCCCTCGATGAAGAACACACTAGCTAATGATGACTCCTGTTTTTTCATGGATACCATAAGTGAAGAATTCTTCTCTCCCACCTCTGATTTTGACAAAGAATTTTCCAATTTTTGTTCCTCTCCTACTCTTCCAACTGAATCTCTACAAATAAGTGAAGAATCCTCCACTCGCCCCTCTGATTTTGAAAAAGAATTTAATGATTTCTGTTCCTCTTCTACTTTTCCAACTGAATCGCTGCACGAAGCCTCCATGGCCGCTAGCAACACCCCTTTTAATTTTACATATAAAAAAGTGTACGAGGACATAGTTTTTGAAAAAGAACAAATTTCCAAGACCTCGTATGATGACCCCCCTACCTTGGAACTGAAAGAACTACCAGAGCACCTTCAATACGCTTTCTTAGAAAAGGACTCTAAGCTGCCTGTCATAATTTCGGCCTACCTCACGGATGCACAAACGAATAAACTTCTTTCAATTTTACAAAAGCATCGCCAAGCTATTGCTTGGCAGATATCTGATATCAAGGGCATAAGCCCATCTTTCTGCACTCATAAAATCTTAATGGAAGATAATTCTCGTAACTCTATACAACCTCAGCGCCGTATAAACCCAAACATGAAAGACGTAGTTAAGGGCGAGGTTATGAAATTGTTAGACGCAGGAATTATCTATCCTATATCCGACAGTAAGTGGGTTAGCCCAGTACAGGTAGTACCAAAGAAGGGAGGGATAATGGTCGTAAGTAATGAAAATAATGAATTAATCCCGACTCGGACGGTGACCGGATGGCGAATGTGTATAGATTACCATAAGTTGAATGACGCCACCCGCAAGGATCACTTCCCCTTGCCGTTCATTGATCAAATTTTAGAACGACTTTCCGGACATAGCTTTTATTGTTTTCTCGATGGCCTCTCGGGGTATCTTCAAATCCCCATCTCCCCCGAGGACCAGGAGAAAACTACGTTTACTTGTCCCTTCGGCACCTTCGCCTACCGAAGAATGCCGTTTGGATTGTGCAATGCGCCGGCTACATTCCAACGATGTATGCTCGCCATCTTTGACAAGTACGTAGAAAGCATTATGGAAGTCTTCATGGATGATTTCTCCGTCTTCGGGAATTCCTTCGATAGTTGCTTAGAGAACCTCGAAAAAGTCTTAGAGCGATGCGAAGAAACTAACCTCGCCTTAAATTGGGAAAAATGTCATTTTATGGTAAGGGAAGGGTTAGTTTTGGGACATAAAATTTCTGAAAGGGGTATTGAAGTAGACGTTGCGAAAATAGAAGTTATCGAGAAACTGCCGCCACCTACGAACATAAAAGCCATAAGAAGTTTCCTGGGTCATGCGGGTTTCTACCGCCGCTTCATAAAGGACTTTTCCAAAATCACCAAGCCCCTTACCCATCTCTTAGAAAAAGACGCCCCATTCATCTTTGATGACCTCTGTCTAGCTGCCTTCAATTTAATAAAAGAAAAATTAGTTAATGCGCCAATCATGATAGCTCCGGTGTGGGATCTTTCATTTGAAATAATGTGTGATGCGAGTAGTTATACGGTGGGAGCCGTACTAGGTCAACGTATTTCCAAAAACTTCCACCCCATTTATTACGCTAGTAAAACACTCACATCTGCACAGAAAAATTACACCACCACCGAGAAGGAGCTCTTAGCTGTAGTATTCGCATTTGACAAATTTCGCCCTTATATCACTCTTTCGAAAATTATTGTTTTTACAGACCACTCGGCCCTCAAATATCTTCTCTCTAAAACGGATGCCAAGCCTCGCTTGATTCGCTGGGTCTTACTCCTCCAGGAGTTTGACTTAGAGATCCGTGATAAGCGCGGTGCCGAGAACTTGGCTGCCGACCACCTTTCGCGCCTCGACAACCCGTTTATCGAGCAATTAGACGAAAATTCTTTTCATTACTATTTTCCTGATGAGAAGCTGTTCATAATTAACACATCTACTTCTCCTTGGTTTGCCCGCATCGCCAACTATCTAGTGGCTCGTGTGCTCCCAAAAGAGTTCTCGTCTCAGCAAAAGAAGAAATTCTTTTCTGAATTGAAGAACTACTTTTGGGAGGACCCGCATCTTTTTAAAGTCTGTGCAGACCAAGTGATCAGGAGGTGTGTTTCCTTTGATGAAGGATTAGATATTATTAAACATTTGCATGAAGGACCGACAGGTGGGCACTATCAAGCTGCTCGCACCGCTCACAAAGTGTTAAGCGCGGGTTTTTACTGGCCCAGCCTGTTTAAAGACGCGCATGCCTTTGTGAGTAGGTGTGATAGTTGCCAACGGTCGGGGAATATTTCGAATAAAAATGAAATGCCACAAAATTATTTCCTAGAGTGCGAAGTTTTTGACCTCTGGGGGATTGATTTTGTCGGCCCTTTTCCTTCTAGCTTCGGGAATAAGTATATTTTAGTTGCCGTTGATTATGTTTCACGTTGGGCCGAAGCCCAAGCTCTTCCTACGAATGATGCCCGAGTCGTAGTTAATTTCCTCAAAAAATATTTTCTCGATTCGGTACGCCGCGCGGCTATCGTTAGTGATAGGGGTTCCCAATTCTGTAACGCACAATTTTCAAAAATCCTAACTAAATATGGCGTTACTCATAAGCTTTTCACTGCCTACCACCCCCAAACTAACGGACAAGTCGAAGTAGTGAATAGAGAAATAAAAAGAATTTTAGAAAAGACTGTTTCAACATCTAGAAAAGACTGGTCCGCCAAATTAGACGATGCTCTATGGGCCTACCGAACAGCGTACAAAACTGCCCTCGGCTGTACGCCATATCGGTTGGTTTATGGAAAATCGTGTCATTTACCCGTAGAGTTAGAACACCGCGCCTTTTGGGCCTTGCGATTTTTAAACTTCGATCCCCACTCTGTCGGCGATTTTCGAAAATTTCAACTTAACGAACTCGACGAGTGGCGCTCTTACGCGTATGAAAATAACAGACTTTATAAAGGGCGGACGAAGCGTTTACACGATCGACATCTTAGGCACCCAAAAATCTTTAAGCCAGGCGACCAAGTGCTTCTTTATAACTCTCGTTTACGTTTATTCCCGGGTAAATTAAAATCACGTTGGTCTGGGCCTTTTACTGTTTTAGAAGTCTTTTCTTATGGTACTGTTTTAATTTCCCACCCTGATAAGGGTACTTTCAAAGTGAATGGTCAGCGTCTTAAACTATATTTCTGTGATGATGTCAGTCTCAACCCTGTTAACTCTATCTTTCCGGTCCTGACATTTGATTAATCTGAACATTATTTTACTCACAAACTTTGACATTTATTCGAACTTTATTTTGAAAAAAATATTTGGGACAATCTTATTTTGATGCGTCGAGCTCAAACGACGCTTTAAACAAAGGGCGCTCTTGGGAGGCAACCCAAGTTATCTTTTTCTGTTTTCTTTCTTTTACACTTTTTGCCCCGACTGGCTCCGGCAAGCTGAAACTTCTGCGATCGCCTGCTCCAACGGTTCTGCTTCCATGCCAAAGTCCGCCGGACGACGTTTCATGAAGATCCACAACACAGGCATGGAGGAGCGGCATCACTCAACTTGCCCTGCAAAATAAAACCGGGGAAGTACCTGCTTTTCAATTCTGTCTTTTATTTCTGTACTTTACTTTTCTCTCGTTCTCCGACCTCCTTCTCCATTGCGGACAATGTAGATTTTAAGCTTGGGGGAGGACTTCCTCCTTCTTTTTGTTTTCTTTTTGTTTTGTAAATATCCCAAAAAAATCCAAAATTTCAAAAAAAAAATTCAAAAAAATTATTATATATATATAGTTGCATTTTGGTATTTCAATAAGTACCCCATGTTTATGTTTTATTTTTCTCAAACTTCTTTATAAACAACGTAGTTAATTATAATTTTTCTAATCATTCTTTTTAATCATATTTCACAAGTAAAATGTTGGCCATGCTGTGTTTCTAATTCACGGTAGCATGTTAAGGTAAAATATTTCTCTAAACTGTGCATTTCTATTATGGTTTTCCGTTCTTTATTTTCTTTACTTTCTCTAAAAATTTATCATCCACTATTTTCCTTTTCGTCTTTAGATGATTTTTGTAAGAACATATTTTGAATAACGTAGTAGATATGAACGATCCAAGTGACATATTATTTTTATTTTCAAGATAATTTCATCAATCTTCTTTTATTATCTCGAACTTGCTTTTTGAAATTTATCGACTCTATGTTTTAAATAAATTTAAAAAAAACGCGTGAAAATGATTTAGGCCATTTTTGTTTACGTTTGAGCTTTCTTGCCAACCTAAACTCTTTTACCACTAGTTAGCCGCTTTTGAGCCCTTTTTCCAAATTCATTTGATAAACTCCACACACATTTTCATTTTCACCAAAGCCCAAATTCCTACCTATCTAATCACGCTAATTTTGTTTGATAGGAAATTTTGTCTTATCTGTGGAGATATTGTTGAAAAAGGTGTACTCAAAAGCAATAAATTGAAAAGAAAAAAAACAAAAATGAATGAAAATAATAATAAAAAAAATGAGAAAAAAATGAGATAAATAATCATAAAGAGAAAAAAATAAATTTATTTATACATATTTTGTTTAAAATAAATTTATTTTTTTTGAAACTCGTTGTTTTGGTTTAGTGTGATTTTTAAGCCTCCATGTTTATATTTGAATTCCACTCCTATTCATATTCCTAAACCAAACGTTTCGGTTCTATTAAGTCCTTTTGATTCACGCCCTTTTTTTTTAATTTTATTTAACAACTAAGAAAAGAAGAAAAGTAAATCAGTTTTAGTTTTGGATTTAAACTTAGATTTTTGTTATTTAATTGATATAATTATAATGCGTTGCTTGGATCCAGTAATAACTCAATACGTTCTTTTCATTTTCATTGCCTTACTTAAATCTATTTAAAGAATTTCGTCAAAATTCTAGATGATTTATTTTTATTAAGTAAAGTTTATAAAAGTTAAACCATACCTAAATAATTGTTTTAGATTTACGTTTTACATTCTCCCTACCTAGAATTTCGCATAGTACTTGTGTGAGTATGATTAAAACTTTTTGAATTACTCACTTTTTATGATTAGCTTGTCTTTATATCTTTGCTTGGGGACAAGCAAAACTTAAGCTTGGGGGAATTTGATAATACGTTTGCAGTCAATTTTATTAGGATATTTTCGGGGTTTTAAAGCCAATCATGTCTTGTAAAGTACTTGTTTTGATTCCCCTTTGTATATATTTTTGTCGCTAATGCATTTTTTCTGCTTTTTGCAGGTTTTCACGGCTTTCAGCCGAATTTTGCTGTGACACGCCCCAAGGTCACGCCCTACCAGGGCGTGTACCTAGGGCGTGTAACCCAGAGGAATGAAGCAATTGGTCCGAAACTGCATTCCGTGGAAACTTAGTGTACACGCCCTCGGTCACGCCCGTGACACACCAGACACGGGCGTGTACTATAGGCGTGTCCCCAGGTTCCGAGGAATCGCCGCAGCGCGCTCGTTTTTTCCCGCTCCACCGCCGCACCGAAAGTGTCACGCCCCAGGGTCACGCCTGACCCGGGCGTGACATATGGGCGTATACTTCAGCAATTCCGCCCGTCACCTCCAGCATTCAATTTCAGCTCCCAAAGTCACGCCGCAAAGAACACGCCCCAGGGTCACGCCCTACCAGGGCGTGACCGGTGGGCGTGTACCGCAACAACTCCGTCAGAATTCAATTCCTGCCCGAAAAAGTCGCGCCGAATGTGTCACGCCCCAGGGTCATGCCCGACCAGGGCGTGACAGGGGGGCGTGACCCGACCCGAAAAATTCTATAAATAGAGCCCAACTCCAGGGGTTTTAGGACAACTTTTCGCTTGGAGAGGGGAGGTTCTGTCCTTTGTTTTTCTGAACTTTTTAAGCATGTATTTTCATTTCTAGTTCGTAGCTCTAGCTTTATGCTTTCCCTGTATTAGCTCCTAGCTTCTTTCTGTAGTATGATGCTAATGATAGTGTAGTTTCCTTTTCATGTTCTTGTAATCTCTGGTTTTCAAGCTGTAAGATCACTGTTTCTCTTAATAAAAAGTGTTATTTTCTTTTTCGTTCCTGCTCTGTTTTCAGTATTTTTCTTCTACTCATCTCCCTCTTCCACCTCACCATGATTCACTAATCCTCCATGTACTCGATCTAATTGATCCGAGGTTCGAGTGATTAGGTTATGATGCTTTGAATCTTACCTTTTCTGTTTAGGGTTTGGCTTTGAATTACTCTTGATTTATCACGGGTTGGAGGTATATCATCGATATATACTCTCCACCTTTGCTTTCATTCTGGGCTAGCCGAGAGGCCGAAGGTTTGAAATGAGCACTCAAGAGTAAAGGGAGTTGTTCGCACCCCTCGAGAGAGGCAGACGTTCAAATCTCCCGGATTGGAGTAAAATCCATTAGAGGGTTTCACCGCGTAAAGCGAGTTTTAGGCCTCCGATTTAGGCGAAAGTCGGTCGGACCTTCCTAAACTCAGTTAGGCACGACCTTCGAGAGAAGCGTGTCAATATTCATGGAACCTCCACGGTCAAGGACCTTTACCCTAATTAGCTTAGGTTTATTTATCGTATTTTTCTAACCACTCTTGCCGAGGTGATTTCTGATCGAGTGCATTTTCCCTTCATCGTTACTAAGCTTAAGTTAATCGCTCTTTAGCTCTCTTCTTCTTTTCATGCAAGTAGTTCTCTTCCTTTAGTACATTTAGCTTAAGAAAACCTTATTTTTCCGTCGATAAAATAATAGATTTCGTGTGAGTAAGCTTACTCAACTGTTCCCGGATTTCAATACGACACTTGTGTCCCCTAGCTGCATTTCGATGGGTATACTTGCCTTGATGAATTGTTAGTTTGGTATTTTCTCTTTGCAGATATCTCAGAGACAATCAAGAAGCCCCCGAGGTGCCGACCGGGAACTCTTCCCGTGCTGAGAAGCATACTTATAAGAAGTATACTGATGATGCTTTAGATGTCGAATGCCTTATGCTTGCCACTATGAACTCTGAGCTTCAGAAGCAACATGAGAGCATGGGGTGCAAGGAGATTGACGAGCATCTCAAGAAAATGTTTCAAGGGCAGGCTCGTCAAGAGAGGTTCGACATCACAAAAGCGTTGTTTCAGTGCAAGATGGGAGTTCGAGACTCAGTAGGGACTCACGTACTCAAGATGATTTGGTATATAGAGAACCTTGATAGACTGGGTTTTCCTCTTGGTCAAGAGTTGGCCACAAATCTGATCCTGCAATCGTTGCCGGACAGTTATGAGCAGTTCGTCTTGAACTACAACATGAATGAAATAGACAAGACACTGCCCGAACTCCTAGGCATGTTGCGAACTACCGAAATCAATATGAAGAATGCCAAGCCTGCCAGCCCCATACTGATGGTGCATAAGGGCAAGGGCAAGGCCAAGGGCTCTAAGAAGACGAAGGTGGGACCTAAGTCATACCTTGAGCCAAAGTCTTCTGCACTGATGAAAAATAAAAGCACGGTGAAGGAAGGGAAATGCCACCACTGTGGCAAGGCTGGTCATTGGAGGAGGAACTGTCCTTCGTACATTGAAGGT